>CM038792.1:276845687-277178998 GCA_021764765.1 Vicia sativa
CGGGAATTTCCGAGTTGATATCTGAGACTAAAAGCCCATGCGAAAATGCCCTATTGTATTCACGTCATAGTCATCTCTGTTTTTGTAGATCTGTATGTCACCGATGTCTAATAATCGTTGAATGCCTGCTCTTATGGTTGGACATCCTCGAAGATCCTTGAAGCAGATGCTACAAGCTGCGTAATCGTGTTTAGTAAAAACGCCCATTGTACTGTATGTATCATGGAGATGTACCAAGTTTCCTCTGATCAGATTCACATATGTGACGAGATACCGATCTGTATTCCTTAGTATCAAACTCACGGTATGTCCACTATGACTGGGAAGTGGATTTGCTTGCACGTTTGGATTTGTATTTCTAAAGGAAAGAAGATTAGACCTTACTAGCCTTTGTATTTCAGCTTCTAGGGTTATGCAATGCTCAAGATCATGACCCGGTGCCCCTTGATGAAAAGGGCAAGATGCGTTTGTTTTATACCACCATGGTAAATTGTCTGGTACCGGAGGTGGTGACCTTGTCTGCACAAGATTCCTTTCTATTAGTGCAGGATATAGTTTTGTGTACGTCATCGGAATTGGATCAAATTGTGCGACCCTGGGCGCACGGTTTTGATTGTTGAACTACTGAGCCTGTTGTCGAGGCTGTTGAGTTTGTTGGAACTGCGGAGCAATTCCTGTATTTGAACTTGTATTAACAGCGGGTGCTATGGCAGCTACCTGTCGTTGTTGACTGACATTCTTTCGCGGTTTCCCTCGAGATACCATTCCTATGTCGTGTTCCTTTTTCTTTGGAAAACTGGTTCCAATCCTCTTAGTTCCACTAGAAGATCCTATTTCTCTGGTCAGGCGTCCGATTCGAATTCCTTCCTCTAGCCGCATTCCCATGCTTACCATCTCAGTGAAATCTCTGGGAGCGCTAGCGATCATTCGTTCGTAGTAAAATGAGCCAAGAGTATTTAAGAAAACCTTGGTCATCTCCTTCTCTTCTAATGGTGGGTTGACTTGAGCAGCAATTTCCCTCCATCGTTGAGCGTATTCTTTGAATGACTCTCTTTCCTTTTGAGACATGGAGCGGAGTTGATCCTGATCTGGAGCCATGTCCAAGTTGAATTTATATTGTTGTACGAAGGCTTCACCTAAGTCATTGAATGTCTGGATATTCGCGCTGTCTAGCCCCATGTACCACTTCAGTGCGGCGCCTGTGAGACTGTCTTGGAAGTAGTGGATTAACAACTGGTGATTGTCGTTGTATGTAGACATTTTGTTGGCATACATCGTAAGATGGCTCTGTGGACAGGAATTTCCTTTATACTTTTCAAAGTCAGGTGATGTGCGATAAACCTAATGTGTCTAACGGTATCTTAACTGCAAGCGCATAGCCTATCGCGGTAGTAATAAAAGATTGTCGAATCCACAGGGACTTTGTAATCAATCTAGTGCGGGAAAGTAATGCTAGTTTAGCTAAGGCGGAAATTGTCACGTTTGGTTTTGGGAAGGTTAAGGAAGGTAAACTAATTGATTTTAAAGTAATTATGAAATGAAATGGTCGGTATGCAATAGAGTCGACCTAAAGGATCTAATCTGGCTTAGGCATATAAGGATGGTCAACTTAATTGTTCTGTAGAATTCATCAGTTTAAAAACCCTCAATTCACACTTTCATGGTCTTATCTCGGATTGTATGTCTAAAGCCCTATACCTGCTTTCGCTTGCCTATAAGTGTTTAGAAATACTTTTTGGAAACTTAATTAATTCTAATCTGTTTTAAAGCGCTTTCACTGTATTTAAATCAAATGCCTAACTTTAGTTATCCGGTTAAAAACCTCACACTTTCGTGGTCTCGATCTAACCTATTTACTCTTCTTACTTTCGTAACAAAGGTTTTGTTTTTAAGCATAAAAAGTTATAACCAGAGTTAAGTTGATTAAGGTTTCAGCCTAAGTTTGATCAGATGCCTATTGTCTCTAACTATTCCATACCGACACTAAAGGTTTAGCTAGCCATGGAAATTATAATGAACTCACAGGAAATAAAAACAAACAAATATAAAATGGACATTATAAATAATAAACGAAATTGCATAAATTAATTAAAAGGTACTATAATACAATCGTAAAATAAAAACCTGAAAATAAAGCCAATACTTCAATCCCTCTTCCACAAATTGGAAACTTCGACTTGGTATCGGTAATATGACAGATTCTGAGGCTTGAATAAAAATCCTAAACTATAATAATAATTTCCTGATGTTGGAAATTATTATTTGGGCAATGAAATTAAAAGAACGGAAATAAACGAATGCGAAGAAATAATAACTGAAGGAATACTGGGTTTGATTTTGGCAGAGCTTCCTCACAAGTAAATCAAAATGCTGCACTCTAACGTTGAATGTTGAGGTATTTATAGAAAACTTGAATTGGCAGTTGGTTTGAAATTCACACGAAGCATCCCTTGAAATCTCCATGAATATAGGAACGTGGGTAGTTGAGGAAGAACTGGTGAACGTGGGAGACAAATCAGGAGTTTGAAAACTCCTTCTGTTTTACTTTGCCACGATCTACACTTTTAATTAACTGTTATGCGTGTTACGCTCGTCACTGCTGTGTTACGAGCAACTTTGTTGTTTCTTCCGTGTTACGGTCGTGGCAGGTGTGTTACGATCGTAACACGCTTCAGGATGGCTTACGGTCGTGGCAGATGTGTTACGACCGTCACAACTACAAAATCTGCATTTCTTGACAGATTTATCTTTTTCTTCTGTTCTTTGATGGTTTCTTGCATTGTTTCTTGTTTTCTTCTGTTTTGAGCTAAGTTATGAATACCTGCAAAAAGTAATGACAATCTCGAAATATTCGGCAGTTAATTGGGTCAAAATAATACAAAACGGGTTAATTTCATGGAAAATAAACGATATGATTTCGTGTTATCAAATTCCCCCATACTTAAACCTTTGCTTGTCCTCAAGCAAAATAATCAATTTAGAAATATCGGACAAGTTTTTATAAACGCACATAACTAGTATACCTTTCGTTTTCAAATAATCACAAGAAATCCTAAGTTAGTTCGGCCAAGAAAATCGAATGAAGCAACAACGATACGCTAATGACACAAGCAACAAGCTAGTCGACGACTATTCGTTTTAAACGAAACGTCCAATTATACCGTTATAATTAAACTCAAAGTTTCTCATTCCTAGTTCACCCGGTTTCGTTCTCGAGCAATCACATTAAGCCCATTATCTTTACACATACATAGTGGAATAGTCGGTTAGTGGTTCTGATCAAAACACAACGGTTTCTGGCACAATTATGTGGCAACCTCTTTTATCCGATTGTAAGATGCGGGGGATCAAACCGTAGTCTGCCCTACCGAGTTTAGTACCAGATGCTTCTAAACCACCTAAACAATGGATTCTCATGTTACTTAGTAAAAGCTTTCGCATCCGTTGGATTAAACGATCGGGTGAGGATCGCCCAATTTAATTGTGGCATTGGCTATTTCCTTAAAGCATGTAACATTCTTTTTAAACAATTTTCCAGATCATCCACTTATGTTCATCGGCTTTCCACGTGGCTTGTGCTAAGACTGGTGCCGACTGCTAGTATAAACTACTAGGGGCTAATTTAAGACTTAAAACTCAAAGTATCGGTATAACGAAAATGGAGACAATTCGTAGTAGGAGTCAAAGGTGTCATAACCAGATAGTTCTCGTTGGATCGCTCTCGGCCTTCTAACTAAGATTTCAGTTAAAGTAGGTAACTAACGATTATGCGAATATAAAAGGCGAAAAATTTTGGTATGGCTAAATAAAACGGGGAGAAAATGAAATAACGAAATAATACTAAAATGGAAATGAAATTACTGCTCAATTAAGAATGCAAGATTCTCCCACACTATATCAAACATTGTCTCAATGTTATGATATAACGGCGAGGTTAAATTAAAAGTACATAAAAAGACAAAGGAAACAACAAAGAAAAAGAAAGACTACTGGCGCCTACCACGGCGGCTTCGGGTTCTTGATCTTCTGGAGGGAGTAGCTCGAGTCGTGCTGGGGTCCAAGAGATGTAACATCCATCCGCAGCATTAAGCTCGCTTAGCACTTCATCAAGCCTTTCATCTCGCCGCGCTGACCACTCAAGATTTGGGCATTTTGCGCGAGTAAGGCGTCAAACGCTCCCGATGCAATCTCTTTGGCATTCATAAGATTCGATGATGAATGGCTCTGAGGAGCTCGCCAAGAGATGGAGGTGGTGGAGCAGAGGAGGACTCGTGAATGTCGCACGGAACATCTTGATCCAGCTTCTTCCTACATCTCATCTGACATGAGGTTCTTCTTGAGTAGCAAGGCCTTCAAGGGCTTCAAGGTTAAATAGCCAATTGGCTCGGTTCGAGGGTCGATTCGGTCCCCGCAAGGCAAAACAATGTTAGTGTAAACTTTATTCGTATCACCGATGGAACTTTTCGCCGTCCCGCCGTGGATGAGGTGGGCTGATTTGCAATGATCCAAAGCAAGGGACCGGTGCTCGAGATGGTAGATGAGCAAGGTGTCACCATGATTCTGCAAAGTAAGAGAAGTGACAAGCCCTCCGAAATAGAAAGGTTTGCCGCCCGTGCGATCGAATGAATATGGGCCGGAGGAAGGGTCCGGCGTTAATTTTCGACCGAGAATGCACAATGCATGAAAACAACTCCTTAGAGTCGAGCTTGTGGTTGCTATCTCTGCGAAGATTGTGTTACACAGATACAAAGGAAGTAGCGTGACCGGATTATGGATTTGAGTGGCGTTGAGGTGATCATAAGAGTGTGCTCGGTTGTTGGTGGGGCTATGCCAAAGGTTGAAGGACTCTTCTCCAAAGTTGTCGGGTACACAGAGGTGGAAACCTTCATCGGTGCAGAAATCAAGCAATTGTCCGAACGCGTTCTGAGTGAACTCGTATTCGGTACCGAATATGCGAAACATCGCAACACCAGAAAGTTGGTTTGTTGAACCAGTTGGAGTGATGTAGCAAAATGAGCTGAGGAACTCGAGAGTGAGTGTCTCGTACGTGGGCTGAGGCTGGCTACATAGGTTCCACAAATTGACACTCTGAAGAAGGCGTTGAACACCTTCAAGCAAACCAAGATCTCTGAGGCAGTCAGTGTCAACATACCTAGTAGGGTGTAGTCCTCGACGTTGGAATTTCAAAAACATAACACGTTGAGTCTCGCCTTGTTCACCATTACGTAGGATAATGCCAGGAATAGGTTGGAGATTGTTCTCCATTTGCATGCAAGAGCGTTTGAGTGAGAATGGGTGTGGTTTGTGAATGAGTGAATGAGAGGATGATACGGGTAATGGGAATATATATAGTGAAAGGAGATAGTGGGAAGTTTGAAAAATTGAGAGGGATTAGTGGTGGGTTGAATGGGGTTAATGGGTAGTTAATGGAGGAAGTGGGATGGTTGGGGAGTTATGGAAAAAGAAGAGAGAAAGGTTGAGGGAAGAAGAAAGGGAACGTTCTTCTAACAGGGTTACTGATGTAGCCCGTGTTACGGTCGTAACACCTAGCTGACGAGCGTAACACGCTGAAAGGCGTGTGACGGTCGTGGGGGTGGATGATGATCGTGGAAGCTACAAATTTTGCAATTCTTAATAGCACAGAACACTATTGCACAGAGTAATAATTTTATAGCAAGCAGAACATCTCAGGCATTCCAACACAAACACAACATTAATTTATTCAACATATAATCCAATATATATAATTCGCAATAGAGTAGAAAACCATAGAACATTGTAAGCAGAATAATGAATGTAAGTTTAAAATTGAAAACAAACAATTGCATTAATTCAAATTGAGTAACTTGTTCTTTTTGACAGAAAGTAAATGACTTGTAAATCGAAATGCAGTAATTTAATAAAGAATTGAAACTACCTAGAAACAAAGCAGAATGGAAAAATTCGAAAAACTAAGAATTGAAAAACTGAAAACTGAAAAACTAAGAACTAAGAACTGCTTCATCCAATCTTTTCTTTTAATATCTCCAAAGCTTGGGTGATGTTATAGAATTGCTCCACTTTGATATCAATTAAACCAATAAGATCCAAACGCATAGTCTTCAGTTCATTCTTTATTCCATCAATGTCAGTTTTATAGGAATCCAAAGTGGTCAGGATGGTGTTTAATTGTGTAGTATTTTCTCCTTGGTTTATATCAGGGGCTACTTGTGCTTCAGCCATATTTGTAAAGTCATGGTAACTGTGGAGGAGTTTCGTGATCTGCTTCGATTTTATATGAAATTATCGAACAAAATATGATTGTGGTGTTTCGTGTTGAAGGGTGGTCGTGGATTCAATTCATACAACCAATTATCACGGTTATGGACACTTACTCGCATGGTTTGGAAGGGTAAAAGAGTAACAACTTTGTTTCTTATCGTAATCATAAGGTGTGGCCTAAATTTCCTATTATCAAAGTTGTTGAAATGTAAATCAATGTTCATAGGCCTAATTGATCCAAATGGTGCACAGTTATTAAGTTGGTAACGAAGTCCAAGAGCATTTGCAATCATTGTAACTAATCCTCCCACACTGACAGGAACATTAGGGTCCTCACTAATGCGGGTAAAGGTCTTCATCAGGAGTGGGACAACATTGACAGGGCGTCCAAGGTTCATACAATAAAGAAGAGATAATTCATCCTTGGATACAGCATTTTGGTTTTGTTCTTTTCCAAACAGAGTGTGGGCAAGAATCCTATGGAAATAACGGATGGCTGGGTTATGTATCTCATTGTTATCCATACTCTCGGGGTCAGGATGATAGTTTCCGGTTAAAGTACCCCAGAAGTAATCCAGCTCAAAATCCAATAAACCGCCTCGTGGGTAGTAAAAGCTAAGGGTCCACTGAATCCTAATAAAGCCTAAGTCCCTATGGTTATAGGTGAACTCAATACCAAAAGTCCAAGGCGATGATTCCTTCCCGGCCCGACACCGTGTTCGTGGATGTAAACTAAAGAACTCAAGAACTCAAGGGTAAGCTCGGTAAGTGATAAACCTATTTTTCGTGTGCTTCTCCCATCCCAATTGGTTAAACATATAGTAAACATCGCCGCTATTCCTAAAGCGTCCATAGTTGGTTCATCATAATGTGGTTAAATTGAGGTCTCTTTGAGACAAAGCCTCAAATCTTCTTCTTTGGTTTCTACCTCCATAAAGTTCGTGGAGGATCCATAGCAAAACAAAGCGGGAAACAGAGTAGAGGAGAAAGTAAAGAGAAAAGACTTTCGTAAACTCGTGGCAAGTAAAATTGATTTGAAATCGCAGCAGCTTTATAAAAGTTTTAAAATGAAAAATACTTATATAGCAACCAAAAACAAAGAATACAAACAAAAATAGCAAGCAAAAACAAATAAAATGGGTTGCCTCCCAAGAAGCGTTGTTTTTAACGTCATAAGCCTGACGAAATACCTAGTGAAAGATTAGTCGGGAGAAATAGGTGGCAGTTCTACGAGTTTAAGCTTATTCGTATAATCTCTATTATCGATACGATGATACTGTTTTAACCGCTGCCCATTTACAATGAACGGGGCGCTATTTCTATCCTTAATTTCTACTGCTCCGCTAGGAAATACTCTTGTAATTTCGAAAGGACCGGACCATCTAGATTTAAGTTTTCCAGGGAAGAGTCTAAGTCTAGAATTAAATAAAAGTACGACATCTCCCACACTAAATTCTTTCCGAGATAGACGCTGATCGTGCCATTTTTTAGTTCGTTCTTTGTATATTTTAGCATTTTCGTAAGCGCCTAGTCTTAATTCTTCCACCATGTAAATCGAGGATGCGCTTTCTCGCCGTAATTAATATTGAGTGTCTTTATCGCCCAATAAGCTTTATGCTCTAATTCTACCGAGATGAGGATTTTCCGTAAACAAGTTTAAAAGGTGTAGTTCGATAGAGTCTTGTAGGCTGTCCTATAAGCCCATAAAGCTTCGTAAGCTTGGATGACCAATCTTTCCGAGATATAGCGACGCTTTTTCTAAGATTTGTTTAATCTCTCTGCTCAAACTTCGACTTGTTCGCTAGTTTCGGATGATAAGGTGTTGCTACGCCGGTGTTTCACTCCATATTTAGATAGTAATTTATCAAATATTTTTGAAATAAAGTGAGATCCATCATCACTAATAACAAGTCGGGGAACACCAAACGCGGAAAATGATATTCTTGAAAAGCTTTATCACCACACGTGTGTCATTTGTAGGAGAAGCTATTGCCTCGATCCATTTTGAAACATAATCGATACCACGAGTATAAACTTGTTTCCAAAAGAAGATGGAAAGGTCCCATGAAGTCTATTCCCCAAACATCAAAGACTTCAACTTCTAGTATTCCTTCTCGAGGCATTTCATCGCGCCTTGAGATATTATGTGCGTTAAGTGATCACGCTTTTAACAAATGTGGACATCCTTCCACAAAGTTAAGGCCGGCTTGGAGAATTTTGGCACACGTCTTAGAGGTGCTAGCATGTCCGCCATAAGGAGATGAATGACAGTGGGAAATGACGTCTTGTATTTCTTCGTCGGGAATACACCGGCGGAAAATTCCATCAGGTCCTCGTTTGAATAAAAGTGGCTCGTCCCAATAGTAACTCTTGAGATCATGGAAGAATTTCTTTTTCTGTTGGTAAGTTAAGTCAGGTGGAAGCGCACCGGCAGCTAAATAATTAACGATGTCAGCATACCAAGGCAATCCTATGGTCATGTCAATGGCTTCCACGGCTTCCTTAGCTTCTGGTCTATTTAAATCCAATTGAGCTAGGTCGCTTATCATATGTGCTATCAGATGTTCATACGGAAAATCGTCGTTAATCGGCACTTGTTCGGGTTTTATACCTTCTAAACGAGATAAATGATCCGCTACGACGTTTTCGGTTCCTTTCTTATCCTTAATTTCCAAGTCAAATTCTTGTAAAAGTAAAATCCATCGGAGGAGTCTGGGTTTTGCATCTTTCTTGGCAAGTAAATATCTGATAGCAGCGTGGTCCGTGTAAATGATGATTTTTGCTCCTACAAGGTAAGAACGGAATTTGTCAAGCGCGAAGACCACGGCTAAGAGTTCTTTTTCAGTTGTGGCGTAGTTCATCTGAGCTGAGTCTAGCGTTCTGCTGGCGTAGTAAATTGCGTGAAGTTTCTTTTCTTTTCTTTGTCCATGAACTGCGCCTACAGCGTAATCACTTGCATCGCACATGATTTCGAAAGGTAACCTCCAATCGGGCGGTTGCATGATTGGTGCAGAAATAAGAGCGGCTTTAAGGGTTTCAAAAGCTTTAAGATAATCGTCATCGAATATGAACTCAACATCCTTCATTAATAGACCGGTAAGTGGTTTTGTGATTTTCGATAAATCTTTAATAAAGCGTCGGTAAAAACCGACGTGTCCTAGAAAACTTCGTATCTCTCGAACGATCTTAGGTGGTTGGAGTTCTTTAATCACTTCTATCTTAGCTTTATCAACTTCAATTCCTTTCTTGGAAATAACATATCCAAGTACGATTCCTTCTCTGACCATGAAATGGCATTTTTCCCAGTTGAGCACAAGGTTTACTTTCACACATCGTTCTAAAACACTCTCTAAATTAGATAGACATCCTTCAAAGCTTTGTCCACACACAGAGAAGTCGTCCATAAACACTTCCATGATGTTGTCAATGAAATCTGCGAAGATGGCCATCATACATCGTTGGAAGGTTGCGGGAGCATTACATAATCCAAAAGGCATTCGTCTGTACGCGAACGTTCCGTAGGGACACGTGAATGTAGTCTTCGATCATCGTGGTGAATTGAATTTGGAAAATCCGAATAACCGCCTAAATAGCGTAAATAGAAGTGTTTGGCTAATCGTTCTAACATTTGATCAATAAAGGGTAAAGGAAAATGGTCTTTCCGAGTAGCTTTGTTCGCTTTTCTATAATCAATACACACTGTGTCCACTAACTACTCTTTGTGTTATCGGTTCGCTTTGCGCTTTTCACGACAGGACACCTCCTTTCTTGGGTACGACATGTACTGGCTAACCCACTTACCGTCGGAGATCGGGTATATAATTTCAGCTTCCATTAGCTTTTTGATTTCATCTCTGACTACAGTGCTGAGGATCGGATTGATTCTTTTTGAGGCTCGAGAGGTTTTGCAATCCTATTATAATAGAATACGGTGCATACAAATTGAAGGACAAATTCCTTTTAAGTCTGATATGTTGTAACCTAAGAGGGTATTTCCTTAGAACGCCTAAGAGTTTCGAGTTTCGAAGCTCCTAAACCGGAATTCACTATTACGTGTCGAGTTTGTTCAAGATCTAGGAATTCGATCGTAGGTTTTAGGTAGAACTTTCAATTCTAGTTTTGGTTTCTTGGGACATGGCATATGATTAGGTGTAAGTGCTAGACTTTCGCTTAGATCATCTTTATATGGTTCTCGCCAATTGTCGCCTTCGAATATCGTAGGGTTTCAATTTTCATTATTTCGAATATGTGGTTTGTTCACTTCTATTTCTTACGCACTCGCCTATAATATCGAGTAAATAACATGTGTCATTCATGGCGGTGCTTGTAGAAATTGAGTGAGGATGGATTCTACTTTTTCTCTCCGACTTGAATGTTAATCGCCTTCTTTACATCAATTATAGCTCCTGTGGCTAGGAATGGTCTTCCCAAAGATGATAGGGTAATCGAATCTTTGGTGATGTCCATGATTATAAAATCGGTCGGGATATAGAATTGACCTATTCTAACTGGAACATTTTCCAATATACCTCAGGATACTTAATCGATCGGTCACTAATGAATGTACATTTTGTAGGTGTAAGTTCTCCCATTTTTTTGCAAATAGATAGGGGCATGACACTGATACTTGCTCCTAAGTCGCATAGAGCTTTGTCTATGACGAATTTTCCAATGTTACAAGGTATAGAGAAACTACCAAGGTCTTTCAGCTTAGGAGGCATGTTATTCTGAATGATAGCACTACACTCAGCAGTTAGGGCAACTGTTCCGTTATCTTATAACTTTTTCTTGTTAGATAGGATTTCCTTAAGAAATTTAGCATACGATGGCATCTGGGTAATGGCTTCTGTGAATGGTATTGTGATATTTAGTTGTTTCAGAAGTTCCACGAATTTCTTAAATTGGCTCATCGATTTAGAATTGGTTAATCTCTGAGGATACGAAATTTGTGGTTTATAGGGCGGTGGAGGCACATAAGGTTTCTCTTTTTCTACAACCTCTTGGGTTTCGTTTTCCTTTTCTTTCGATTCGTTCTCGTTTTCACTTGGCTTATCTTGCTTCTGATACATTGTTGGGTTTCTAGTCTTGGATCAACAGGTCCGTCAAGTTCCTTTCCACTCCTTAGTATCACGGCATTAGCGTGTCCTTTCGGGTTAGGTTGTGGTTGACCAGGAAATATTCCAGCAGGAGCAGCAGTAGGTGCCTGCTGTTGACCTACCTGTGAAATCTGAGTTTCAAGCATCTTGTTATGGGTAGCTAAAGCATCGACCTTGCTGGATAATTTCTTAATTTGCTCATTGGTATGTAAGTTCTGATTTAAAACATCCTTATTGGTCTGGGATAGAGAAGCAATGAAGTGCTCTATCATAATTTCGAGGTTTGATTTCCTAGGAATGTTGGAAGTATTAGGTCCGTTATTAGGATGATTCGGGATAGCTTTGATAACTGTGTGGTGTGAGCTTGTCCAGGAGCATACAACGCATTGTTGCTTTTGTACGAGAAATTTGGATGATTTTTCCAACCTGGGTTATACGTGTTAGTGTAGGGATTTCCTTGTACGTAGTTAGCTTGTTCGCCGGCACTCCGTCAAAGGGGCATTCGGAGCAGGATGTGATTGAATACCACATAGATCGCAAGTTGGAATCACTGCAGCTACGGTAGTTGCGGGAGTGATGGAAAGATTCTCTAATTTTTGGGTAAGAGCTTCCACTTTAGCATTAACTTGATCTAGGCTGTTCACTTCAACCTTGATACCTTTCGTTTGAGATTTCTCTACATTAACTCTCTCGCTCCCCATTGGTAGTGGTTCGAGCCATGCTTTTGATAAGTTGGTTCGCCCGCATATGGTTTATCCATCGGCCAAAGAGCGTCTATAGTTAATCTTGTATTGTACAAGAGACCGTTATAGAATGTGTGAATAATCAACCATTCTTCTAAACCATGATGAGGGCAGAGTCTTAGTATATTCTTGTATCATTCCCATGCTTCAAATAAAGATTCAATGTCTTTCTGTTTGAAACCATTGATGTTGGCTCTGAGCATAGCAGTTTTGCTTGGAGGAAAATATCTAGCTAAGAAGACTTTCTTCAACTCAGCCCAAGTGGTGATTGAGTTGGAAGGAAGTGATTGAAGCCAAGCACGAGCTCTGTGTCTTAAAGAAAAAGGAAATAGGCGCAATCGTATCGCCTCGGGTTTACTCCATTCGCACACGTCCGCATCGCAAAACACGATAGATGTAGATTAGGGTCGCAAGTAGGAGCTCCAGAACCGGTTCTGAACGCGGAAAGAAAGAAGGTTTCAAAATCGTTTGAGCAATAGCGAGCTGCATATCGTTATGAGGCTCCGCTGAGAAGGAACTCGCGTAATCCTTAAGAGGACGAGGAGGAGGAGGTGGATCACCATTCTTCGTAATTTGTCAAGATCTGCAAGAATGACGGAGGAAGATTGTTGCTCACGGTATTTTGAATTCGCCTTCTTAATCGAAGATAACGCCGATATCGATATGGGTATATGCAAAGTACCGCCGAGAGAGTATTTGGCACACAAAAGGGAAAATAAATAGTTACCTTAGCCTAGACAGTGCTACTTTAAGAGTGCACTAGTGACTAGATCAAAGTCCCCGGCAACGGCGCCAAAAACTTGATGTGCGATAATCCTAATGTGTCTAACGGTATCTTAACTGCAAGCGCACAGCCTATCACGGTAGTAATAAAAGATTGTCGAATCCACAGGGACTTTGTAATCACTCTAGTGCGGGAAAGTAATGCTAGTTTAGCTAAGGCGGAAATTGTCACGTTTGGTTTTGGGAAGGTTAAGGAAGGTAAACTAATTGATTTTAAAGTAATTATGAAATGAAATGGTCGGTATGCAATAGAGTTGACCTAAAGGATCTAATCTGGCTTAGGCATATAAGGATGGTCAACTTAATTGTTCTGTAGAATTCATCAGTTTAAAAACCCTCAATTCACACTTTCATGGTCTTATCTCGATTGTATGTCTAAAGCCCTATACCGCCGCTTGCCTATAAGTGTTTAGAAATACTTTTGGAAACTTAATTAATTCTAGTCGCTTTAAAGCGCTTTCAATCGTATTTAAATCAAATGCCTAACTTTAGCTATCCTGTTAAAAACCTCACACTTTCGTGGTCTCGATCTAACCTATTTACTCTTCTTACTTTCGAATAAAGGTTTTGTTTTAAGCATAAAAGTTATAACCAGAGTTAAGTTGATTAAGGTTTCAGCCTAAGTTTGATCAGATGCCTATTGTCTCTAACTATTCCATACCGACACTAAAGGTTTAGCTAGCCATGGAAATTATAATGAACTCACAGGAAATAAAAACAAACAAATATAAAATGGACATTATAAATAATAAACGAAATTGCATAAATTAATTAAAAGGTACTGTAATACAATCGTAAAATAAAAACCTGAAAATAAAGCCAATACTTCAATCCCTCTTCCACAAATCAGAAACTTGGACTTGGTATCGGTAATATGACAGATTCTGAGGCTTGAATAAAAATCCTAAACTATAATAATAATTTCCTGATGTTGGAAATTATTATTTGGGCAATGAAATTAAAAGAACAGAAATAAACGAATGCGAAGAAATAATAACTGAAGGAATACTGGGTTTGATTTCGGCAGAGCTTCCGCACAAGTAAATCAAAATGCCTTCTAACGTTGAATGTTGAGGTATTTATAGAAAACTTGAATTGGCAGTTGGTTTGAAATTCACACGAAGCATCCCTTGAAAATGTCCATGAATATAGGAACGTGGGTAGTTGAGGAAGAACTGGTGAACGTGGGAGAGAAATCAGGAGTTTGAAAACTCCTTCTGTTTTACTTTGCCACGATCTGCACTTTTAATTAACTGTTATGTGCGTTACGCTCGTCACTGCTGTGTTACGAGCAACTTTGTTGTTTCTTCCGTGTTACGGTCGTAGGTGTGTTACGGTCGTAACACTTCAGATGGCTTACGGTCGTGGCGTATGTTACGACGTCACAACTACAAAATCGCATTTCACGATTTATCTTTTCTTCCGTCTTTGATGGTTTCTTGCATTGTTTCTTGTTTTCTTCTGTTTTGAGCTAAGTTATGAATACCTGCAAAAAGTAATGACAATCTCGAAATATTCGAGAGTTAATCGGGTCAAAATAATATAAAACGGGTTAATTTCATGGAAAATAAACGATATGATTTCGTGTTATCATCAGGGACTTTGAATTTTGCAGGTATCCTTACGCGAGGAACTAAACACAGATCATGGGCGTTCTTCCCAAATAGTTCCTTTCCACGGGTCGTTTTAATTTCAAACGTATTTTGAGGAGTTGTTCTTGGAGATTCTCCATCGGGCCACGAGGATTCGTGTTATCGCCTGGACTATGCTGAACTTCTTCGTCTACCGTAGTGTGAACTACAGAAGCTGAGTTCGTCATGATCGGTTGAGAAACCGTCATAGTGACTTGCGGAAAATTTACTCCATGCTGTGGAGTAAGTGTTGTTCTCGCAGTAGGTACTTCAAACGTGGTTGTTTGTACCTGAGAAGTCGGTTGACGAAATCCGATGCCGAAATTGAAAGGCATGCCCCATGGATAACCTTCTGGCATACTGAAGGGTGAACTACTGGCTGCCACAGTTGAAACTGGAGTAGTAGTGACCTTTGAAATTGCCGCTTGATTTTGACTGCTCGATGTCGTCGACTTTATGCCGCCAATGAATTGACCAAAGAAGTGAGTCTCTCCACCTCTTCTTGCAGTGTTGTCACTGTGCTACGAAGCTCAACATTTTCTTGCTCAAATCCTTCCATTATTTTCCTTTTTTTTGAACATGTATTGTATGTTCGAGTTGGCTGTGGGCGTGGTCGAGAAACTCTAAGACGCGACAGCTTGGCGATCTTTTCCTTTCTGGAAAGAATTCCAAAAGATCAGACTCTAGACAATAGACTCAATATGCAAAGTATGATGCATGATTATAAATGCAAAGAGAAAGGAATTTCCAAAGAATTTACGCTAAAGGAGAAATTTCTGGCAAATATTAGGATGGAAAACAAATATTTTATTAATTATTGAAAGAAGATTACAACAATTTTGTTTTTGAGCATTGCTCACACAAATGATAAAATAAATGCTAAAAATTACAATCTAAATTAATTAATCATCCTCGTCGGATGAAGATCCAAAGGCTTGATGTAGCTTCATCTTCAGGATTTCCTTTCCATAGTGAGCTTTTAGTTCAGCTTTCTCGGCTTTTAGCTTGCTAATGACTTTCTTCCACTCGCCGGGAGCAGGATCGTTGTCATTTCCTCAAGCTTTCTTTTCCTTTCTTTGATGTATCTTTTGATCGCGCTATCCTTCCGATTTAATCTTCTCATCTTTCTCCAAGAGCCATTCATCCTAGAAGTAAAGCGCCTTTTCATGATCTTTGACCCGCTCGAGCTTCTCATTCTCGAGATCACTTACGGAACTTGTTTTCCAAAGCTTCTTTCTCAAGCCTCATCTTGGCCAAGGCTTCTTGGTATTCTCCCATAGTCTCGACGGGAAAAATTGTTGATTTGGAAGCGGTTGAGAACATAGGTTCTTCATAAGCATAAGGCATTCGGAATTCTTTTGCTCTTTTCTTTACCCAGGAAGTGTAGATTTCCATGGCTATACAATTCCTTTCTTTGCCTTTTTCCTTCCTTCGGATGTGATGCCACGCTCTGATCATTCTGGCTTTCAAACCTTGGAAGTTCTCCCCTTCATAATAAAAGTAGCTTCCTACGGTAAAACCAAGAGGTTTACTAGAGTTTGCATACCCGAGTTGACGTCTCACCAAGAATGGGTTGTAGTTGATTCCTCCTTTTGTACCAATGAGAGGTACGTTGGCAAATTCTCCACAGCTCTCAATGATTTCCATCTCATTGTCTGCCAAGGTATACCAATGGATATCGTCGTTTGTAAGAGACATGAGTCTTCGAGACCAATGCCAATCGTCTTTGTTTTCGCGGAAGATAGGAGATTTAGGCAAGTGTGAGACAATCCATTTGAAGAACAGAGGTACATAACACACTATAGTTCCATCTCCTTGACGATTCCTATGATGAATGGAGAAATACGTGTCACCGAGCAAAGTGGGAACGGGATTTCCAATCAGAAAGATCCTTATGGCGTTGATATCAACGAAACTTGGGACGTTGTGAAACAACACCAATCCATATATGAGCAAAGCTAAAATAGCTTCAAAGGCTACCATACTACCGGCTTCAGAGAATTTAAGAGCCTTCTCCATTAGGAACTTTGAAGTAAGTCCTAAGAGTTTTCCTTTGGTAGTTAGGTTTTTGTCTATCTCAGATTTCTTTAAGTGAGTCATCATTGCAATGACTGGCGACTTAGGAATGGCTTCCAAACCATTGAAAGGCACTTTATCCGATACTGAGATACCTAGTATGTGTGCGTACTCTTCCAAAGTAGGCATCAACTAATAATCAGGGAAAGTGAAAGAGCGATAGACTGGATCATAAAACTGAACGAAAGTTTTGAGAAGTCCTTCATCAACGTTAGTGTTCAAGATAGTTAAAAGAGTTCCATAGCGTTTTCTGAAATCCGAGGGATCTTCTACCAAGGATGCTAACTCTTTTAACATCCCTACGTCAGGAATTCTAAAACTTTATCTCTTGGTGAATCTTCCTCTGACGTCCATCACTCTAACCTAAAATATTTACAAAGAAAATTCTCTAAATTCTTTGGAAATGGGAAGAGAAAGGAAGTTTTTGAATGAATGCATGAATGCTACAAACATGGTTAGTAGTTATACACACGGTCAAGCATTCAAAGTCACGAGCATGAGGCCAACGATAAGAATCAAACGTGGGTAAGTTCTAAGGGCTTATTCATTTGTGAAACGGGTTCTACTGATAATACAGGCTCAACACTTCTGTTTGAAATATTATCGGATTTGTTGAATACTCGAAGTCCAATAATATTTTTCAAGAAAAACTCGCCTGATCGTAGTCTCGCATGACAAATATTCTAGGCTTACGCCCGAATAATTTCTGCACTACATCCTAAATGGCCAGGATGGGTTATGTGTTCTACAGCCACTCAGCTTCGTTAGTTCTCTTGAAAGCAAAATGTCTTCGCAAATACTTGCTAAACACAAATAATCCCAAGACAACCTCCACTGAGAGAGGGATCTCAAATTAACTTCGTAAGTACTGAGACTTCTCACAAGTTAATAGGACTATACCCCCACCTAGATCTTAAAATGTTTCTTAAATCCGCGGGTTAGGATTTCTTTCCATCAGATGAAATCGCGAAAACACGCAATAAAGAAAAACAAACATATGCACATATGAAAGCTTAACCCTTTTTTTTTTCTTTTTGAAAACAAAAAAAGCTTGGTGCTCTTGAGCAGAGTCATATTTTTGTTTTGAAAATCAAAATTTCAGTGTACTCCCCAGCAGAGTCGCCATTTTTCCTGTTCGCGTTCAAAAGTGACGCGCGAGGGAATCGAATCTGAATTCGGATTCTCTCTGGCTCAAAATGATTTACGCTTTTGATTTGTTTATAAAGACGCCGCGAGCATCATGCTTTATTATTTTCAAAACAAGAAAAGATGATTTAATGATTATGAAAAAGGGGAAAGTTGTTAATACCCTCAATTGATTATGATATGCATCATGACTAGCACAAACTAAACGTAACGCATTGGGGAGATTCCGGGTAAGGGGGTTTGTTATATAAAGGGAATAGATGGAGCACCCTAAATATATATAGTTATCTATAGCTTTATATATGAATATGTTTGATATGTTTGTGTGTTTTAATTGCTATTTCTATGATTGGGAAAGTTTCTCCTTTGGGATTTTAAGAAGGATAGATTATGTGGGATCCTAGGTTTTGTTATTATTGTGCTCGCAAAGATCATTGGATCTTCTGCATACATATCCCCTAATGGGAATCAGAGCATTTGTAGCTCGGATCTAAAGGGATCTATGGTTTGTTTGGTCTGAGGGAGAAAGAAATTTTGCTCGGCAAGGATGAGACCTTGTGTCTACGTATTCTCAAAAGGATATTGAGAAAGTCAGAGCAATCGTAGTTCCCACTTATGCTAGTGGAAGCAACGGTATGTTATTAAGAGACACAGACAAATGTCATCCAAATGAAAAATGTATCTAATCTATTTCATCACATACATTTTGAAAAGTTGATTGATTGAAATCTTTCATCGTAAGTTATAGGTGTTTTGATTGAGTGTACAAGCGTTACCACTTACGATTAAGAGATGTTTTTGTTTGAAAAGAGTTTGAAAAGTTTTTGATTGTATGTGATTTGATAGATGAGATACTTCTTCCATAGAGATGATAAACGTCTAAATCTCGAGGAGAAATTGATTGGATTAGAGGGATGCTTTTAAGAAGCCCATGGGTCCTTGTATTGTAAGCCCAAGAGGAGGCATTCCGAGGGTCATCGAGGGTCCTTGTATGTAGCTCAAAAGGAAGCTATAGGATATGGCTGGCTTTGGCTTTAAAAGGGATTTCACCGGGAAACCATCCTTTTGGAATTAAGAGCAATTTCACCGGGAAATTATACTCTCTGGGTTCTATCCTAGCGCGGGTGATTCTTTGTATTGGAAGCCCAATAGGAGGCTGTCAAGAGATTTCCTGGTCTCTTTCTTTGTATGATGCCCAAGAGAAGGCTAAACTCAATGAGGAGTTCTTTTGAACGAAGCCCAAGAGGAGGCTGACTCAACAGGGGAGTATTGTCTTATATGAAGCCTAAGCGGAGGCTAAACTCAGATGAATGAGATTTCTTATATGAAGCCTAAGAGGAGGCTGAACTCAGATGAAATGAGTTACCTTGTACAAAGCCCAAAAGGAGGCAAAAACTGTGGGGAACCTACTGGTTAGACTAGTTGTTATGTTATAACTAGGCAGTTGTATAAACAAGTGTGTGTGTGCGATATGTATTCACAGGAGTTTATGAAGGAAATATAAACAGATGCATGTAAAGTTTATTTACAAGAATTTATGAAGGAAATATAAACAAGTGTTTGTGAAACGAACGTTTAAAACGAGCGTAACTTGATTATTTACAAGTTTGAATTGTGTACAAGGAAGTAAATATGTACACGAACGAGTATTTATGTACAAGGAGTTGTGGATGTACATAGGAGGGTTGGGACTTACACCGTAAGAGAGGCCCATTGGTTTAAAAGCAGTTTCGCCGAGAATAATGCTCCTTTCAATACCAATGGTATTCAGTGTATATACAAATGAAACGGAAACAAACAATCGAAGTTTGTCTGTATTTGAATATTTACAGAAGTATCTGTATTATGTACAAGTAAAATAGATGTTGTTCGTAAAAGAATTGGTTATGTACAAGGAAATAATTATGTACATAAAAGAATGTTGGGACTTACACCGTGAGGGAGGCCCATGATCGATTAAGAAACTCAAGAAAATGAATTCGGTTTTATCGCTTAAATCGGATCGATCATGGAAAAATGTAAGTTTGATGAAAATTTTGAAGAAAGATCTTGAAAGTGTTTTTGAAAAGTGAAATATACTTACAAGAAGTTTTGAATAGAATCAAGCTTCGAAAGTTTGAAAAAATCACCTTTAAAGGTGTTTTGAAAAGTACTCAAAAGTTCCGTTTTCGGCTCGATAAAAATATAATCGGATGAAAGTTTTTGTGAAAATTTTCGACACTATCTTAAAATAGATACATTAATTGACAAGTGTACAAAAAATCACCTCAAAATGAGGAGTTTTGATTGGGTTTTGAAAAAGTCAAAGTTTGTAAAAAAAATACAAAAGTTTGGTAAAAAATGGTCCCAAGGCTGCTTGAACCCGGGACATCAAGGCAAGGCAAGGTATAAATGACTTAAGAGTGAGGTGGCAACCGCTGGGGCGGCAATACATCCGTGTATTGAAGTCAAACAATGAAATTATATTTTAAAACGGATATTTGAATTTAAAAAACGTGCGCAGTGTTCATCTTCCTCCTCCAATCTTCAATCAATCCTAAATCATTCGTTTCTTGATGAAATCAAAAGATGTAAACATCAAACTTAATCGTTTTTAGCTCAGGAACATGATGATGTCCTTTAATTTCATTTATTTTAAGCCTAACATGATTAAATTTCTCAAGAACACGAAGAACCCTAAAACTGAAAATCCTAATGGAAATCGTGTATGGTTGATGAATTGATCAATTGATTGAGGGTTATTGATCGTTCATAGTGCAGAAACAAAACGGCCAAGAGTTTTTTTGATTGGAATCAAAGAATCATAGAGTTTGAAGTTCGTGTTCTTACCTGTTGAAGCTGAGATCGAATTTGATGATGGAGTGTTTCCAGTTGTGATTTTATGATTCCTTTAGCACCAACGACCTTCAAGGAATGTGTGATGAAGGTCTGCTCACTCTGAAATTGCTTGAATTGTTCTGACCAAGTCCACCTGCATATGGTTCAAAGTAAAACTCGAATTTGATGTTAGATCTGTTACAGGTTGAAGTTAATGGTCTGCATCATCCATATGGAGTATGTTGATGATGATTGAGTGAAAAAAACATAACTAGCTCGAGCCAAACTATGAATTTGAAGTTTAAGGCAGTTTTGGCAAGTTTGTGAACATGGAGTGCAAAATCTATTTTTTAGCTTTACATATGTAGCTTTTAAATTACAAACGAATTACATATGATATTTACAACATGTTAGACACCAAACATCTTATGTTTCTTCACAAATTTTCAAAAATGCAAGATTTCTCAATTTACACTATGTTGCTTGAATTTTAAGAAAGAAGAGAGAAAGCATGTTCTTGCATAGCTTTGGTGTGGTTTTATTTTGAAAAAATGACCTCTATTTATAGGCCAATAAAACTGAATGATTTGGCAAAAATCATTGAAGAAAACTTGCAACTTGGTTAAGAGGTCATAATGGAATCTTTTGCATTTAATGCAAAAGTTACTTTCTTTAACCATGGTTAAGTTTCCTTCTTTGATCCAATCCTATATTCAATCATTCAAGCTGATATTTATCAGTTACTAGCTACCTCTAAGTGATGACAAGGCATCTAGAAGGAGAAAATGCAAAAAATGACCTATAATTTTGAAGTATGAACTTGAAAATCAAGGATTTTGGAGCTCTATGTTTCAAAATCAATAGCATAGCTAGACTCCATGAATTTGAGAGTTATTTGACATTTTTGAAAGCTTGTTTCAAGGGCTACAACTTTCATGTTTTGAGTTTTTTCCAATTCAAAGTGGAACTATGTAAAAAAATGCCATGAAGTTTGGAAAAAGTATGAAATTTTAACACTTGAAAAATTTTCTAAGTGTTGAAAATTTTGACTTTTTGTTGACTTTTCCAAATTTCTTGATTTATTATGATCATGATGGATCATTTGAATTATTTTGATGATTGAAAAAGTTTTGTCTTGAAAAAGTTGACAAAAAGTCAAAGTTTGACTTTTCAGTGCAGATGAAATTTCATCAGATGATCCAAAAATTGGCTGATGAATTCTGTGAACTTTTGTGATGTTTTGAATCCAAAAATTAGGTAAACATGTTGTATCTAAGATATGAAGATCAATCTCTAATCAAAAAAGTCATTCATTGATCAGAAAAATCAGAAATTGCTCCTCCTCGATGAAAACCCTAATTGGTCGATCCTTGATAGATCATGACGGAAAATTTGATATCTGAAGATCAGAGGTTGATGGTTTGATCAAGATATATTAATTGAGGTGAATGAAGCTCAAACCCTAATTGATTTCCTCTTGAATCAGATGAAAAATTGATGAAACCCTAATTTTGACCTGTAGAAGCTACACCCGATTAATTCTGTTCTGAACTGTTAGTGATGCAATGATGCAAATGTAAGGTGGTATATTAGGTCAAAAATTGGGGTATGGAAGATTACAACAATTTTTGTTTTTGAGCATAGCTCTTACAATGATAAAATAAATGATAAAGCTACAGTCTAAACTAATTAATCGTCTTCGTTTGATGAAGAACCAAAGGCTTGATGTAGCTTCGACTTTAGGATTTCTTTCCCATAGTAAGCTTTTAGTTCAGCTTTCTCGACTTTGAGCTTGTTGACGACTTTCTTCCACTCGTTAGGAGCAGGATTGCTGGTTGTCATTTCCTTAAGCTTTCTTTTTCTTTCTTTGATATATTTTTTGATCGCGTTATCTTTCCGACGAATCTTCTCATCTTTCTCCATGAGCCATTCATCTTGGAAGTAGAGTGTCTTTTCATGATCTTTGACCTGCTTTTTAAGCTTCTCGTTTTCGAGGTCAGTCTTAAAGAACTTGTCTTCCAAATCCTCTTTCTCAAGTTTCATCTTGGCCAGAGCTTCTTGATACTCTCCCATAGTTTCAACGGGAAAACTGGTTGATTGGGACGCTGCTGAGAACATGGGTTCTTCATAAGCATAACGCATTTGGAATTCCTTTGCTCTTTTCTTCACCCAAGAATTGTAGATTTCCATGGCTACGCAATTCCTTGCATTACCCTTTTCTTTCCTTCGGATGTGATGCCAAGCTCTTATCATTCTGGATTTCAACCCTTGGGAGTCTTCCCCTTCATGATAAAAGTAGCTTTCTACTATAAAACCAAGGGGTTTACTAGAGTTTGCATACCCGAGTTGACTTCTCGCCAAGAATGGGTTGTAGTTGATTCCTCCTTTTGTACCGATGAGAGGTACGTTGGCAAATTCTCCACAACTTTCAATGATTTCCATCTCATTGTTTGCCAAGGTATACCAATGGATATCATCGTTTGTAAGAGACATGAGCCTTCGTGACCAATGCCAATCATTTTTATTTTCGCGGAAGATAGGAGATTTAGGCAAGTGTGAGACAATCCATTTGAATAACAAAGGTACACAACACACAATAGTTCCATCTCCTTGACAATTCCTATGATGAATGGAGAAATACGTGTCACCAAGCAAAGTGGGAACGGGATTTCCAATCGAAGATCCTTATGTATGCTCAACGAAACTTGGGACGTTGGGAAACAACACCAATCCATAGATGAGTAAAGCTAAAACAACTTCAAATGCTACCATACTACCGGCTTCAGAGAATTTAAGAGCCTTCTACATTAGAAACTTTGAAGTTAGTCCTAAGAGTTTTCCTTTGGTAGTTAGGTTTTTGTCTATCTCAGATTTCTTTACTTGAGTCATTATCGCAATGACTGGTGACTTAGGAATGGCTTCCAAACCATTGAAAGGCACCTTATCTGATACTGAGATACCTAGGATGTGTTCGTACTCTTCCAAAGTAGGCATCAACTGATAGTCAGGGAAAGTGAAACAGCGATAAACTGGATCATAAAACTGAACGAAATTTTTGAGAAGTCCTTCATCAACGTTAGTGTTCAGAACAGTTAAAAGAGTTCCATAGCGTTTTCTGAAATTCGAGGGATCTTCTACCAAGGATGCTAACTCTTTTAACTTTCCTACATCAGGAATTCTAAAACTGTATTTCTTGGTGAATCTTCCTCTGACGTCCATCACTCTAACCTAAAATATTTACAAAGAAAAATCTCTAAATTCTTTGGAAATGGGAAGAGAAATGAAGTTTTTTTTTTTGAATGCATGCATGAATTCCACAAAGATTCAAACATGGTTAGTTGTTATACACACGTTCAAGCGTTTGAAGTCACGAGCATGAGGCAAACGATAAGATTCAAACGTGGGTAAGTTCTAAGGGCTTATTCATCTGTGAAACGGGTTCTACTGATAATACAGGTTCAACGCTTCTCTTTGAAATATCCAGAAAGGAGCGGTTTATGATGAAGTACTTCTCCTAGAGTGTTATACACTTTTCCCTTGCCAACCATGCGATAAGTCGGTGTCTCTAAAAAGAGTTGACAAGGTGAAATTCCCTAAAATCAATAATAAATATGACATCGTTAATGTGTATATATGTTAGTTAAATAAATTACACTAATTTAATTTCATAATAATATATATAATTATCTCAGGAATACTCGGTTGAACTGCACAATTGACACTAGCTATGTCACTAGTTTCTTTAACACAAGAAGCTTCCCTTTCTAATTGGTGTCTTGCTTTTTCCTTCCTCAATTCAAGAACTTCAGCTTCTTATGCATCCAACCTTGCCTGCATTTCTTTATTGCTAGCAGCTTTTGTCTTTCAACTGTTCTTTTTCAAGGATGTTGGAGTAACCCCATGTCCTTTACCCCTCACCCGACCAAAATACTCACGAACATCTAATGCTCGACTAAGTATGCTCCTACAATCATCTGGTGGAGATATAGAGTGAGACAGAGTCTCCTGAAATTCATATGAATATCAAAAAAACATGAATATTATATGTTAATAAAATTTTGATTTAATTAAAGAATTAATGTTATACTTACGCATTTTTCAAAAATTTGTTCTACATCTTTAAGAACTCCATCCTTACCCACATGGGCAGCCTTCCGCAAAATATGTTCCGGAAGACATGTTTCAGAACTATTCTCCTCTTTTAACTACAAATTAACAAAAAAATAAGGTCAGTTATAACTCTTGATGAACAAGTATATCATTGCAATTTATAAACTTACAATTTTTTGTTCTAATCGTGCATATCCCAAACGCCCTTTCTTGTATGGATACGCAGGAGATGATGCTCTTGGGCGATTTACATCACTTACACTCTGAAATTTTGGGGTTTTTCGTTTGGCTTTAAAACCATCCCATTCTTTAAGTGAAATCACATCTGCATATTCTGTTGGACGTTCTGCATCAACAAAAAAAATTTCCGCATCTTTAAGATATTTTTCGGCCTCTTAGTATATTGCCGGCCAATCCAAGACAATAATATTTTCTTGTGTCATCAATGTTGAAAGACCTCTACAAAAAACATACAAATAGTGCATTAGTATAAGTAATTTAAATACATAATCGTAATTTAAAGACATAATTTAAAGTACCTGTATCTCACTCCAAATTTTGTTTTTAGCGTCATCAACCTTATGATCTCTCCACTCATCACAAGTTATTGGAATTTCTCTCCTTATAACTGTACCAATGTAACTTGTCAATTTAGAACCGTTAGGCTCAATTATTTGGTCAATTGGACTCCAATACACATCGTATTTTATGCCTCTATCTCTATCACGAATGATATTCTTCATAATAGTTTTTCCTCGTTTAATTTCTCTTTCTAATCCCTTATCGGATTTGCCTCCACCATTGTCTCCATCATTAATAGAATCATCGTGTGGGTGATCCTCGTTACTAGCCATCTAACCTGTAATAAAGAAAAACATTAGTATCTAATGACAAATATTTCATTCCAAATATATAATTACAAATATCTAATTCCATAATCAATTGAGTATATAAAATGACAATATATAATTTTATTGAAAATGACAGAATATATAACATTTTACTATATTACCTCTTTCACTAACATCTCTTTCTTTTCTTGGTTGGATTGCGAATTACTTGTCTCTTAAGAACGCGGACAGAGGGATTGATCCAAATTCCCTCATCGTGATCTTTTCTGATATATGATTCATCCGCTGTAGTATTTTCATCTTGATTGTTTCTATACGACTCATTCTTAACATCAAAATCACCTTGATCTACATTTTTATCATCAATCACTTTTTTAGATAAAATCACTATAGACCATTTCGTACTCTTCGGGTCTGTGACATAGAACACTTGTTTAGCTTGAGAGGCTAGATTAAAGGCTCGTCTTTGTACCCCACCCTATTAAGATCCAGTTGCAAAAACCCTAACTTATCCATTCGTATGCAACTATTATATACCCACTTGCAACCAAAGATAGGAATCTGAAACTTCTCGTAATTAAACATCCAAATGTGATTGATAACCCCAAAATATGACAGATTTTCATATTTGGGATTTAAGTCCTTCATACTAGAAATGTGCATTTCTTCAGCTACCACCGTGACACCACTATTTTGCATAGTACTTTTATCATATTGTTCTTTGGTATAAAATGTGTATCCATTAATTGTGTATCCTCTATAAGAAAACACAATCGAACTTGGACCATATGCCAAACATCTCAACCTGTCTGATATTGAAGCGGGATCTAAATGAAACTTTGAATATATATGATCTTTAAACCACTATATAAAACTTTGATTGTGCTCTCTTACTATCCAATTTTCATTTCTACTTTGATTCTCACCTTGGAGTATAGCTTTGTGCATTTCAACAAACGGCTCAACCTCATTGTCATTGTGCAAAACATACAAATGTACTTGATCCCGTTCATCCCTTGATACTGTCACAATTTCATTTCCAATTAATTTTTTACCTTCTTTTTTTCGAAAAAATGATATTTGGGGAGTCCAATGGATTGCACATTGGACAAAAATTCAGTACAAAACTCAACCGCTTCTTCAACAACGTATCGCTCAACGATACAACCCTCTGGACGACTTCGGTTTTTCACGTACCTGTAACACGGTGGGATAACAGACTTGTTTGTTTTGCATTTTATCATAAATGTTACGGATAGCAAGAGTCGCCACCGACTTTTCTTTTATCCAATTAAGGGAAGGTGAAAAGAACAGGAAAAGACCTTCGTTAGATTCTAAGTAAGAGAGGCAGTTATGAAAAAGGAAGGTATTAACACCCTTTCCATCTGTAGTTATCTACGGGCTCTTAATTGCTTAGCTCACTTTATAAATTTCTTTTTGTGTGTATACGAAGTGTTCGAAAATGTTTTGTTTTGGAAAAGACTTTGTAATGATTCACGCTGGAATGTATACAAAGTGTTTGAAAAGATTTTGAAAAGTGTGAGGTGTAAAAAGTATTTTGATAAATTTGAGCAAGCAAAAGAGTCTTATTTTACCTACACAAAATGGTCGTTTCCATGTTATTTTGCTTCCTTTAGAATAAGGTTATCCATACCATTAGTTGGTATGTAATCTTATTCGTTGGATGTAAAGGGACATTCGAAGGCACATCGAATGGTCATAGAAGGCAACATATAGGGATACCTTAGCATATTCGTAGGGGCGATCATCACTTTTCGTAGGCAACTGTAACACCCCAATATTACCCAAGGTTTTATATGCAAAACTCAGAGTAATTTAAAATTTCATCAATTTAATATTGAGGCATCACACCTTTAAAACCAACTCACTTTAAACAGTTTGTTTTAAAGTATAAATCTCGGATACATAGCATCGTCGGAAATCATAAATTGATTCATGAAAATCAAAGCATCCTTTTAATTAAACTTCATTAACAAATCATATTTCATAAAGTATGATTCTTATATACAAAAGGAAGAACAACAACCAGACAACATAAATATTCCGCCCGAGTGCTACGTACTAGAGCGACACCGACACGACTAATAGCAGCTACAAACTTCGTCTTCATAACCTGCACGTTACCAATATAAAGGTAACGGCGAAACAAGTAAAGGGTAAGATACTCCAAAACACATAATTAAAGGCATGATAGCATATATATATAGTTTTGGAATTGTTCGCGTTAAAAAGTGACGCGCTAGGGAATCGAATCTGAATTTGGATTCTCTGGCTCGAAACGATTTACACTTTTGATTTGTTTATAAAGACGTCGCGAGCATCAAGCTTTATTTTTTCCAACACAAGAAAAATGATTATGAAAAAGGAGAAAGCTGCAATACCCTCAATTGATTTGATATTCATTACGACTAGCGTGAACTAGACGTAACGCATTGGGGAGATTCCGGGAAAGGGGGTTTGTTATATAAAGGGAATAGATGGGGCACCCGAAATATATATAGTTATCTATAACTTTATATATGAATATGTTTGATACGTTTGTGTGTTTTAAATTGCTATTTCTATTGTTGGGAAAGTTTCTCCTTTGGATTTTAAGAAGGGTAGATTATGTGGGATCCTAGGTTTTCTTATTATTGTGCTCGCAAAGATCATTGGGATCTTCTGCATACATATCCCTTAATGGGAATCAGAGCATTCGTAGTTCGGATCTAAAGGGATCTATGGTTTATTTGGTTTGAGGGAGAAAGAAGTTTTGCTCGCCAAGGATGAGACCTTGTGCCTACGTATTCTCAAAAGGATGTTGAGAAAGTCAGAGCAATCGTAGTTCCCACTTATGCTAGTGGAAGCAACGGGAAGTTATTAAGTGACAGAGACAAATCTCGTCTTAATGAAAAATGTATCTAATCTATTTCATCACATACATTTTGAAGGGTTGATTGATTTAATCTTTCATCGTAAGTTATAGGTGTTTTTCTTGAGTGTACAAGCATTACCACTTACGAGTTTAGAAAGATGTTTGAAAAAATGATTGAATCTTTTAATCGTAAGCATTGGGTGTTTTTCTTGAGTGTACAAGCGTTACCACTTACGATTAAGAGATGTTTTCGTTTGAAAAAGTGATTGAAAAGTATTTTATTGTATGTGATGTGATAGATGGGATACTTCTTCCATAAAGATGATAAATGTCTAAATCTCGAGGAGAAATTGATTGGATTAGGGGGATGCTTTTAAGAAGCCCGTGGGTCCGTGTATTGTAAGCCCAAGATGAGGCATTCCGAGGGTCATCGAGGGTCCTTGTATGAAGCTCAAGAGGAAGCTATAGGGTATGGCTGGTTTTGGCTTTAAGAGTGGTTTCACCGGGAAACCATCCTCTTAGGATTCAAGAGTGATTTCATTGGGAAATCATACTCTCAGGGTTCTATCCTAACGCGGGTGATTCTTTGTATTGGAAGCCCAATAGGAGGCTGTTAAGAGATTTCCTGGTCTCTTTCTTGTTTGATGCCCAAGAGAAGGCTAAACTCAACGAGGAGTTCTTTTGAGCGAAGCCCAAGAGGAGGCTAACTCAGCAAGGGAGTGTTGTCTTATATGAAGCCTAAGCGGAGGCTAAACTCAGTAAATGAGTTTTCTTATATGAAGCCTAAGAGCAGGCTAAACTCAGATGAATGAGTTTATCTTATACGAAACCTAAGAGGAGGCTATAGGGGAACCTAGTTGTTAGGCTAATTGTTATGTTATAACTGAACAGTTATATGAACAAGTGTGATATGTATTCACAGGAGTTTATGAAGCAAAATATAAACAAGTGTATAAAACGAGCGTTTAAAGCAAGTGTAACTTGATTATTTACGAGTTTGAATGTGTACAAGGAAATATATATGCACATGAAGGGGTGATTATGTACAAGAAAATGAATATGTACATCGGAGGGTTGGGACTTACACCGTAAGGGAGGCCCATTGATTTTAAGAGAAGTTTCACCGGGAATAATTCTTCTCTTGATCCCAATGGAATCGGTGTATAAACAAGCGAATGGAAACAAACGAACGAAATTTGTTTATGCTTGAATATTTACAAAGATGATTGTATTATGTACAAGGAAAAATTAATATGTACATAAAAGTATTGGGACTTACACCGTGAGGGAGGCCCATGATCGATTAAGAAATTCGAGGAAAAAACTGGTACGGTTTATCTTTAAATCGAGTCGATCATGGAAAAAAGGTGTGTAAGTTTGATGAAAAGTTTTGAAAAGGGTTTGAAAATGATTTTGAAAACTGAAGTATATTCACAAAAAGTTTTTGAAAAGATTTGAGTTTGAAAGTTTGAAAGAAAACATCTTTGAAAAGTATTAAGAATACTTAAAAATGTCTCATTTTTTACTTAATAAAAATATAATCAAAATAAAATATTTTTAGATTTTTTTGACATAATCATAAAATAGGTATATTAAATGACAAGTGTGCAAAAAATCATCTCAGAATGAGAAGTTTTGATTGGTTTTTGAAAATTTTGAAGTTTGGTAGAAAAGGTGAAGAAAACAAGTGGTAAAAATTTGATTTTGGTCTCAAGGAGGTTTGAACTCATGACCTTTGGCTTGAAATTGAAAACATTTACCACTGAGCCAAGTGCTTATCTTGTTATTTACACGCTTCCAATTAATTATATTTAAAAACAAGTCTTTGAAATGTTTAAAAACAAGTGAAAATGAAGTTTGGAAAAATAAAAAGGTGCCATGGGGATTTTAACCCTGGGACTTATGGCATGGCAAAGGAAACATGAAAAGCGTGCTGGCAACCGTTGGGGCGGTAATACATCCATTGATTTAACTTAAACCACAAATATATATTTTAAGTCCAAAGTCAGAAATTGAATTTTTGAACTCCTTCTTCTTCTTCTCCATCAGAATCAAGAAAAACACCATGGCCATGGGAATTTCGAATTTCTTCAAATCTTGATCAATTTTAAAAGTGTAAAATGCTATTTCATCTAGATTTTTGCCACGATTATGAATATGTGTTCTGTTGTTATTATTAATCAAAGATTATCATGAATTTTAACAATCCCAATTTGAACCCTAACTAAAAAAATTGTTAATTCTTGAAACTCAGTTGTTTTTAGTTCCAATTAACAACCCAGATAGCTTTAGTGATTGAATGTCTACATTTTGCTTTTCAATTTTAATGCTAAAAGTGCATGAATTGAGGATTCAAAGTTTGAAAAACTTACCTCTTGGTATGAAAACCGTTCGAGTTCTACAACTTCCAGGTGCAAAGTAAGGATTGCTTTAGCTTCCTTGAACCTCCCTGAATGTGTTTCTACCCTTAGTTTGTCCTGAGGATGGCTAGAACTCTCTGAACAAGTCAACTTGCAGCCACTTAAAGTGATTTTTGATTTCGGGTTTAGAGTTGTTACAGGTCAGTGATGATGATCTGGATTACTTCTATGAAGTATATGGAAGGTGTTTGAAGTGTTAAATCAAAGTTAGCATGAGCAAATTAAGAGATGGCAAGTTAAGGCATCATTTGCAAGCTTTTGGTTTTTTGATTATGTTTCTGAGTTTGATCACTTCTTGTGTTGTTTTTAAGTTTTAAACTACTTCTAAATGATGTTTAGAACATGTTAGAAACTTAAGTTCACTCAAATTCTGCAAGATTTGGAGATTTGCAAAATTCCCTCTTATGACTTGGAAACTTGAATTTCAAGAAAGAAAGAGTGAAAGCTTGATTATGATAGCTTTGGTGTAGTTTGGAAATGAGGAAATGACCTCTATTTATAGGCCAAATATTTTGAATGAAAACGCATGGCTATCATTGAGAGAGCTTGCAACTTGGCTTAAGTGGTAAGATGGAATCTTTTGCATTTAATGCAAAAGTTACTTTTCTAACTATGGTTAGAAATTTCTTCTTGATCCAATCCTTTCTCAATCATTCATAACTGATATTTATCAATTATAACTTGTCTGTAAATGGTGACAAGGCTTCTAGAAGGAGAAGTTGCAAAAAATGACTTGTAATTTTGAAGCATGTACTTGAAATTCCATGGTCTTGGAGCTCTATGTTTCAAAATCAAAAATATATCTAGACAAAGTGTTTTTGCATGTTCTTGGTGTAACATGGTGAACTGACTTTGTGGATTTTTGTATCGCAAATGTGCGGATAGCAAGAGTCATCACCGACTTTTATTTTATCCAATTAAGGGAAGGTAAAAAGTACAGAAAAAGACCTTCGTTAGATTCTGAGTAAGGGAGAAGGTTATGAAAAGGGAAGGTATTAGCACCCCTTTCCATCCGTAGTTATCTACGGGCTCTTAGTTGCTCTCTAATCACCTTAAAATTGTGCTTTTTGTGTGTTTGACAAAAACGTTTTGAAAAGGAGTTTCGCTTTGACTTTGTAATGATTCATGTAGGAATGTATACAAAGTGTTTGGAAATGTTCGTTTTGAAAAGAATTTGAACTTTGACAAAAGGTGTGAGGTGTGAAAAGTATTTTGATAGAGCAAGCAACTAAAAGTCTTATTACCTACTCAGAATTGGTCGTTGTTTTATTTACGCCTTTAGAATGGCGCTATCCATACCATTAGTTGGTAGGTAACTCCATTCGTTGGATGTAAGGGACATTCAAGGACATCGATGGTCATAGAAAGCAACTTGTAGGAAGTATCCTAGCACATTCGAAGGGACTATCATCATTTTTCGTAGGCGACAATCGAGGGTCAAGATCATGTATTCGGAGGCGACAACGTGGGTCTTATGATCTTTGTATCGAAGGGACTATGATGATTTGTTTTGAAGGCAACGGTGCTAGAATACCTCTACGTTCGAGGGACATGGCCATTTGGATTCGTAAAGGCAACGAGAGAGAATTACCCTAAGAGGTGCATGTGTGAAAAGAGTGTGTCAATTCAGATTCATGTTATCTTGAAAATTAGAGTGAGCTATGTTCAATTTTATCTTGCCATAGACGCCTAATTACTAGCAGTTTATAGGGTGCGGAAATTAAAATGCGGAAAGGTAAAGTGCGGAAAGATAAATCCTACGCTATTACATGGCTTTGGGGCAGATACATAATTTAACCGTGCGGAAAATAAAAGCCCTAATTAAAACTATTACATCCCATAAGCAGTTACATTATTGGAAAAAGAAAAAACAGTAAAAAGAATCGTCTGAAACGAGATAACCTGTGAAAAGATGAGAAAATCGGAAAATACGATGAAATCGAATAACAGGAAAATGTTAGTAAAAATGCAAATTTTTAAATGAGAAAAATATTTCATGCTGGAAATAACATTAATAAGCTAAAATAATTTTTTGGGATTTTTTGGATGCAATTTAATAATTAAAAACTAATTAAAAGTGATTTAAATGATAAATTAGAAATAAAATTAAATATGCATGCAAAATAATATTTTTTAATTTTATAAATTAAATAAACATTTTCTGAAAATAAATGCAAAAAGAAAAATATTTTTTGGAGTTTTAAAATGCATGATAAAAATTATTGAAAGAAATTAAAATGCATGCAAAAATATTAAATAATATGAAAATATAGAAAATATGAAAAGGTTTGAAGTTTGTAAAAGAAAATGCAAAACCGGTTCTGGCATGGTTCGAACAGGGGACCTGGAGGGGTATCTTTGCATAGTGAGCGCCTTAACCAACTGAGCCAGCGTGTCCAACTGTTTAGAAACCGGAACGAGTGGAATGTAAACACGCGTCACTCCCTGACTGCCTCCATCACGCGCCAAGCTTCGTCTTCCTCAATTTGAATTTTTGAAAATTCAGCGTCGGCCTTTGCTCGACGCTACAACCCTGGCTAAATCAAAAATCACATACAGATAATATAAATGAATTATGAAACCATGGATCGATTAGAAACATCATTCCGAATGCAATGGTAATGGTCTCGAGGTCCAATTTTTCCGTTTTAAGGAAACCCTAATTCGTGGTCAAGAACCCTAATCATGGAAATACAATTAACCTGCCCAAATCGCTTGCAAACTTCTTACTAATCACAAAAACAACAACAAATCGTGTTAAAAATGCATGAATATGAGAAATCGATTTTGAAATATATTTGAACAAACCGAATTCGGATTCTCTGATTCTTGATGGTTTTGAGCAATGTGAGGGTCTGGATCGATTCAGGAGGTATCAAGGAACGTTTGAGTGCTTGAAATCAATTGAAACGACCTAAATCCAAGGCTGCTAGTTGCTTGTATGCCACGGATTTTTTGAGCTTCAATAGGGTTTCTCCAGCCAGTTTTTCTACCCTAATCCGTGTGGCCTGTGTTGTATATATATAGTAGATGGATTTAGAGTTGATTTGAGAAAGAATCAATCATCAATCAATGCAAAACATATTTGATTTTGTACCAAATCAAATTTCCATCTTTTTGATCAATTTTCAATCAAATCTTGCCATATCCAACCAAATTTCGAAATTTACTGGCTTTATTGAGTTGCTTGGATCTCAAGGAAGAGAGAAAAATCAAATTTGCATTTAATTTTGATTTTATACTTTATTTTTGAATTTAATTTGTATTTAAATGAATAAATTCCAAATTAAATAGAAAAATAAAATTAAAATTCGTGGCATTGGGCTTGGATATTCCTAATTGTATAAGGAACAAGTTTGGATAAAGAAAAAGTAAGCCCATTTCCAAAAATTTTGATTTTTAGAAGTATCTCTCTTTGTGCACTTCTTCAAAATTGCCCAACTTGTGAATGGTGTATCTTGCTCAATTTTCCATATTTTTGAGTGTTCTTAGACTTTTTGGAAAGCTCTAAGAGTTCTCTAACCAACCTTCTTGATCTCATCTCAATTGGAGTTTCCATGCTCAATATATCTTCAAAACAAAATGTTGACTTTTTGTTGACTTTGAAAAAGACCTGTAATGTTTTGATCCATACCTCTCAAATGAAGCATTTTTTGAACATTCTTGTGAGACATGAAGTTGTAGAGAATGGAATTTCCTTCAAAACAAGAGGTGGTAGAAAAATTTCTTTGAAAGTATGAAGAAGTTATGATCAGTCAAAGTTCAGTTGACTTTTCTCAGAGAAACCCTAATTTAGAAAGTTTGACTTTTGAGCAAATCTTGAGTTTTCTTGATGAATCAAGATCAACCCTTGATCAAATGATGAATGTAACTTCAAAATGAGGATGTTGACCAAAAATTATGAAGTTTGACTGTATGTTGACCACAGTTGACTTTTTGTCCAATACAAATGATTTTCAACCATCTGAGCAATTGTCTGAGGAAACTTGACTTGTGAAGCTTGAAACTTGACATGGAGAACATTTGAAGCATATGAGGAGGCATGATGAACATTGGAGATGTTGGAAATCCATTTTGCTCTGAGAATTGCCAAACCCTAGTTTGGGTTGACTGTCTAGGAGAGGGTTTGTCTGATCAACCCTTGAGGAATCCTTGAGTATGGATGTATGGAATGTCTTGAGAAGATGGAGGGCAAATTTTGGGGTATGACAGCTGCCCCTGTTCAATCTTCTTGTACTGGAAGGGTTAGATTAGCATGTTCGCCTTTCGTGACCTGGAGGTAGAAGATGATTGAACACTAGAGTACACCTGAAAATTTGCACTCGCTGGTGACATGGGAATGGGCTTACAGATGCCATTTGGAGAAGGTAGAGACTTCGCTGGGGAATGAGTCGTATGCTAGACTCGAGAATGTCGTCCGAATAGGAAAATTGATGGGGATGCGCTTAAGATGCCATCCGGAAAGATTGATGGGTGTGAGCCGATGCTAGGCTCTATAGATGTTCTTGATAGTGGAAGGAGCATGGAGGCTTAAGATGCCATCTAGAGGAGTCGATGTTAGACTTCGTGCTCATCTTTGAATGAAGTTATTGGTTTGTATTGGTTTTAACCAAATATGCAGATTCTAAAAGTGGAGAAATGTTGACAAGTAGTCTGAGATGGGCTTAAGATGCCATCCAAGGCAATCGAGTCGCACGCACTCTGTAGTTCTGTTGATAATAAGAATGAGTCGAATAGTTCTTCGCGACTCTCCGAGGGAGGTAGTAGTTGGCAAAATGTGGATAGCTTCCCGCGGGTATTGGTCCACCGCTCATATCGGAGGATAACTTGTGATCGTTCGGATAAGGTTTCCGCTCGCCGGTATTAATCCCGGATCCGTTGTCGGAGGACAACGAGGGTGGTCGTCGATAGTTTTCCGTCGGATTCGGTCTTAATCTGGACCGCTTGTCGGAGGACAACTAGAGCGGTCTTTCAGATAGTTTTCCCGTCTGGATTCGGGTCTTAATCCTGGACCTGTTTGCGTCAGAAGCGCTTTTCACCTGTTTTGGAGAAAACAAGAGAAACTTTGATAGAATATTGTTAGTCTTATGCAAAGTATGATGCATGACGATGTGTATGAATGACATATGCACAAATTATGAATTTTATGAGCAATGTATGAATGATAGATGTTGTGGTATTTCAAAACATATCCATCTTGAAGGAGATGCGGATGTTCTGCTTGGAGATTTCTGACTTCTGTTTGAGGATGGAGATCCTGAGAAGAAAGATAACTTTGATTCCTCCGGTGCACTATCTGACCAAGTCTTGAGGCTTAGATATTGTGGACAACCCTGCTGTTGAGAGTCTGGGAGGTACTCTACCGGGGATTTTGCGCGTAAATCCTGCTGGAGAGTAAATGGTAGTTGTCGGGAGAACGGGTTAGAAGAGTCTGGAGCCCGTTGGAATCTCTGGCTGGGGAAAAGAAAGATGTAAGTTTCCTCCGATGCACTATCTGACCAAGTTCTCGGTTCACCGCCGGAGAAAAGGGAATTGTTGAGAGACATCCCGGATAAGTACCGGCCGGATGTGGCCCGATTAAGTTAAGTGGAATCACCGCTGGGGATCCTCCTCTTCTTTGTTGGGAAGATTTTGGCGAGTGACATTTTGGGGATCACGCCTGTGGGGAAATGCATTGGTGACTTTCGTCGTCATCTCAAATCCTGAAGCCTGTAGTAATCACTTTCGTATGTTCTTTTCACATGTTTGTAAATAGATTTTATTGTCAAATGCATATAATCATTCAAAGCAAACGTTGGACTTTATGCAAACGACAACAGCAACAAATTGCAAAGCGAAAGAAACTTGTATTTATTTGAAATGTGGCGTATGGCCAAGTAGTTTGTACACAAGAAAAATAAAAAGCTATGCGGAAACAATCTCGTTAAGTTCCAACTATGCTAGTACTCATATATTTCAACTATCTCATCTCCTTGTCAAGAGAAAGTGAGTAGACGATTGTCGCCATTTGAATCTTGAATGATAGTAGTCGGAAGTAGGTGATCGGATGAGACATAGTCGACGCTTAAATCCCTAACTTTTCCTAGACCGCCTTCGGTTTTCACGGATACCTTTTTCCCGCCGCCTTTTCGTGTTTTCGACTTGGGTGTACATGTTTTGCATATATCCTTAACGTTTCGAACCCTTTGGTTCTCCAGATGCCCTTATTTTTGCCTAGGTCATTCGACCTAGCGGGTCTCTTTATGCGTAGTATTTTTGACTATGTTTATGCTCAAAAGGTGGGAAGTCTTCACCATCCATGGTGCTAAGTATCATAGCTCCACCGAAAATATCTTGACTACAAACGGTCCCTCGTAGGTGGGAGTCCATTTTCCCGGGATCACCTTGTGGAAGAATGATGCGCTTGACTACTAGATCACCGACTTGGTAGACTCGGTGCTTGACCTTCTTGTTGAATGCTCGATCATTCATTTCGATAGATCTGTCCATGGAAGATGGATGCGAGTCGCTTCTCATCAATCAGTTGATCCGTCAAGGCGAGTCTCGAATCCAATCGTCTTCACTTAACTCGTCCCGAGGACTCGGTTGAGGGTATCTCGAACTTCGATGGGTAGGATCGCCCATGCAGATACGAGAGAGAAGGGGTTGCCTTGTTGATGTTCATATCAGAGTGCGGTAACCATGAAGAACAAATGGTAACATCTCATGCCAATCTTTGTAAGTCACCGCTATTTTTCAGATAATCTTCTTAATGTTCTTGTTGGCGGCTTCCATCGCCATTCATCTTAGGCCGATAAGGAGAAGAGTTGTGATGCTTGATCTTGAACTGCGTGCAGAGTTCGATGACCATTTTGTTGTTGAGATTAGAGCCATTATCTGTGATAATCCTTTCGGGAGTGCCATATCGACAGATAAGATTATGCTTGATGAATCGAGCCACTACATTCTTGGTAACAGATGCGAACGAGGCTGCTTCTACCCATTTGGTAAAGTAGTCAATTGCCACAAGGATGAAACGATGTCCGTTGGAAGCTGTGGGCTTGATTTCTCCGATCATGTCAATGCCCCACATTGCAAAAGGCCAAGGAGCTGTTAGAACATTCAGAGGTACTGGAGGTACGTGCACTTTTTCTGCATATATCTGGCAAGATCGAGAGTAGCGGTGACAATCAGCTTCCATGGTGGACCAATAGTAACCTGTTCTCAAAATCTTCTTAGCCATGGTGTGTCCACCGGAGTGAGTACCAAATGCGCCTTCGTAACTCTTCCATGATACGTATTGTTTTCCGTCTACACAATGAGTAAGCACAAATCGTGGTTGCGTGTATAAGATGCCGTTCGAGGAAGAATTTGGATGCAAATCTTCTCATGAACTTCTTATCATTGATGATGCCCCTGGATATTCCCGAGTCTCAAGATACCTCTTCACGCCATAGTACCAAGGTTTCTCTTATGTATCAAGCTCATAACAATACCGGTTCAAACTTCTCAATGATGATCTGGGAGCCTCGTTGTCCCATCCGACTTTGAACATAGATGACATAGTAGCCAATGCGTCGCTAACCGATTCTCTCTCGAATGTGATTGAAAGTAATCTCTTCGAAGTAGGGGATCAAACTCAAAACATGCTCTCGATACGGAATGAGATTCGGATGCTTAGTATCCCACTCGCCCTTAATCTGACTGATCACTAAGGCTGAGTCTCCATACACTTGTAAGAACTTGATTCTTAAGTCAATAGCAGCTTTAATACCCATAATGCATGCTTCGTATTCGGCCATGTTGTTCGTGCAACCGAAACATAATCTGGCGGTGAAAGGCGTATGTCCGCCTGTAGGGGATGTAATGATGGCGCCAATGCCATTGCCAAGTGCGTTTGAGGCTCCATCAAAGACCATGGTCCATCGGGATCTTTGTTCAAGTCCTTCGTCTGGGCCTGGTTCTTCATAATCAGTGACTAGTAAAACATCTTCATCTGAAATTCAATTGCATAGATCGATAGTCACCACGGCTTGATGAGCCAAATGATCGGCTACTACACTTCCTTTGATTGCTTTCGAGAAGTGTACCGGATGTCATATTCGGTCGATCATTTGCCATATTGCTATTCTTCCGAGAGAGCGGTTTCTCAAATATGTATTTTATCGGATCCATCCGGAAATCAACAAGCTAGTGTGAGTCAACATATACTGTCTTAGTCGGCAAAGACAAGCTAAAGCAAGTTTTCGAGCTGTGAGTATCTTGTTTCACCGGTAAACTTTTGCTAAGGTAGTATATTGCATGCTCTTTTCGCCGCTCGCCATGTTACCCCAACACACACCCCATTGAGTTCTCTAACACGCAAGTACATGATAAGAGGTCTTCCTTCGGCGACATCAGATGGGAGGATTCGTAGATACTCCTTGATTTTGTCAAAAGCGATCCGCAATCGCCATTCCATTCTACCACTTGATCTTTCTTAAGTAACTTGAAGATTGGCTCACAAGTAGCGATTAGTGTGCAATGAATCTGAAATGTAGTTCAATCGCCCAAGAAACCTCGACTTCCTTCTCGGTGGAGTCGGCATTTCTTGAATAGCTTTAACCTTGGCGGGTCAACCTCAATTCCTTTACTACGACAACAAACCCTAGGAGTTTTCCGGATCGACTCAAAAGTGCACTTGTTAGGATTAAGTCTTAGTCCTTCTTCAATGCCAAACAGTCGCAGATGATCAAGATGCTCTTCTTCAGTATGTGATCGAGCTATCATGTCGTCGACATAGACCTCTATCTCGTGATGAATCATGTCATGAAATAATGTCACCATAGCACACGGTAAGTGGCGACGCGCGAACGGCATAACCTTGTAGCGAAAGTGCCCCACCGTAACAAAAGTAGTCTTTCCATGTCTTCGGAGCCATTTTGATCTGATTATAACCGGAGAAACCATCCATGAAGGAGAAAACCTTATGCTGAGCGGTGTTGTCAACCAGAACATCAATATGAGGAAGTCGAAAATCGTCTTTCGGACTCGCTTTGTTCATATCTCGTAATCCACACATTCGTACCTTGCCATCCTTCGGCACGGTACCACGCTTGCAACCCATCGGATAGGAAGTAACAACTAAGAAACCGCATTGAACTGTTTCATAACTTCACTTTAATTTTCTCGACATCTCGGGATGCATGCGACGAACCTTCTGCTCGAGAAAACCTTCTTTTGTCGACAATCGTGTACCACAATATCAATGTCCAACCTCGCATGTCTTCATATGACCAAGCAAAACCTCAATATAGTCTCGTAGCATCCGAACCAATCATTCTTTAACACTGCTCTCAAGACCCGCCCTATCTTGATCTCTTTCTGTCTTCATCGCACCAAGTTCACAACCTCAACTTGCTCTTCGTGGTGGTCAGATAACTCGTTCTTCTTTGCAGTTGGACAAGTTCTCCGGCACTTCATAATCTTCCTCACTTTCGCCTTCGCTTGGTAGATCGGATTATCAAGTCATATTTAGCAATAGCATAACGTATCAACGAGATTCGAGTGATTCTGCAGTGTATCACGGGTGTGTGTAAGAACACATAGCTTTTGAAGGGGTGATAAAGTAAAAGAAAACAACAATAGAATGCAAAAGTCCAACGATTTTATTGAATGAAAATATGCAAATGATGATAATAACCCTCACAACGAGCCATGATGCCCGGCAAGGCACTAGGCTTTTATTGTTCAAAACATAGAAAATACGAAAAACAAAACAAAACAAGAGTAATTACTCCGTCCAAAGGAGATTGGTATGACGCCTTCGCCTTCCAATTGCCGAGCCCCTTGTCGGAGTTGGGAAGATCCACTTGCGATGTCAAGTCGTTGTCGCCGCCTTCTATAGCATGGATTCCACTGGCCGATGCGGAAAGGAAGCTGGCGGCACGTCACGGCGTATCATCTTCGACTTTGACGGTGAAGCCTAATCCAGCCTTTGTCAAATTTGAAAGGAAGATCGGAGTTGTCCCAAATAGCACTACCTCCTTCTTCAACAAAGAACTTGTGCATCTTTCAATGAGGCCATCCTAGGCGGAGCTTGTGTAACTCGGGGAGTGGGAGAGTCAACAGCATGATTCGGGTATTGTTTCAAAAGCTTGACAGGAGTCTCAAGAATTCACCCTCCATCTCGAGGTATCGGAAGGATCAGATGACCGACCATATACTCTTCTTCACCACATCTGTAACAACTTTCCTTTCACCGGTACTTGATGTGGTAGAGGTAACCGCCCCATGTATCCAAGGGCGCCCAAGTAGGAAAGAGTAATCGGACGGATGTCCATGACAAAGAAAGTGGAATCAAAAGTCTGGGAACCGACTTTTTGTGAGTGAGCCAAGCAATCGCTTAGAACCATCAAAAGCTCTCACAATTATATCACTGGTCTCGTAACCAACCCTTCGATATCGAGTCGATCAAAAGCGCTTTGGAAGGATATTCGAGCGTAACCAAGATCCACCAAAACATGAGACAATGTAACGCCTTGCATTCAGTAGATGTGCAAGGCTTTGTTGTGTTTTTCCGCGTGAGTCAAATCAAGATCGAGAAACCTAGGCCGTTGTTGGCGCTAGGCTAGCAATACAAAATTCAAACCGGTGGTAGTGTCTGGTACATGAGCATTCTTGAAACTTCACCAAGGCATTAGCATGAGCCTGAGAGCACAAGATCAAAGCAAGCATGGAGATCCTGGATGGAGTTTGCCCTAACTGTTCCACAACATTGTAGTCACTCTTCTTGATAATCTTCAGAATTTCCTCCATTTCTTGTTTGGAGGTGTCTTCAACAACTTCCTTTGGTACTTCCGAAAGGTGATGAGTTTGGTTCTTTCCCTCTAGCTTGGGGAATGGGTTGAATGGCTGGAATACGAGCTGGAGTTGCAGTGTCTTTTGGAGGAGAGATATCTGGAGAGAATACCCTTCCGGTTTGGGTCACCTTACTTGTTCCGGTGATGTTGTCGACGTCAGGAATGGTAGCTTCAATTGTAAGATCTTCAATGGTCAGGGGGTCTTGCTTGACGCCATGATAGTAAACATCAGCTCCATAATTCCAAGGAATAGCTTTATCAGAGGAATACGGAACTGGTCTTGGAGAAGTAATGATAAGAGGTGTCACTCTAGGCACAGGATCAATAGAGGAAATTCTTATAGTGTTAACATCAGCATAGTCTTCTGGGAAATCTTCACCCCATCCGGTTGCTTTAACGTCTTCAATAGGAATCTTGTAGCTCTCAGGAACAGTGTACTTCACCATGTAATCGTACTTTCCACTTGGCTGCCCCAAGGTATCCCACACAGATGGTGCAGTTTTGTTCGCATTGTCAATCTTCAACTTAGACATTTCTTCACACACCGCATGTGGTTTCGTAAATAGTATCTCACGGTTATCCATCATGCATCGAACACGCCTTCTCAACCAAGCACAACCATCGTGCGATGGGCACCAACGATTCTCGGGCATCCGGATTGACACCGCCAGCAAATTCTTCTTAATAGTCATCAGAGGAATGGTCAAGTCATCTATGTTGAAAACATAAGTATCTTCACCAACAGCATTGGAACTTTTGTCGTGATTAGGCATAGGAGCGTTGATCACATTCGGAGTCTCAACAGGAGGGTCAAACTCAATCTGCTTAGCTTCAATCATGTCTTGAATTTTGTTCTTCAGAGCCCAACAATCATCAGTGTTATGTCCAGGGCTATTGGAGTGGTAAGCACACTTAGCATTAGGATTGTATCTCGGAGAGGAAATGTTGACATTCTGAGGAGGATCCCTCAAAGTAATCAGCTCTGCTTTCAACATGTGTTGCAAGGCTTGCAACAATGGCATGTTGATCTTTGTAAATTGTCTTCGTGGCGTCCACGCTGCTGTCCGAGGTTGGCCGATGTACGATCGAGATCACAACGGCCCCCACAGATTGAGCGCGGTCGGTTTTGGCTCGGCTTTTCTGAACGTACACAGCATTAACTTTTTTCTTACCACCAAAAGACCTCTTCGCAGCATTTGAATACGACTCTACCTGAATCTTCCCACTTTTGATACCACTTCGGCCGTCACAATATCACCGATGAATCCTCAAGAGTTTCCAATCGATGATTGAAGAATGGGCCCGTTGTTCCCATAAACATATCAACCAACTCCCTATTGGACAAGGGTGGTTGAACCGCAAGATCTCTCCACTTCGAGCATACTCCTTCTCATCACGACCCATAGACATGCTTTGTAGTTGCATGCGAGTGGGTGTCAATTCAGCATTGTACTCATACTGCTTGTAGAAAGCATATGCTAAGTTACTCCAGGTACGGATACGGTCATTCTCTAGCTGATAATACCACTCCAATTGAGTTCCGGACAAACTCTCTTGAAAATAATGCATCCACAACTTTCTGTCATCAGTGTGGGGATTGATCTTCTGAACGTAGGACTTCAAATGCAGCTTAGGACAAGACATGCCATCATACTTAGCAAAAGTTGGAACTTTGAACTTGGGAGGAATCACAACACCAGGGACAAGACTCAGATCATCAAAATTCAGCCCGGACATCTTGAGGTTTTCCACAGCATTCAGACGGTCTTCAAGTTGTTTGTACTTGTCATCTTCATCAAAGTATTGGCCATTATCATAGTCTTTCTCAGGCTCATGCTAACTACCTTCGCCATCACCCTTGTCACTTTGCTCATCCTCCTTCTTGACACTTCCTTCAGAGAGCTCAATTCGACTAACCACTTTAGGACCACCTTTGTAGCGTCTGCCCATGTTGAGGAGACCAACAACCTTATTCTTTCTATTGATGAGCTTCTTCAGATCTTCTTGGCCTTGGACCAAGCTGGTAAACATCTTCTAAAACTGAGCATTCTAAGCCTGAAGATCTTTGACAGACTGTTCAAGAGCCATTTCTGCTAAAATAAATAGCGAGCAAATGAAAAACCAATCTTCAATGTACCTGTGGTGCAATGTTATGCTATGATATGCAATGTTTATGCGAATGCAATGCGATGTTTTCAAGGACCTTAGAGATTTAAATTTGTTAAACAAGCAATGAACAAACATTTATTAGTACTCCTTTTATTCTTTTTCTTTTTAAGTACAAAAGATAATTCAAACAAATAAAAGAAAACATATAAATCCTAAAGCTCCAAGTCTCCCATGGGCGCTTCCTCTTGGTGCCGAGGTAGGCGTTGATGCTTCGCTCCTCGTGAATTAGCTTGGTCAACTCTAACACTTTCTTCTCACTTGCATAACACCGAGCTTCAAAGGTATCCCTCTTCTTTAGTTGAACCGTGATCTCTTCAAGTCTTCAAAATCGTAGGCATGTCGATAAAGAACGGTATAGGGTATGTCACCTATAGCAACAGTTCCATAATTCGTAGAACAGCGTGAATGGCATCATGAGGTTTTGAGCTCGAGCTCGCACCCATTTGAGGTAAGGTTCCCAAGGAATGGAGTTCTGGTGCCCCAAAGTCTTGGTATCAGTCTTTTTTACCATGCCCCAAGCGTGTATGAACCTTCGTTGGTAATTCTGGAGATCGTGGTTGTAGTCGAACACAATATCTTGGAGAAGCATATCATGAGGACCATCTCTTCGAGCAAAACCAAACTGACGTAGAGCTAGAGAAGGGTTGTAAGTAATACCTCCCCTTATACCGAGTAGCGGTACATTGGGGAATTCTCCACAGCGCTCAATGAAGGTGAAATCCTTTTGAGAGAAAAGGTTCCAACGGATATTTGAATGAGAGAGCAACATTAGCCTTTGAGACCATCTCAACCTTTGTTCATTCTTCAAAACTAATGGAGGAAGGTGCGAAATAAACCACCTGGAAAGTAACGGTATACAACACATAAGAGTTCCTTGTCTCTTAGTAGTACGAGTGTGGAAAGAATGTAGAATATCTCCAAGTAAAGTAGGCACTGGATTACGGGTGAGAAACAACTTGATGGCGTTGACATCTATGAATTGATCCGAGTTAGGAAATAGAACCAAACCATAGATTAGCAAGGCCACAATGTCTTCAAATGCATGGAAACTCATAACTTTGAGGAATTCTCGGGCTTTCTTAATCAGGAACTTAGCAAGTAAACCCTTAACTCCACTTCTAGTTTCCCAATTGGCTTCAATATCTGAGCGCTTTAGATGTAAGGCGGATGCGATGTCTTTGTACCTAGGAACCTTTTCTAGACCGGTGAATGGCATTTGGTCAAGAATAGGTACCCCAAGTAGCTTAGAGAACTCTTCCAAGGTAGGAACTAACTGATAACTGGAATGTAAAGCAATGGTGTTTGGATCGAAGAACTGGAATAGGACATGCATCATACCTTCTTCAAAACCAGAGATAACCAAGTCAAGCAGATAACCATGTCTTTTGATGAACTGGGCATGATCAGGAATTTCTGAAACCAATTCTTTGAGCTGAGAGGGTATACCCATGAAGTTGATTCGAATAGTCTTTCTAGAAGCCATAATACCCTACAAAACAGAGCAAAGATAAATCCCTAGGTCCTTGAAATAGTTAGAAATGATATGCAATGCAAATGATGTCATGATGTCATGTTTAGCACACACAAACAATTCACACAATGAGCCTAGGTTTAAGGCTTGCAAGAGGTATAGGTGATTACCCCACCAAAAGTTTGAGTTGGTTCATCCTGTCCTATAATAGTATCCGAGTTCTAGGAATCTCACATCATTGATCTTTCTCGTAGGCGTTTAGTTCAATACGACTACCAAGTGGTCGACCGAAAATATCCCAAAAGTCTGATCTTAATGAGCGTAGCATCGAGTATCAACCAACCTTAGTCTGCACCAAAGCCGACCATCTCAGTACCTTCTAATGGCTAAGATGGGTCAATTAAGGTTCTAAAAGTTTAGTTAGTGCTTGATGACACCACGCAGAAGCCAAATACTATCGTCAACTTGAAAATCAAGAGTATCAGGACATCCAAAGTGTCACACTAACGTAGCCATCATGTTGACCGTTTTCATATACGTCTAACGAGATAACATGTGAAAAGATGAGAAAATCGGAAAATACGATGAAATCGAATAAGAGGAAAATGTTAGTAAAAATGCAAATTTTTAAATGAGAAAAATATTTCATGCTGGAAATAACATTAATAAGTTAAAATAATTTTTTGGGATGTTTTGGATGCAATTTAATAATTAAAAACTAATTAAAAGTGATTTAAATGATAAATTAGAAATAAAATTAAATATGCATGCAAAATAATATTTTTTAATTTTATAAATTAAATAAACATTTTCTGAAAATAAATGCAAAAATAAAAATATTTTTTGGAGTTTTAAAATGCATGATAAAAATTATTGAAAGAAATTAAAATGCATGCAAAATATTAAATAATATGAAAATATAGAAAATATGAAAAAGTTTGAAGTTTGTAAAGAAAATGCAAACCGGTCCCGCATGGTTCGAACAGGGACCGAGGGTATCTTTGCATAGTGAGCTTTAACCAACGAGCCGTGTCCAACTGCTTAGAAACCGAACGAGTGGAATGTAAACACGCCACCCCCGACCGCTTCCATCACGCCAAGCTTCGCTTCCTCAATTTGAATTTTGAAAATTCATCGGCTTTTGCTCGACGCTACAACCCCTAAATCAAAATCATACAGATAATATAAATGAATTCTGAAACCATGGATCGATTAGAAACATCATTCCGAATGCAATGGTAATGGTCTCGAGGTCCAATTTTTCCGTTTTAAGGAAACCCTTATTCGTGGTTAAGAACCCTAATCATGGCATATCGTGTTTCCGGCCATGGAAATACAATTAACCTGCCCAGATCGCTTGCAAACTTCTTGCTAATCACAAAAACAACAACAAATCGTGTTAAAAATGCATAAATATGATAAATCGATTTTGAAATATATTTGAACAAACCGAATTCGGATTCTCTGATTCTTGATGGTTTTGAGCAATGTGAGGGTCTGGATCGATTCAGGAGGTATCAAGGAACGTGTTTGAGTGCTTGAAATCAATTGAAACGACCTAAATCCAAGGCTGCTAGTTGCTTGTATGCCACAGATTTTTTGAGCTTCAATAGGGTTTCTCCAGCCAGTTTTTCTACCCTAATTCGTGTGGCCTATGTTGTATATATATAGTAGATGGATTTAGAGTTGATTTGAGAAAGAATCAATCATCAATCAATGCAAAACATATTTGATTTTGTACCAAATCAAATTTCCATCTTTTTGATCAATTTTCAATCAAATGTTGCCATATCCAACCAAATTTCGAAATTTGTTGGCTTTATTGAGTTGCTTGGATCTCAAGGAAGAGAGAAAAATCAAATTTGCATTTAATTTTGATTTTATACTTTATTTTTGAATTTAATTTGTATTTAAATGAATAAATTCCAAATTAAATAGAAAAATAAAATAAAAATTCGTGGCATTGGGCTTGGATATTCCTAATTGTATAAGGAACAAGTTTGGATAAAGAAAAAGTAAGCCCATTTGCAAAAATTTTGATTTTTAGAAGTATCTCTCTTTGTGCACTTCTTCAAAATTGCCCAACTTGTGAATGGTGTATCTTGCTCAATTTTCCATATTTTTGAGTGTTCTTGGACTTTTTGGAAAGCTCTAAGAGTCCTCTAACCAACCTTCTTGGTATCATCTCAATTGGAGTTTCCATGCTCAATATATCTTCAAAACAAAATGTTGACTTTTTGTTGACTTTGAAAAAGACCTGTAATGTTTTGATCCATACCTCTTAAATGAAGCATTTTTTGAACATTCTTGTGAGACATGAAGTTGTAGAGAATGGAATTTCCTTCAAAACAAGAGGTGATGGAAAAATTTCTGAGAAAGTATGAAGAAGTTATGATCAGTCAAAGTTCAGTTGACTTTTCTCAAAGAAACCCTAATTTAGAAAGTTTGACTTTTGAGCAAATCTTGAGTTTTCTTGATGAATCATGATCAACCCTTGATCAAATGATGATGTAACTTCAAAATGAGGATGTTGACCAAAAATTATGAAGTTTGACTGTATGTTGACCACAGTTGACTTTTTGTCCAATACAACTGATTTTCAACCATCTGAGCAATTGTCTGAGGAAACTTGACTTGTGAAGCTTGAAACTTGACATGGAGAACATTTGAAGCATATGAGGAGGCATGATTAACATTGGAGATTTTGGAAATCCATTTTTCTCTTAGAATTGCCAAACCCTAGTTTGGGTTGACTGTCTAGGAGAGGGTTTGTCTGATCAACCCTTGAGGAATCCTTGAGTCTGGATGTATGGAATGTCTTGAGAAGATGGAGGGAAAATTTTGGGGTATGACACTTGGACATTTTAGAAATCTTGTAACAAGGGCTACAAATTTCATGTTTTGAGTTTTTTCTGAATCCAAATGGATCTATGTGAAAAATGGCCATGAAAGTGATGAAAAATCATGTTTCTTAACACTTAAAATTGTTTCTAAGTGTTAGAAACTTTTCAAATTTTGACTTTTTGTTGACTTTTTCATATTTCTTGATTTTTTATGATCATGATGGATCATTTGAAATGTTTTTATGATTGAAAAAGTTTGATTTTGAAAAAGTTGACCAAAAGTCAAAGTTTGACTTTTCTAAGTAGATGAATTTTCATCAGATGATTCAGAATTTGTCTGATGAAGAAACATGGACTTTTGTGATGTTTTGAACCAAGAAATTAGGTCAAGATGTTGCATTGAAGATGTTAATATCAATCTCCAAGCAAATAGGTCATTCATTGAGCAAAAAGTCAATGATTCACTATCCTCGATAAAAACCCTAATTGGTCGATTCATGATAGATCATGAGAAAAAGTTGGGAATCTGAAGATCAAATGTTGATGATTTATTAAGATAGATCAATTGAGGTGAGTGGAAACTCAAACCCTAATTAATTAGATCTTGAACAGATGAAATTTTGAAGAAACCCTGATTTTGACTTCTAGAAGCCACGCACGATCTATTCTGTTCTGCAACTGTTAGTGATGCAGTGATGCATATGTAAGGTGGTATATTAGGTCAAAAATTGGGGTATGACAGGAATTATAAAAGATATGGGTTAGTAAGTGCATTCCAACACATATCTAAATCTCACTTACTTTGATTGTCATTCTAATGTGTATAATTCAACACTTTATCGTCATAACCTCATCACAACAACACATAAACTATAAACATCTAACAACAACACCAAACAATACTAATTACATAAGCAACATAAATAAAATCATCACAAATTGGGTAAAGCCCATCGTCGCTTTTGGCATAAAAGCCCATCATCACAAACATCATCACCTCATATTTGCATTAAGCATTTCATCAAGTTAAATCATCGCAAAACTCATGGTTTATATTCACCGCATAGTTATTATGAAATTATCAATCATATTTATTTCATGTTTATCCTAAGGATCATTACCAAACAAAGCATCATATATCATCGCAATTCAATATCATCAATCAATTAAAACCCAACACCAAACAACTCAAACATAAACATAACCGACTCCATGAGACACGACTATGTTATGCATGTGGTACCCGTCGCTTTGTTCATAATTAGGAACACTTGGCATAAAAGCCTCGTCGCTTGGCATAAAATCCTCGTCGCTTGGCATAAAAGCCCATTGTCGCCAATGCAATGTATATGACTCGACAATAAAACAACACAACAAAAACATCATCATCGCTCATCAAAACTGGCATAAAGCCCACATCGCCATAATTTATCCACATCAAGATAAATATATCATCGCATCATATTTGCGTTATGCAAAACGTCACCAACAATTCATCATCATCAAAAATCATGCATTCACAAATCGGAAGCATTTAATAACAACATCAATATAATCATCATGTACAAAGACATATATTGTTGCATCGCATATCATCGAGTATTCATTAATAAATACATCGTCGCAAACATTATGTTTAATCACACCACATCATTATCAATTCTTTCACTAAATTCCAAATACGGAAAAATAGTCAAACACCTATAATCTTCACGAAAGCCATTCCTAATAACCGACACTAATCATAATCGTCAACATCGCAATCGGATTGTCCATACGTGCCTTAAATCTACTAAAACGCAATCCGATTCAATTTAACCGTAATTTTTCCTATTTCGGGTCATTTCGTAAAAACTCGTAATTTCGAAAAACTAACCTCACCACTATGTTCTACACGTCGAACTTAGCTAGGACGTCAATTTTCGTTGAATTCGGAGCAACTTGCTCCGTTGTCGAATTTACCAAAATCGGAAAATCGGAACATAATCGGGTACGAAGTTTAATCGGCTAACTTATGTCCTAGTTATATTTTATTAATACTAACTAGTAGTATATGGAATTGGAAAAAATTGAGAAACAGAAGTAAACTGCATAATTATGCAGAAAGCACAATTATGCAGAAAACAGACAATTTACAGAAAACCAAAATACAGCAAACCAATTTTTCATGGTGTGCCCACAGGGAATGGGACGTTCGTCCCAGATTGAACCAAGGGAGGGGACGGGCGCCATTAGGGGAGGGAGGTTCGCCCTAGATGGGAGGTGGGCGCCTCCCTTGCCCCACGGCTTCCATTGCTTCTTCTCCAATCTTTTCTGCATTTTAGTTTTTCTGGTTTTTTAGGTTTCACAGCTTTTATAATTTCTTCATTTCATAACTTCCAATTCCTACTACTAGCAATGAAACACCCAATAATCTATACTCCTAACTTAACCTTCCTATGTTATTTCAACAATCAACCAACCAAACTCATACCTCAACCTATCAATTTTTCCTAAATCCACAATATATCAACCAAAACCCTAACTATATGGAAAGGAAAATCAAACCCCTTACCTCACAAGCTTAGATGATTCTTGATGATCCTACAACCTAACCTTGCTCTTCTCTTGCTCCTCTTCTTCTTCTTCTTCTCAAAACCCTCTCTTTTCCTCCAAGGTTACTAAGTTTCGTTTTGTTTTTCAAATGGAAAGAAAAACAAAGGGAAGTGTTTTTATGATATTTTCCTTACTAGTAAACTAAGGGTGTAAGCCCAATCCTAAGCCATTTGTCGTCACACCCCTACTTAATTAATTAATTAACACCTTAAATAATATCTAATAATATTATTAATTCAATTAATTAAAATAATTCCGGGAATTAAATATCGGTCCGAATAATATTTTACCGAACCGAACGGAATAAAAACCGGATCGAACGAAACATCGCCAAATATATTATCAGATATATTGATTAATATAAATATTCTCATCGCAAAATAATTATCGATCGGTAATTCGAAAATATTAATATAATATAATATTAATTAAAACAGGCGTTACAGCAACCACCGAGGGACGAGATCATGTATTTGTAGGCAACGTCGAGGGTCATCGAGGGACTATGATCTTTATATCGAAGGGACTATGATGATATGTTTGTAAGCATCTTAGCTAAGATATCCCTACGTTCAAGGGACATGACCATGTATTCGAAAGGCAACAAGAGAGGAAACCCTAACGGGGGTGCATGTGTGATAAATGTGTCGTATTCGGATATTTTATCTTGTGATTAGGTTTATCTATGTTGATTGAATTAGTCTTCCCATACATGCCTAGTTACTACCAATTAAATACGTGCAGAAAGTAAATTGCGGAAACGTAAAGTGCGGAAAGTAAAACCCTAGACTATTACATGGCTTTGGGAAAGATACATAATATAAGAGTGCGGAAAGTAAACCCTAATTAAACTATTACATCCCATGAGTAGATACATAATATTGGAAAAATGTGCGAGAAAATAAACCTAGCTATTACAACTTGGAAGCAGTTACAATAATCAATAAAAAATATTGCGAGAAGGCTCGAATTGTAAATAATATAAAATAATGTTCGTAAAAAGAAAGTTTTTTGAGTTAAGAAAAAGTTTTAGGGTTAGTAAGCCTAATTAAATGAGAAAAATATTTTTTGGAATTTTTTTGGATTAATTTGATATGGAAAAAGCAATTAAAAGTTAATTTCTGATTAATTAACAATTAAATAAAATAAAGATGAAAAATAATCTTTTTTTCATGTCAAAAATTAAATTAGAGTTTTTCTAACCTAATTATAAAAGAAATATTTTTTGGTGATTTTTTAGTGTGTTAAAAAAATGTTTTGAAAAGAAATTAAATAGGATAGAAAATAATAAGAAAATAAGAAAAAATGTTAGTTAAAATAAATGCCAAAAAATATTTAGGGTAGCCAGGGATCGAACCCCTGCCCCTGAGGTCACACGCGCGCTTCCTTGACCAACTGAGTCATCCTGCAATTGTGTTAGGCATATGAAACAAATTGATTATAAGCAAAATTATTTCCTGGAAATTCATTAAAAATAGAAAACGCGCCAAGGGTCTTCTTCTTCCTTTTGAATTTCCCAGGCTTTTAGCTACGGTTTTCATCTGTTGCTATAGCCTTTACCTACAGATCGTCTGTAGCTATAGGACCTGCAACTTTGAAAAATTAAATATAAGCAATATAAATTCAGGGTGAGGACATGGATCGATCTAGTTTGACCTCCTGAGTACGATGGTACCACTGGTTGTTTCCAATTTTACCTATTTTGAGAAACCCTTATTCGAGTTCATGAACCCTAACAATGACAAATTCTCGTTCCTGCCTCTAAACCTGAATCAAACTATCCAGAAAGCTTACAAACATCAGTCTAAACACAAATATGCAATCAAATTGTATTAAAAATGCATGAATCAATGAAATCGATATTGAATTATGAAGAGCAAACCGTGATTCATATTTTTGTGTTTCTGGACGTATTGCTTGCTTGTGAGTATTTGGAATCGATCAGAGGATCACCAGGAAGCGATTGGAAGGCTTAGAATGGCTTCAATCCGGATGGAACCTTGGCTACTAGTTCCTTGTATCACACGTTTTTTTTGGAGTTTTTCTAAGGTTCTTGGATGCCAAAAAAATTCCTCTCTAGGGTTTAGAAACCTTCTGAATATATAGAGGATGGATCTAGGTTAAGAATTGATGAGAAAATATATCACATTCAATGAGAAAATATTTGGTTTGTCAATCTTTTCAATTTGCATCAAATCATGTATCAATCATGCCAATCATATATTTTCGAAATTTTGGCTATTTAATGGATATCTTGGACCTCAAGAATGTCAAATATTCAGCCTTGCATTAATTGATTTAATTTTGCTATTTTATTTTAATTAAATTGACTTAAAATGAATAAAAATCAAAATAAATAAAATAAAAATCTCAAGGGTGTGGCATTGGGCTTGGAGGTTCTAATTGAGATTAGAAACAAGTTTGAATCAAGAAACGTTAAGCCCATTTTGAAAAAAATTTACTTTCTCAAGTATTTCTCTTCATGCACCTCCTCAAAAATGCTCAACTTGTATAATCTGTATCTTGCTCAATTTTCAATATTTTTGGGTTTTCTTGGACTTTTTAGAAAGCTCAATACGTCCTCTAAACACTCCTTTTGTTTTCATCTTCATTGAAGTTTCCATGTTCATGAAAACTTCTTTGAAAAAAGATGACTTTTTGTTGACTTTTAAAAGGACCTATAATGTTTTGATCCATAACTTCCAAATGAAGCATTTTTGGCCAAAGCTTGTGAGAAATGAAGTTGTACAGAATTGAATTCCCTTTAAAATGAGATTTGGTAGAAATTTTTTTGATAAAGTATGTGAAAGTTATGCCTGGTCAAAGTTCTGTTGACATTTGTCTAAAAAACCCTAATTTAGAAACTTTGACTTTTGTTCAAATCTTGATTTTTCTTGAGGAATCATGATCAACCCTTGATGAAATGATGATTGTGGCTTCAAAATCTTTATGTTGACCAAAAATTAGGAAGTTTGACTGTATGTTGACCATAGTTGACTTTTTGTCCAATACAGCTGATTTTTAACCATTGAGCAATTGGATTAGCAAACTTGACTTGTAAGGCTTGAAATTTGACATGGTGACCCCTTGAAGCATATATGAGGTATGATGACCACTTGAAGCATTGGAAATCCATTTTGACCTGAGAGGAGCAAAACCCTAGTTTGGATTGATTGCTTAGGAGAGGGTTTGTCTAGTCAACCCATGTGAAATCTTTGAGTATGGAGTTGTGAATTGTCTTGAGAAGTGGGAGGGCAAATTTTAGGGTATGACAGTACCCTTTTAATATTTTCATATAAAGTTCAGCAGGGTACATCCATCTCATATAAGTTGGTCCACACAATTGTGTCTCTTTCACAATATGAACAACAAGATGTACCATAATGTCAAAAAATGATGGAGGAAAATACATTTCAAGGTCACACAAAGTAATAACTATTTAGTTATAACACTTCTTACTTTTTCAGGAAAAATAGAACGTGTACCTATTGGTAGAAAATGTTCCATTATGACATGGCAATCATCTGTCTTCAAACCCTTTAACTTGAGGTCTTTCATAGACACGGGTCTTCTAATGTCTGAGGAGTAAACTTCTGGAACCTTAACTTCACTTAGAAACTTACACAATATTTTCTTTTCCTTTCTAGATAGAGTATAAGCAACAAGTGATAGATATCTCCGTCTTCATTTCTTCATGAGTCCTAATTCATTTCTTATTCCCATCTCTACCATCTTTCCCTTGCTTTAAGGCCATCCTTAGACTTTCCTTTTATATTGAGTAACGTACCAATAACACTTTCAAATACATTTTTTTCAATATGAATAACATCAAGAAAATGTATTACGTACAAAGATTTCCAATATGGCAATTCAAAAAAAAATTGACCTCATATTCCACCCACTTGTGATAACTTTATGTGCAAAAGGCTTGCCAAACTAAATACTCACATCTTTCACCTTTTCAAAAATTTGATTGTCTATCAATCCAGGTGGAGCTCTACGTTGTTCGGTATCTCCATTGAACGCTTTTCTCTATCCACGATATTGATGTTTAGAATTTAAGAATCTACGAGACCGAGAAATACATTCTTTTGACAAAGTTTCAATCGCGTAGTATCGGTTCCATCTTCACAGACAAAACACGCTTTTTCACCTTTAATGCTATACCCCGATAGATTTCCATATGCTAGAAAATCGTTAATTGTGCCAAACAACATCTCCCTTAAATTGAAACTTTCTTTCCTATATCCATCATAAACCTCCACACCGTTCTCCTACAAAATCTTCAAATCTTTGATTAAAGGTTTCAAGTATACATCTATGTCATTCCCTGGTTGTTTAGGACCAGAAATTAACATAGATAACATCATGTACTTGCGCTTCATACATAGCCTTGGAGGTAGGTTATAAATCATAAGAATCACAAGCCATGTGTAATGTGAGATACTTTGAAGATCATGCGGGTTCATTCCATCTATAGATAATGCCAAGCGAAAGTTTCTTGTTTCTCCTACAAAATTAGGATAATCTTTATCAATTTTCTTCCACTGTGGTGCATCTGTCGGATGTCAAAACTTTCCATCGATGATTCTTTCATCTGCATGCCAAGTCAAGTGTCTAGCATCGGTTTCACTACGAAACATGCGTCTAAATCTCAGAATAATAGGAAAATACCATAAGACTTTCGCTGGAGATAAACCGCACTTAGGGCACTCGTTCAACGATGCATATTCATTTCGAAACAAAATGCAATCATTTAGACATGCATGTATCTTATCATAGCTCATGCCAATAGAGCACAAGATTTTTTGGCCTCGTAGGTTCAATTAGGAAGAACATTATCCTCAGGAAGGATATCTCTCAAAAGGGCTAATAACTCTGTGAAAATTTTATCCAACCATCCATTGTGCGCCTTTAAGTTGTACAATTTTAATACCACAAACAATCTTGTGAATTTGGGGAAATCTTTATACAATGGTTTCTCCGCATCGCTTACCAAATTCTCAAACCTTTTGGGACAATCCTGAAGATCTTCTTCAACTTCTTCTGCAATCTCTTTGACTCGATCACAATCATATGTATCCGTGACATTATCGTATGAAGCATAGGTCACATTACTTTTCAACCCCGGTTCAACATTCTCGCTGCTTTTCTCACCATGAAATATCCAACACGTATAACTTCGATTAATTCCACTCATCAGTAAATGCGATTTCAATCCATCTACGTCAACTCGACCCACATAACAATAACCCAAGCAAGGAAATTTCATTCTATTCGGGTCTTCAGCGTGTTCAACAACAAATTTAACGAACTCTAATACCCATTCTCGTACTCTATTGACAATCGGTCGACACACATCCATTTTTATCTATGGTTTTACTACTAATTAGTAAGCTATACAAAAATAACTAGTTAGGGCACAACGGTATAATGTGTGTCAATCAAAATGCAAAGTATACACGGAATGGATCCGGAGCAAGCAAACACAAATACAATAGCACACATTAGTCTAGGAAAGTTCTTAATATTTTTTAAGAAGTACATTCTTAAATTAATTAAAATAAATTTTTGGGACTAAATTCTATAATATTTTAGCAGGAGCCCATTATCCATGTTCACTTTTGTAAGCATGAAAGTGCTATAAAAACACTAAAGAAACTTTAATGAAAAATCAATGTGGGTATTGTTTAAAACACAACAACACATTCCAACTACAACCCATTAATACACCTTCTATCGCAGTTCAGATCTCATGAAACATGCATTGTAACTGCACTCTATATCATTCATCAAATTTCATACTCCATTACCTGCTAAAATACCACGAACTCGCACTAAAAATGCATGCTAGAAGTAGTAATATTACTAGGATTGTGGAACCTGTAGTAATATTCCTAAGTTTGCTACCATATCAAATGAAGTTTGGTGTATTGATGTATTATAACCTCTGATTTAGGATGAAAGCATGTGTGATTGCTTTTCATTTAGAAATATATTCCACTGTGCTTAATTTTTTTAAGATGACAACATGCTAAGTTTCTTGAAATGGATGCATGATAATTTATGCTTATGGCTTGTAGTTTAATTGACATGGCATCCAAATTTAATGCAAAAAAAAAGAAACAATTGAATGAAAGTTGCATCAGATAATCCCTCAGATCACAACCAAGATCTCACTCACTGGCTTATGTTTGGTAACTAACCTTTTCAGCAAGAGGACAAGCCTTGAGTCTTAAAACGCTCAAAAATCCATGATATTGAACATGCCCACTACAAATAGGATATAAACTTGTATCAATTCCCACAAGAAAACATGAAGTATTACCGAAAATTGTAGCATCATCAGTGAAAAATAAAACATTCATATTTGTGGTAAAGTGGACATCATATGCATAGGTCACAGATGAGAGTATAAATGAACAAAGACATCAAAAGGAAGATATTATTTATATTTAATATACTGTAAAAGGAGGCTTGCAGAAATATAAAAGATATTCCTTGCAGAAAAACATGAGTTAAATTTCAAAAACCATTATTAAAATTGGACTAACCAATTGAACCAATCAGTCAGGTATCCATTTTAACTCAAAAACCTAGTTAATCTCAAAAACAGTGAGAAAGAAATGGTCTGGATGGACCAGTAATTCCTTTATGGTGGGAAATATGGCAACGACTTACCAACAAATATGGCAGATGTATATCACAGCATCTAAACAACTTAGACAAATAAACAAACACATGGTGTGCAGATGTGAAACAAATGAAAAAACTAGTTAACGAAGAAGAAGAAATAGAAGATTAAACATGGAATGAAGTAGATTACATAGGATACGAGTAGTACCAGTTAACGAAATTGAAAATCGAAGAAGAAGATTCGAAAAAGCTCGGTTTTTCACAACTTGGAGGGTGGCGCAGGTGATGACAATGTTGATGGAGGAAATCGGAAATTAGAGGCTGATCGTGGTCGTGGTCGTGACGGTGAGAGGTTTTGCGAGGAAGGGAGTATGTTCTGTGAAATGCACGGAGGAGGAAGAAGAACAAGGAAAACCTAATTATTTAATCTATTTTTAATTTTAATTTTAATTTTAAATGGCCTTAGACAGCTCTTTTGTAAAGCCCTGTCTAAGATGGACCTTTACCAACGCTTTATCTTTCTTTAGCAGCGCTTTTAAAAGTGCTTTCTAATATACCCCTTTAGCAGCGTTTTACATGGGCCTTGGCAGCGCTTTTGAAAAGAGTTGTCTAAGATGGGCCTTTAGCAGCGCTTTTAAAAGCGCTTTTTAACATGCCCCTTTAGCAGTGCTTTATAGACGGGCCTTTAGCAGCGCTTTTGAAAAATGCTGTCTAAAGTGGTCCTTTAGCAGTGCTTTTCATAAGCATTGTCTAAGGTTCCCCTTTTAGCAGCACTTTTACACATTTTCTTTTATAATTTCCATGTGTTTTTTTAATTTAACTTATAACAGCGCTTTTATGAAAAAGCGTTGTCTAAGGTGCGCTTCTTAAAATCCTTTTTAGCGTAGGAAGCTTCCCTAGCAAGTTACTCATATCTTTCAAAACATTCCTTAATATTTATTTAGTTTATTCGAAATTATTTTATTTTAGCAAATCAAACCCAATCTCTAGTTTTTGTTTAATTGAACCATGGATTGAACTCAATAATTATGTGCAGTCCTCGAGATCGACATTCGGGAAATTTTCCCTATTATTACAAGAGGCAAAATAGTACACTTTCTATTTTTCCCATCATTGCATAAAGACATGACAATCATGAGATTTTAAGCCAATTAATTTGAGATATTTCACTGATACAAGTTTATTTATGTTCGAATATAAACACTCACAAATTTTCCTTTTTAGATAGAGTATGACATGCCTGAGGCCATTAATATCTTATTTCTCTATCTTCTGAATGTCATATACCCTTCTCCACCATATCTTAATGAGAATTATTATTATCTTTAGTGATGTCTAGAATGTTTAGAATTGTTTCTATAATACTATCACATACATTTTCTCCACATGCATCACATCAAGATAATATGTTACATCAAAGCTAGACGAATATGGAATATCAAAAAACACAAACCTTTTTTCTAAATATTTCTCTCAACGAGACTGTCTTTTTTATTTCTAAAGACAACACTAAGGTGTTCTTGTCATTTATAAACTTCATCGTAGATTAAAGTTTTAAGAGCGATTTCAAACTCATGCTATCCGTTAAAATCCTTGTGTAACCTACGATATGGATGATTGGGTTTGGAAATTTCTGATGCCCAAGGGAAACAGTAGTTTTACCAAACTCAAGCTGGTGAAAACATGTATTAGTTTCACATATAGGACACACTTTATGTCCTTTGACACTATATCCAACCAAATTACCATATGCTAGAAAGTTGTTATGCAAAATAACATTGCACGAATCTTAAACTTTGCACCAGAATATGCATCACCAACTTCAACACCTTTATCCCACAAAAAATTTAAATCCTCAATTAATGGAATTAGATAAACCTTTATGTCGTTTCTAGGTTGTCTTGGTATAGAAATCATCATACTTAACATCATATACTCACCCTTCATGCTCAACCAAAGAGATAAGTTATAAATCATGAGAAGAACAAGCCAAAAAGAATAGTTAGTACTCAGATCACCAACGGGATTATTGTCATCCATGGAAAGACCAAGCCTAAGGTTTCTTGGCTCTAGGCCAAAATCTGGAAACAATGAATCAATTTTTTTCCATTATAAATAATAAGTTACATGGTGAATATTTCTATCACATTTTCTTTCATCTACATGCCATCTAACATTCTTTGCATGATTCACATTAGCAAAAAGTCTCTTGAACCTTAAAATTATTGACAAGTACCGTACCACTTTAGCAGGAGGACGCTTATTATTAACATTGTCATTATCATCACCATTGTTGTTCTTCAACTTGTAGCGCGACTCACCATATTCTGGACATTGATCCAAATTTTCATACTTTTCCTGTATAATATGAAATCATTAGGGAGTCCATGTATTTTGACATATTACACCTCATTGGACATAATATCTTTTTGGCCTCATAACAACGATCCGACAAATTGTTATCTTTTGGTAGCATTTATTTCAAAAAAATTCTATGCTATATCCGACCACCCACATTTTGCCTTCAAATTAAAGAATATTAACAACACCCATAATCCTGTAAAACTGGTGTGACCCTTATATAAAGGCGCATCTTTGTCGCTACATAAAGTATCATAAATGCGGGCTTTCATATAAGACAATTCTCCAATATCACATATCATATCTTCTAGTCGATCATCCATATATTCATCATCTTCATCCATTTGTGACGTCTGTCATACCCCAAAATTTGCCCACCTATTCCTCAAGACATTTCATACATCCATACTCAGGGATTCCTCAAGGGTTGATCAAACAAACCCTCTCCTAGACAATCAACCCAAACTAGGGTTTGGCTATTCTCAGACCCAGATGGATTTCCAACATCTCCAATGGTCATCATGCCTCCTCATATGCTTCAAAGATTCTCCATGTCGAGTTTCAAGACTTACAAGTCAAGTTTCCTCAAACAATTGCTCAGATGGTTGAAAATCAGTTGTATTGGACAAAAAGTCAACTATGGTCAACATACAGTCAAACTTCATGATTTTTGGTCAACATCCTCATTTTGAAGTTACATTCATCATTTGATCAAGGATTGATCATGATTCATCAAGAAAACTCAAGATTTGCTCAAAAGTCAAACTTTCCAAATTAGGATTTTTCAATGAAAAGTCAACTGAACTTTGACTGAGCATAACTTCTTCATACTTTCTCAGAAATTTTTCCACCACCTATCATTTTGAAGGAAATTCAATTCTCTACAACTTCATGTCTCACAAGAATGTTCACAAAATGCTTCATTTGGAAGGTATGGATCAAAACATTACAGGTCTTTTTCAAAGTCAACAAAAAGTCAACTTTTTGTTTTGAAGATTTATTGAGCATGGAAACTCCAATTGAGATGAAACCAAAGAGGTTGTTTAGAGGACACATAGATATTTCTAAAAAGTCCAAGAACACTCAAAAATATGGAAAATTGAGCAAAATACACCTTACATAAGTTGAGCATTTTTGAACAATTGCACAAAAGGAGATATTTGTCAAAATCCAATTTTTTCAAAATGGGCCTATAATTTTATGATCCAAACTTGATCATAATATTATTTGTGACCTATTGATGATTTGCCATGACCACATTCTATTTTTTTGATTTATTTTTGAATTTAAAACCATTTAATTCAAATTTAAATTATAAAAAATATGAAAACAAGATATTTTTTCAAATGGATTGGATTTTTATCAAACTTGAGGTCCAAGATAGCCCACACAACTTGCCAAATTCGTGCTAGCTTGCATATGGAAGAGAAAATAAAATTTTCTCAAAATTTTATTTTATTTGAAAGGAATTAACTTTACATTGAATACCATATCTTTTTTCACTCTCTTTGCACTCACTCTTCACTCTATAAATACCCAGCACAATGCACAAGACCAAGGACGAAAACCCTAGCCCTACAACAACCCTTACATTGCTCAAATTTTTCTCAAAATTGCAATTTTAGAAATCCATTCTCCAGCCGTTTTCAGTCCAGTTTAAGCACTCAATCGTGTTCCAGAAGCATCATAGGGTAAGTCGAGGTCAAGAACCATGGCTAAAGTTACCTAAATCGTGCCATACATGATTATACATATGCATATAATTCTTGAATTCGTTTTCTAATTTCCATCGTGTTTTGCCTGAATCTAACCATCATTATGAGTTCCTGGGGTGTCATAGAGGAGGTCTGGGTGATTACATGAAGCCCATGCCAACCGGAATCCGAATTGCCATTGTTAGGGCAGTTTTTGTTCTCTTCTTCGAAACTCACGATACAGCCGTTTTCAAGCCAAAACGATGGCACCATTGAACTCAGAATGGTCGATTTAGGGGGGTAGGGTATCCCTTTGCCATTTATTTCTCTTATTTTGCAGGTTTGAAGGTTGAAGCTGCCGGAGAAGACGACCGGAGCTACGGCTCCGGCGTCGTTGACTTCGTTTGAACCGGCGAGGCACGCGTGGCACAATCGTGCTTTCTGATTCGCTCCTTCGTTCAACCTGGGGTCCACATGGCTGACTGTGCTTTGACTTCACAAACTCAGGACACGTTTACGTTTATAATCACCTGTTTCCAATTCTCAATCATAAAAGACACGTTGGCGCAGTGGTAAAGGCAAGCAGGTTGCAAGATGCTCTCAATGGTCACAGGTTCGAACCTGGTCAGGACCATATTTTTACTCTTTTCCAAAACTAACTCACTTTTCATATTTTTATATTTTCTTTAATATTTTCCTCTAATTTAATTTTTCTTCAATAATTTTTATCATGCATCTAAAAAACTCCAAAAATATTTATTTTTTGCATAATTATCAGAAAAATACTTATTTAATTTTTAACATAAAAATTATTATTTTTGCATGCATATTTAATTTAATTGCTAATTAATCATTTAAATGACTTTTAATTGTTTTTAAATTATCAAATCAACTCCAAAAATTATCAAAAATTTTACCTTATCGTATTTATGTCATTATTAACACAAAAACTTTTTCTCATTCAAAAATACTTATTTTTACTAACATTTTCCTCTTATGCAATTTTCTTCCGTTTTCCGATTTTGTATCTGTTCACAGGTTATACCGTTTCAGACGATTTTTTATTGCTTTTCTTTTCCAATTATGTAATTGCCTATGGGATGTAATAGTTTAATTAGGACTTTTATTTTCTGCACTCTCATTATGTATCTGCCCCAAAGCCATGTAATAGCGTAGAACTTTATCTTTCCGCATTTTACATTTCCGCAATTTAATTTCTGCACCCTATAAAATGCTAGTAACTAAGCGTGTATGGAAAGATAAAAAATCAATATAGATCACCTCTAATTGCAAGATAACATACTTGAATCAACACACTCTTTTCACACATGCACCCCCTAGAGTATTCTCTCTCGTTGCCTTTCGAATAAATGGTCAAGTCCCTCGAACGTAGAGGTATTCTAGCACCGTTGCCTTCAAAAAAAATCATCATAGTTCCTTCGATACAAAGATCATAGACCCACGATGTCGCCTACGAATACATGATCTTGACCCTCGATTGTCGCCTACGAAAAATGATGATAGTCCCTTCAAATGTGCTAGGATACTTCCTACAAGTTGCTTTCTATGATCATCCGATGTCCCTTCGAATGTCCCGCTTACACCCAATGAATAAGGTTACCTACCAACTAATGGTATGGATAGCACTATTCTAAAGGAACGTAAAATAACACGAAAACGACCAATTCTGAGTAGGTAATAAGACTTTTAGTTGCTTGCTCTATCAAATACTTTTCACACCTCACACTTTCGTCAAAGTTCAAACTCTTTTCAAAAACGAAACATTTCCAAACACTTTGTATACATTCCTACATGAATCATTACAAAGTCAAAGCGAAATTCCTTTTCAAAACATTTTTGTCAAACACACAGAAGGCACAATTTTAAAATGATCTACGAGCAACTAAGAGCCCGTAGATAACTACAGATGGAAAGGGGTGCTAATACCTTCCCTTTTCATAACCGTCTCCCTTACTCAGAATCTAACGAAGGTCTTTTTCTGTACTTTTTACCTTCCCTTAATTGGATAAAAGAAAAGTCGGTGGCGACTCTTGCTATCCGCACATTTGCGATACAAAAATCTCAAAGTCGGGTTCACGACATGTAATGGCGACTACTGGGAAACACCCTAAAGAGAGAATACCTTAGGGATTTCAAGATCACTTTTACTGCTTTCTGTTTGACTTGTATGCTTTAATTTTAAGGGTTGCTTGGGTATTATATTTGTGGGGGATCCTACACCCGGATCCAGGTTTCCTTTTAGGTAAGTAGCAATAAATCGTCACGACCGTTAGACGTATATCGAAATGGTCAACATGATGGCTACGTTAGTGTGACACTTTGGATGTCCTGATACTCTTCATTTCCAAGTTGAGGATAGTATTTGGCTTCTGCGTGGTGTCATTAAGCACTAACTAAACTTTTAGAACCTTAATTGACCCATCTTGGCCATTAGAAGGTAGTGAGATGGCCGGCTTTGGTGCAGACTAAGGTTGGCTGATACTCGATGCTACACTCATTAAGATAAGACTTTTGGGATAATTTCGGTCGACCACTTGGTAGTCGTATTGCAATAAATGCCTACGAGAAAGATCAATGATATAAGATTCCTAGAACCCGGTTACTATTATAGGACAGGATGAACCAACTCAAACTTTTGGTGGGGTAATCACCTATACCTCATGCAAGCCTTAACCCTAGGCTCATTGTGTGAATTGTTTGTGTGTGCCAAACATGACATCATGACATCATCTGCATTGCATATCATTTCTAACTATTTCAAGGACCTAGGGATTTATCTTTGCTCTGTTTTGTAGGGATTATGGCTTCTAGAAAGACTATCCGAATCAACTTCATGGGTATACCTTATCATCTCAAAGAATTGGTTTCAGAAATTCCCGATCATGCTCAGTTCATCAAAAGACATGGTTATCTGCTTGATTTGGTTATCTCCGGTTTTGAAGAAGATATGATGCATGTCCTATTTCAGTTCTTTGATCCTAAACATCAATGCTTTACATTCCCAAATTATCAGTTGGTTCCTACTTTGGAAGAGTTCTCTAAGCTACTTGGGATACCTATTCTTGACCAAATGCCATTCACCGGTTTAGAAAAGGTTCCTAGGTATGAGGACATTGCATCAGCATTACACCTAAAGCGCTCAGACATTGAAGCCAATTGGGAAACTAGAAGCGGAGTTAAGGGCTTACTTTCTAAGTTCCTAATTAAGAAAGCCCGAGAATTCCTCAAAGTTATGAGTTTCCATGCATTTGAAGACATTGTGGCCTTGCTAATCTATGGTTTGGTTCTATTTCCTAACTCGGATCAATTCATAGATGTCAACGCCATCAAGTTATTTCTTACTCGCAATCTTGTGCCTGCTTTACTTGGAGATATTCTACATTCTCTCCACACTCGTACTATCAAGAGACAAGGAACTCTCATGTGTTGTATACCGTTACTTTCCAGGTGGTTTATTTTGCACCTTCCTCCATCAGTTTTGAAGAACGAGCAAAGGTTGAAGTGGTCTCAAAGACTAATGTCACTCTGTCATTCAGATATCCGTTAATGTCTTTTCTCTCAAAAGGACTTCACATTCATTGAGCGTTGTGGAGAATTTCCTAATGTACCACTACTTGGTATAAGGGGAGGTATTACTTACAACCCTTATCTAGCTCTACGTCAGTTTGGTTTTGCTCGAAGAGATGGTCCACATGATATGCTTCTCCAAGATATTGTGTTCGACTACAACCACAATCTCCAGAATTACCGACGAAGGTTCATTCACGCTTGGGGCATGGTAAAGAAGACTGATACCAAGACTTTGGAGCACCAAAACTCCATTCCTTGGGAACCTTACCTCAAATGGGTGCGAGCTCGAGCTCAAAACCTCATGATGCCATTCACGCCTGTTTTACCAGTAATTATGGAACCTGTTGCTATAGGTAACGAATCCTATATTGTCCTCCATCCGAACATGCCTACTAATTTTGAAGACTTGAAGAGATCCTGGATTCAACTAAAAGAAGAAAGGGATACATTTGAAGCTCAGTGCTATGCAAGCGAGAAGAAGGTACTAGAGTTGACCAAGCTACTTCACGAGGAGCGAAACATCAACGCCTACCTCGGCACCAAGAGAAAGCGCCCATGGGAGACTTTGAGCTCTAGGATTTTATGCTTTTATTGTTTTGAACTATCTTTAGTACTTAAAAAGAAAAGGAATAAAAAGAGAACTAATAAATGTTTGGTCGTGCTTGTTTAACAAATTTAAATTCCTAAGGTCCTTGAAAACATTGCATTGCATTTGCATAAACATTGCATTATCATGGCATAACATATCATAACAGGTACATCGAAGATTGGTTTTCTCATTTTCTCGCTATTTATTTTAGCAGAAATGGCTCTTGAACAGACTGTCAAAGACCTCCAGGTTCAGAATGCTCAGTTCCAGCAAATGTTCACTAGCTTGGTCCAAGGCCAAGAAGATCTGAAGAAGCTCATCAACAGAAAGAAGAGGGTCGTTGGTGTTCTTAACATGGGTAGACGTTACAAAGGTGGTCCTAAAGTGGTCAGTCGTATAGATCTCTCAGAAGGAAGTGTCAAGACTGAGGGAAGTGTCAAAGGTAATGAAGAAGGCAGTCAGCGTGAGCCTGAGAAAGACAGAGAGGATTGCTATGATAATGACCAGTACTCTTATGAAGATGACAAGTACAAGCAGCTTGAAGACCGTCTGAATGATGTGGAAAACCTGAAGATGTCAGGGTTGAATTTTGATGATCTGAGTCTTATCCCTGGTGTGGTGATTCCTCCCAAGTTCAAAGTTCCTACTTTTGCCAAGTATGATGGCATTTCTTGTCCGAAGCTATATTTGAAGTCCTATGTTCGGAAGATTAACCCCCACACTGATGACAGAAAGTTGTGGATGCATTATTTCCAAGAGAGTTTGTCCGAAACTCAATTGGAATGGTACTATCAGCTAGAGAATGACCGTGTCCGGACTTGGAGTGACTTAGCGGATGCTTTCTACAGAAAGTATGAGTACAATGCTGAATTGACGCCCACTCGCATGCAACTACAGAGCATGTCTATGGGTCGTGATGAGAAGTTCAAAGAATATGCTCAGAAATGGAGAGATCTAGCAGGCAGAGTTCATCCACCCTTGTCCAATAGGGAGTTGGTTGATATGTTTATGGGAACACTGACAGGCCCATTCTTCAATCATCTTGATTGGAAACTCTTCAGCCGGATTCATCGAGCTGATATTGACAGGAGAGCGTATTGAAGCTGGTATCAAGAGCGGAAAGATTCAGGTAGAGTCATCTTCAAATGCTGCGAAGAGATCTTTTGGTGGTAAAAAAGAAACTAATGCTGTGTATGGTCAGAAAAGCCGAGCCAAGACCGACCGTGCCCAATCCGTGGGGGCAGTTGTGATCTCGAATCCTACATCAGCATAACCTCAGCGAGACAACGCGTGTAGCCAGAACGCGCCACGAAGACAGTTTACGAAGATCAACATGCCATTGTCGCAAGCCTTGCAACACATGTTGAAAGCAGAGCTGATTACTTTGAAGGATCCTCCTCAGAGTGTCAACACTTCCTCTCCGAGATACAATCCTAATGCTAAGTGTGCTTACCATTCCAACAGCCCAGGGCACGACACTGACAACTGTTGGGCTCTGAAGAACAAGATTCAAGATATGATTGAAGCTAAACAGATTGAGTTTGATCCTCCTGCTGAGACTCTGAATGTGATCAACGCGCCTATGGCTAACCATGACAAAAGTTCCAACGCTGTTGGTGAGGATACGTACGTTTTCAACATAGATGACTTGACTATTCCTCTGATGACTGTTAAGAAGAATATGCTGCAAGCCGGTGTCAACCCAGGATGCCCAGACAATTGCCGTTGGTGCCCATCTGCACTTGATGGTTGTGCTTGGTTGAGAAGACGTGTTCAGTGCATGATGGATAACCGTGAAATACTATTCCTGAAACCACCTGTGGAGAGTCTGTGTGAAGACATGTCTAAGAAACTGAAGATCGAAGATGTGAATGAAGTTGTACCATCTGCATGGGGTACCTTGGGGCAGCCAAGTGGAAGGTTTGATTACATGGTGAAGTATATTGTTCCTGAGAGCTACAAGATTCCTATTGAAGATGTTAAGGCAACCGGATGGGGTGACGATTTCCCAGAAGACTATGCTGATGTTAACACTATAAGGATTTCCTCTGCTGATTCTGTGCCAAGAGTGGCACCACTCATCATTACTTCTCCTAGACCAGTTCCATACTCCTCTGACAAAGCTATTCCTTGGAACTATGGAGCTGAGATTTGCTATCATGGCGTCAAACAAGACCCTCTGACCGTTGAGGATCTTACAGTTGAAGCTACCGTTCTTGACATTGACAACATCACCGGATCAAGTAAGGTGACCAGAACCGGAAGGGTATTCTCTCCAGATATCTCTCCTCCAAAAGACACTGCGACTCCAGCTCACATTCCAGCTATCCAACCAGTTCCCGAGACTAGAGGGAAAGAGCCAGTAACTCATCCTGCTCAACTAGAAGTGCCAAAGGAAGTTACTAAAGACACCTCTAAATGAGAAATGGAGGAAATTCTGAAGATCATCAAGAAGAGTGACTACAATGCTGTGGAACAGTTGGGACAGACTCCGTCCAAGATCTCCATGTTGGCTCTGCTCTTGTGCTCTGAGGCTCATGCTAAAGCCTTAGTGAAGTTTCTGAAGAATGCTCACGTGCCGCAAGACACTACTACTGACTAGTTCGAAGTTTGTATTGCTAGCCTGGCTGCCAACAACGACCTAGCCTTCTCTGATGCTGATTTGACTCCTGCCGAAAGGAAACACAACAGAGCCTTGCACGTCTCTGTTGAATGCAAGGGCGTTACATTATCTCACGTTTTGGTAGATACCGGTTCTGCTCTAAACATCCTACCAAAGACTGCTTTTGATCGACTCGATGTTGAAGGATTGGTTCTGAAACCTAGTGACATTATTGTGAGAGCTTTTGATGGTTCTAGACGAACAGTACTTGGAGAGCTCATTCTGCCTATTAAAGTCGGTTCCCAGACTTTTGATTCTACTTTCTTTGTCATGGACATCCGTCCAGCTTACTCTTGCCTACTCGGACGCCCTTGGATACATGGGGCAGGCGCCGTTACCTCTACCTTGCATCAGAAGTTGAAATATCCGGTGAAAGGGAAGGTTGTTACAATATGTGGTGAGGAAGAATATATGGTCAGTCATCTACAGTCATTCCGATACCTCGAGGTGGAGGGTGAATTCTTTGAGACTCCCTGTCAAGCTTTTGAAACAATCCCCAGAGTCATGCCTGTTGACTCTCCTGTCACTCCTGAAGTTGCTAAAGTTCCGCCTAGGATGGCCTCGCTGAAAGATGCTCAAGCTGTTGTTGAAGAAGGAAGTAGTACTATTTGGGGTCAGCTCCCCAATCTCCCTTTCAAATCCGACAAGACGGGTTTAGGCTTCACCATCAGAGGACAGAAGATGATACGCCGCGAACGTGCCAACCAACTTCCTTTCCGCATTAGCCATAGTGGAATCCATGCTATAGAAGACGACGACAGCGACTTCGACATCAGCATGTGGATCTTCATAACTCCCGACAACGGACTCAGCAATTGGAATACTGACGACGTCATACCAATCTCCTTTATACAGGAGTAATTGATCTTGTTTTTTTGTTTCGCTTTTCGTATTTTCTATGTTTTGAACAATAAACTCTAAAGCCTAGTGCCTTGCCCGGGGCATCATGGCTCGTTTGTGAGGGTTATTATGTGTCATTTTCATATTTTCATTCAATAAAATCGTTGGACTTTTGCATTCAATTGTTGCTTTCTTTATTTTACTTTATCACCCCTTCAAAAGCTATGTGTTTCATACACACACCCACGTGATACACTACAGAATCACTCTGAATCTCGTTGATAGCAGCTATGCTATTGTTAAATATGACTTCGATAATCCGATCTACCAAGCCGAAGACGAAGGTGAGGAAGATTGTGAAGTGCCAGGAGAACTTGTCAGACTGCTACAGCAAGAAGAACGAGTTATACAACCGCACGAAGAGCCAGTTGAGGTTGTGAATTTGGGTATTGATGAAGACAGAAAAGAGATCAAGATAGGAGCGGGTCTTGAGAGCAGTGTTAAAGAAAGGTTGATTCAGATGCTACGAGACTATATTGAGGTATTTTCTTGGTCATACGAAGACATGCTAGGTTTAGACATTGATATTGTGGTACACCGATTGCCGACAAAAGAAGGTTTTCTCCCAGTGAAACAGAAGGTCCGTCGCATGCGTCCTGAGATGTCAGAGAAAATCAAAGCTGAAGTCATGAAGCAGTTCAACGCCGGTTTCCTAGCCGTTACTTCCTATCCACAATGGGTTGCTAATGTGGTGCCTGTACCTAAGAAGGATGGCAAGGTACGAATGTGTGTAGATTACAGAGATCTGAACAAAGCGAGTCCGAAAGACGATTTTCCACGTCCTCATATTGATGTTCTGGTTGACAACACCGCTCAGCATAAGGTATTCTCCTTCATGGATGGTTTCTCCGGTTACAATCAGATCAAAGTGGCTCCTGAAGACATAGAGAAGACTACTTTCGTTACACAGTGGGGCACTTTTTGCTACAAGGTTATGCCGTTCGGACTAAAGAATGCGGGCACCACTTATCAGCGTGCCATGGTGGCATTATTTCATGACATAATTCATCACGAGATAGAGGTCTACGTCGACGACATGATAGCTCGGTCACAGACTGAAGAAGAACATCTTGATCATTTGCGGAAACTGTTTGATAGGTTGAAAAAGTACAGACTGAGACTTAACCCCAACAAGTGCACCTTTGGAGTCAGATCCGGAAAACTCCTAGGGTTTGTTGTCAGTGGAAAAGGTATTGAGGTTGACCCTCCAAGGTTAATGCCATTCAAGAGATGCCAACTCCCCGCACCGAGAAGGAAGTCAGAGGTTTCTTGGGCCGATTGAATTACATTTCCAGATTCATTGCACATCTAACTGCTACTTGTGAGCCAATATTCAAGTTACTGAAGAAAGATCAAGTGGTAGAATGGAACGACGATTGCTAGATAGCTTTTGACAAAATCAAGGAGTACCCACAGAATCCTCCTATCCTGATGCCGCCTTCCGAAGGAAGACCTCTTATCATGTACTTGATAGTGTTAGAAAACTCAATGGGGTGTGTGTTGGGGAAACATGACGAGTCTGGTCGAAAAGAGTATGCAATATACTACCTTAGCAAAAAGTTTACTGACTGTGAAACAAGATACTCACAGCTCGAGAAAACTTGCAGCGCTTTGGCTTGGGCTGCTCGCCGACTAAGACATTATATGTTGACTCACACTACCTTGTTGATTTCCAAGATGGATCCGATAAAATACATATTTGAGAAACCAGCTCTCTCCGGAAGAATAGCAAGATGGCAAATGATCTTGACCGAGTACGACATCCAGTACACTTCTCAGAAAGCGATCAAAGGAAGTGTAGTAGCCGATCATTTGGCTCATCAAGCCGTAGATGACTATCAGTCTATGCAGTTCGAATTTCCAGACGAAGATGTTTTACTAGTCACTGATTGTGAAGAACCAGGCCCAGACGAAGGACCTGAACAAGGATCCCGATGGACCATGGTCTTTGATGGAGCCTCAAACGCACTTGGCAATGGCATTGGCGCCATCATTACAACCCCTACCGGTGGGCACACGCCTTTCACCGCCAAATTATGTTTCAGCTGCACTAACAACATGGCCGAATACGAAGCGTGCATCATGGGTATCAAAGCTGCTATTGACTTAAGAATCAAATTCTTGCAAGTGTATGGAGACTCAGCTTTAGTGATCATCCAGATTAAGGGCGAGTGGGATACGAAGCATCCGAATCTGATTCCGTATCGAGAGCATGTTCTAAGTTTGATCCCCCTACTTCGAAGAGGTCACTTTTGATCGCATTCCACGAGAAGAGAATCAGTTGGCAGACGCATTGGCTACTATGTCGGTATGGCACTCCTGAAAGAATTATCACAGATAATGGCTCTAATCTCAACAATAAGATGATCATCGAACTCTACACGCAGTTCAAGATCAAGCATCACAACTCTTCTCCTTATCGGCCTAAGATGAATGGCGTAGTGGAAGCCGCCAACAAGAACATTAAGAAGATTATACAGAAGATGACAGTGACCTACAAAGATTGGCATGAGATGTTACCATTTGCTCTTCATGGTTATCGCACTACAGTACGAACATCAACAGGGGCAACCCCCTTCTCTCTTGTGTACGGTATGGAAGCAGTTCTACCCATTGAGGTTCAGATACCCTCAACCAGAGTCCTCCAGGACGCAGAGTTAGGCGAAGACGATTGGGTCCAGACTCGCCTTGACCAGATTAACTTGATTGATGAGAAACGACTCGCGTCCATCTGCCATGGACAGATCTATCAGAAGCGAATGATCAGAGCATTCAACAAGAAGGTCAAACACCGAGTCTACCAAGTCGGTGATCTAGTACTCAAGCGCATCATTCTTCCACAACGTGATCCCAGGGGCAAATGGACTCGCACCTATGAGGGACCATTTGTAGTCAAGACAGTATTTTCCGGCGGAGCTATGATACTTAGCACCATGGATGGTGAAGACTTCCCACACCCTGTGAACGCAGACATAGTGTCATACCCCAAAATTTGCCCTCCATCTTCTCAAGGAATTCCATACATCCATACTCAAGGATTCCTCAAGGGTTGATCAGACAAACCCTCTCCTAGACAATCAACCCAAACTAGGGTTTGGCAATTCTAAGAGAAAAATGGATTTCCAACATCTCCAATTTTCATCATGCCTCCTCATATGCTTCAAATGTTCTCCATGTCAAGTTTCAAGCTTCACAACTCAAGTTTCCTCAGACAATTGCTCAGATGGTTGAAAATCAGTTGTATTGGACAAAAAGTCAATTGTGGTCAACATACAGTCAAACTTTATGATTTTTGGTCAACATCCTCATTTTGAAGTTACATTCATCATTTGATCAAGGGTTGATCATGATTCATCAAGAAAACTTAAGATTTGCTCAAAAGTCAAACTTTCCAAATTAGGGTTTCTCAGAGAAAAGTCAACTGAACTTTGACTGAGCATAACTTCTTCATACTTTCTCCGAAATTTTCCCACCAAAGCTCATTTTGAAGGAAATTCAATTCTCTACAACTTCTTGGCTCACAAGAATGTTCAAAAAATGTTTCATTTGGAAGGTATGGATCAAAACATTACAGGTCCTTTTCAAAGTCAACAAAAAGTCAACATTTTGTTTTGAAGATATATTGAGCATGGAAACACCAATTGAGATGAGACCAAAAAGGTTGGTTATAGGACTCTTAGAGCTTTCCAAAAAGTCCAAGAACACTCAAAAATGTGGAAAATTGAGCAAGATACACTATTCAGAAGTTGGGTAATTTTGGACAATTCCACAAATGGACATTTTGGTCAAAATGCAAAATTTTCCAAATGGGCCTATAATCTTTTGATCCAAACTTGTTCATCACATTATTTGTGACCCATAAGTGCTTGGCCATGATAATTTTCTATTTTATTAATTTATTTTTGAATTTTAAACCATTTAATTCAAAATTAAATTATATAAAATATGAAAATAAGATATTTTTTCAAGATGATTGGATTTTGATCAAACTTGAGGTCCAAGGAAGCCCAAAACACTTGCCAATTTCGTGCATGATCATACATTTAAGAGGAAATCAAATTTCATTCAAAAATTTGATTTTATTTGAAAATCATTGAATGCATTCCAAATCAAATCTTCTTGCCTTGTTTTTCCTCTCTCAAATCCCTCTATAAATACCAAGCAAGATGCACAGCAAAAGAAACGAAACCCTAGCCCCATACACAACCCTTATTTTACCAAAAATTTTCAAGAAGTTGGAAAAATTGAATTCTATATTACAGCCTCTTTCAACCATTAAATCTTGCTCCTGAGGTGCCCAGCAATCGTTTCCAATCCTTGCTCGAAGCCAAGCCATCCAGAATCGTGCTCCCTAACACTCATCGGTTTTTTATTTTTCTTGAAATCGATTTCAAAAATCCATGCATTCTTGACTGTTTTTGCTTGTTTGTTTGAGTTCAGGGGATCTATTAGAACGTGTTTGACGTATAACATGTGAGGTTTAACGCCAGGATGGGGGTTTGCCATTGTTAGGGAAGATTTCATCTTTTTCTTCCAAACTCACGATACAGCCGTTTTCAAGCCAAAACGATGGCACCGTTGAATTCAGAAGGGTCGAATTAGGGGGAATAGGTCTTTCTTTTTCTTTGATTCTACGTGTTTTGCAGGTTTTGAAGTTGGCATAGTCGGAGAATGAGCTAGGGCTCGGCGTTGATAATTGACTCGGCGAGGCATGCGTGGCACGATCACGCTCGATTGTTCTCTCATTCCACGGTGCCCGGACTTGAATTCAAATATCCAGGACGCGTCATCACATATATTCTATTGTTTTTAGCTTTCAGAACACCGAGTGTCAAGTGGCGTAGTGGTATAGGCGCTGGTTTGGAAAGATGCTCTTCCAGGTCCTCAGTTCGAGCCTTCCCAGGACCAGATTTGTTTTCTTTTTTCACAAACTTCACCTTTTTCAATTGTTTTCATATTTTCCTTTTTTTAATATATTTCATGCATTTTTAATTCTTTTCATAATTTTTATTCATGCATTAAAAATTGACAAAAAATATTTTTCCTTCTGCAATTATTTTCATAAAATGTTTATTTAATTTATAAAATTAAAAAATATTATTTTGCATGCATATTTATTTTTATTCCTAATTAATCATTTAAATCACTCTTAATTAGTTTTTAATTATTAAATCTTTTCCAAAAAATCCCAAAAAATTATTTTAGCATATTTACGTTATTTCCAGCATGAAATATTTTTCTCAATCAAAAATTTGCATTTTTACTAACATTTTTCTCTTATTCGATTTCTCTCGTATTTTCCGATTTCTCATCTTTTCACAGGTTATCCCGTTCCGGACGATTTCTTTTTATCGTTTTTCTTTTTTCCAATAATGTAATTGCTCATGGGATTTAATAGTTTTAATTAGGGCTTTTATTTTCCGCAAGTTTAAATTATGTATCTGCCCCAAAGCCATGTAATAGCGTAGGATTTATCTTTCCGCATTTTACGTTTCCGCATTTTAATTTCCGCACCATATAAACTGCTAGTAATTAGGCGTGTATGGCAAGATAAAAATTGGACATAGCCCACTAATTTTCAAGATAAAATATCTGAAATCAACACACTCTTTCACACATGCACCCCTTAGGGTCATTCTCTCTCGTTGCCTTTACAAATACAAATGGTCAAGTCCCTCGAACGTAGAGGTATTCTAGCACCGTTGCCTTCAAACAAGTCATCATAGTCCCTTCGATACAAAGATCATAAGACCCACGATGTCGCCTCCGAATACATGATCTTGACCCTCGATTGTCGCCTACGAAAAATGATGATAGTCCCTTCGAATGTGCTAGGATACTCCTACAAGTTGCTTTCTATGACCATACGATGTCCCTTCGAATGTCCCGCTACATCCAACAAATAGAGTTACCTACCAACTAATGGTATGGATACCGCTATTCTAAAGGAAAGTAAAACAATACGAAAACGACCAATTCTGAGTAGGTAATAAGGCTTTTAGTTGCTTGCTCTATCAAAATACTTTTCTCACAACACACTTTTGTCAAAGTTCAAACTCTTTTCAAAACGAAACATTTCCGAACACTTTGTATACATTCCTACATGAATCATTACAAAGTCAAAGCGAAATGCCTTTTCAAAACATTTTTGTCAAACACACATAAAGCAAATTTTAAAGTGATCTAAGAGCAACTAAGAGCCCGTAGATAACTACAGATGGAAAGGGGTGCTAATACCTTCCCTTTTCATAACCTTCTCCCTTACTCATAATCTAACGAAGGTCTTTTTCTGTACTTTTTACCTTCCCTTAATTGGATAAAAGAAAAGTCGGTGGCGACTCTTGCTATCCGCACATTTGCGATACAAAAACCTACAAAGTTAGTTCACCGTGTTACACATAGTCAAAAAATACTACGCATAAACGAGACCTGCTAGGTCGACTGGCCTAGGCAAAAATAAGGGCATCCTGGAGAACCAAAAGGGTTCGGGCAAAAGTTAAGGATATATATAAAACATGTACACCCGGCAAGTCGAAAAGCGAAAAGCGGCTTGGGCAAAAAGGTATCCTTAGTGAAAACCCGGGGCGTCTAGGCAAAGTTAGGGATTTAAGCGTCGACTATGCCCCGTCGGATCACCTACTTCCGAATACTATTATCGCATTCAAGATTCAAATGGCGAAGATCCCACGACTTTCTCTGAAGGAGATGAGATAGTTGAAATATATGAGTACTAGCATAGTTGGAACTTAACGAGATTGTTCCCGCATAGCTTTTTACCCTTCTTATGTATAAACTACTTGGCCATACGCCACATTTCAAATAAATACGAGTTCTTTCTCTTTACAATTTTTGCTATTTGTTATTTGCATAAAGTCCAACGTTTGCTTTGAATGATTATATGCATCTGACAATAAAAATCTATTCACAAACATGCGAAAAGTGAACGAACAAGGGTAATTACTACAGGCTCTAGGTGTTGAGATGACGACGAAAGTCACCAATACATTCCCCTGCAAAGTACGATCCCCACAAAGGTGTCGCTCACTACAAACCTTCCCCAGCGGAGTACTTTTTTCCTTTTTATTAGTTCCAGCATTCCATGCTTCATCACATTAGTCCCCGAGTAGTGATACCAACCAGATGAACCATGTCACATCAGTCTCCGAGCAGTAATGATTCATCTCCGGCAGAGGTATTTATCCCCAGCAAAGTATCTCGCAGCAATCATCACCTCCCCGGCAGCAGCAGTATCCAGACTTGAAACTTGGTCAGATAGTGCATCAGAGGAAACCTACATCTTTTATTCCCCAGCCAGAGATTTCGACGGGCTCCAGATCCTTCTAACCCGATCTCCCAGCAACTATCAAATACTCTCCAGCAGGATTTATACGCAAGATCCCCGGTAGAGTACCTCCTAGATTCTCCCCAGCAGGGTCTATGCACAAGATCCTCAGCGGCGCATCTCTCGATCTCTACCGTCCTCAACCATATCTAAGGCTCAAGACATGGTCAGATAGTGCATCGGAGGAATCGAGGTCGTCTGTCTTCTCAGGGTTTCCAATCCGCTTCATCCCCAAACAAAAGTCAGAAATCTCCAAACAGAACATCCGCATCTTCTTCAAGATGGATATGTTTTGAAATACCACAACATCTATCATTCATACATTACTCATAAAGCCATAATATATGCATATGTCGTTCATACACATCGTCATGCATCATACTTCGCATAAAACTAACGATATTCTATCAAAGCTTCTTTTGTTTTTTCCAAAACAGGTGAAAATCACTTCTGAAACAAACAGGTCCAGGATTAATGCTCGAAGCGGACGGAAAACTATTCGAGCGAGCGCCTAGTTGTCCTCCGACAACTGGTCCAAGATTAATGCCCGAAGCCAGACGGGAAAACTATCTGAATGACCAACCTAGTTGTCCTCCGACAACAGATCCAGGATTAATACCAAGCCGACGGAAAACTATCGAGCGATCACAAGTTATCCTCCGATAATGCATTGGATCGATGACCAAGCACAACAGGAATCCACATTTTGCCAACTACTATTCCCTCAGAGTACTCAGCACGAAGATGTATTCTGACTCTCTCTTATTATCAATAGCAACTACAGAGTCTAGCATACGACTCGGTTGCCTTGGATGGCATCTTAAGCCCATCTCCGACTATTTGTCGACGTTTCTCCACCTTCAGAATGATGCATATTTGGTTTTAAAAAAAAAAATACAAACCAATAACTTCATTCAAAGATGAGCACAAAGTCTAACGTACGACTCCCTCCGGATGGAATCTTAAGCCCATCTCCATCCTCCCTTCACTTCCAGAAACGTCTACAGAGCCTAGCGTATGGCTCATTCCCCAGCATCGATCATTCCAGATGGCATCTTAAGCCCATCTCCGACGACTCTCCTATTCAGACAACAATCTCGAGTCTAGCGTACGACACATTCCCTAGCGAAGTCTCCAACTTCTCCAAATGGCATCTGTAAGCCCATTCTCGCATCATCAGCCAACAACGAGTGCAAATTTTCAGGTGTACTCGAGTGCTCAATCATCTTCTACCTCCAGGTCACGAAAGGCGAGCATGCCAATCTAACCTTCCAGTACAAGAAGATTGAACAGGGGCAGCTGTCATACCCCAAAATTTGCCCTCCTATTCCTCAAGACATTTCATACATCCATACTCAGGGATTCCTCAAGGGTTGATCAGACAAACCCTCTCTTAGACAATCAACCCAAACTAGGGTTTGGCTATTCTCAGACCCAGATGGATTTCCAACATCTCCAATGGTCATCATGCCTCCTCATATGCTTCAAAGATTCTCCATGTCAAGTTTCAAGCCTTACAAGTCAAGTTTCCTCAGACAATGGCTCAGATGGTTGAAAATCAGTTGTATTGGACAAAAAGTCAACTATGGTCAACATACAGTCAAACTTCATGATTTTTGGTCAACATCCTCATTTTGAAGTTACATTCATCATTTGATCAAGGATTGATCATGATTCATCAAGAAAACTCAAGATTTGCTCAAAAGTCAAACTTTCCAAATTAGGATTTTTCAATGAAAAGTCAACTGAACTTTGACTGAGCATAACTTCTTCATACTTTCTCAGACATTTTTCCACCACCTCTCATTTTGAAGGAAATTCAATTCTCTACAACTTCATGTCTCACAAGAATGTTCAAAAAATGCTTCATTTGGAAGGTATGGATCAAAACATTACAGGTTTTTTTCAAAGTCAACAAAAAGTCAACTTTTTGTTTTGAAGATTTATTGAGCATGGAAACTCCAATTGAGATGAAACCAAAAAGGTTGTTTATAGGACACCTTGAGCTTTCTAAAAAGTCAAAGAACACTAAAAAATGTGGAAAATTGAGCAAAATACACCTTACAGAAGATGGGCATTTTTGAACAATTGCACAAAATGAGATATTTGTCAAAATCCAATTTTTTCCAAATGGGCGTATAACTTTATGATCCAAACTTGATCATAATATTATTTGTGACCTATTGATGCTTTTCCATGACCACATTCTATATTTTTGATTTATTTTTGAATTTAAAACCATTTAATTCAAATTTAAATTATAAAAAATATGAAAACAAGATATTTTTTCAAATGAATTGGATTTTTATCATACTTGAGGTCCAAGATAGCCCACACAACTTGCCAAATTCGTGCTAGCTTGCATATGGAAGAGAAAATCAAATTTTCTCAAAATTTTATTTTATTTGAAAGGAATTAATTTTACATTGAATACCATATCTTTTTTCACTCTCTTTGCACTCACTCTTCACTCTATAAATACCCAGCACAATGCACAAGACCAAGGACGAAAACCCTAGCCCTACAACAACCCTTACTTTGCTCAAATTTTTCTCAAAATTGCAATTTTCAAAATCCATTCTCCAGCCATTTTCAGTCCAGTTTAAGCACTCAATCGTGTTCCAGAAGCATCATAGGATAAGTCTAGGTCAAGAACCATGGCTAAAGCTACCTAAGTCGTGCCATACATGATCATACATATGCATATAATTCTTGAATTCGTTTTCTAATTTCCATCGTGTTTTGCCTAAATCTAACCATCATTATGAGTTCCTATGGTGTCATAGAGAAGGTCTGGGTGATTACATGAAGCCCATGCCAACCGGAATCCGAATTGCCATTGTTAGGGCAGTTTTTGTTCTCTTCTTCGAAACTCACGATACAGCCGTTTTCAAGCCAAAACGATGGCACCATTGAACTCAGAATGGTCGATTTAGGGGGGTAGGGTATCCCTTTGCCATTTATTTCTCTTATTTTGCAGGTTTGAAGGTTGAAGCTGCCGGAGAAGACGACCGGAGCTACGGCTCCGGCGTCGTTGACTTCGTTTGAACCGGCGAGGCACGCGTGGCACAATCGTGCTTTCTGATTCGCTCCTTCGTTCAACCTGGGGTCCACATGGCTGACTGTGCTTTGACTTCACAAACTCAGGAGACGTTTACGCTTATAATCACATGTTTCCAATTCTCAAACACAAAAGACACGTTGGCACAGTGGTAAAGGCAAGCAGATTGCAAGATGCTCTCAATGGTCACAGGTTCGAACCTGGTCAGGACCATATTTTTACTCTTTTCCAAAACTAACTCACTTTTCATATTTTTATATTTTCTTTAATATTTTCCTCTAATTTAATTTTTCTTCAATAATTTTTATCATGCATCTAAAAAACTCCAAAAATATTTATTTTTTGCATAATTATCAGAAAAATACTTATTTAATTTTTAACATAAAATTTATTATTTTTGCATGCATATTTAATTTAATTGCTAATTAATCATTTAAATGACTTTTAATTGTTTTTAAATTATCAAATCAACTCCAAAAATTATCAAAAATTTGCCTTATCATATTTATGTCATTATTAACATAAAAACTTTTTCTCATTCAAAAATACTTATTTTTACTAACATTTTCCTCTTATGCAATTTTCTTCCATTTTCCGATTTTGTATCTGTTCACAGGTTATACCGTTTTGGACGATTTTTTATTGCTTTTCTTTTCCAATTATGTAATTGCCTATGGGATGTAATAGTTTAATTAGGACTTTTATTTTCTGCACTCTCATTATGTATCTGCCCCAAAGCCATGTAATAGCGTAGGACTTTATCTTTCCGCATTTTACATTTCCGCAATTTAATTTCTGCACCCTATAAACATCTAGTAACTAGGCGTGTATGGAAAGATAAAAAATCAATATAGATCACCTCTAATTGCAAGATAACATATTTGAATCAACACACTCTTTTCACACATGCACCCCTTAGAGTATTCTCTCTCGTTGCCTTTCGAATAAATGGTCAAGTCCCTCGAACGTAGAGGTATTCTAGCACCGTTGCCTTTAAAACAAATCATCATAGTCCCTTCGATACAAAGATCATAGACCCATGATGTCGCCTACGAATACATGATCTTGACCCTCGATTATCGCCTACGAAAAATGATGATAGTCCCTTCGAATGTGCTAGGATACTTCCTACAAGTTGCTTTCTATGACCATCTGATGTCCCTTCGAATGTCCCGCTTACATCCAATGAATAAGGTTACCTACCAACTAATGGTATGGATAACACTATTCTAAAGGAACGTAAAATAACACGAAAACGACCAATTCTGAGTAGGTAATAAGACTTTTAGTTGCTTGCTCTATCAAATACTTTTCACACCTCACACTTTTGTCAAAGTTCAAACTCTTTTCAAAAACGAAACATTTCCAAACACTTTGTATACATTCCTACATGAATCATTACAAAGTCAAAGCGAAATGCCTTTTCAACGTCACATTTTGATTATTATACACTTCTCAACTTCAGAGTCTGAGTATATTGATAACACGAATTTATATAACATATTTAACTTGATTTTCATAAATAATGTTACTATTTTTATTTAATTATATTATTTTATTTCCGTATTACGTTGGTATTTCTTTTGTTTCAGGTATTTGTATTAAATAAAAGATCAATTGAGCAAAGAAATAAAATTGAGGAAAAATCGGATTAAAAAGCCAAAGAAATGAAGCAAAAGGGGTGATATAGCAAAAAGGAGGAGTTAAGAAGAAAGAAATAATTATACAAAGCAAAAAGACTAAGCCCAGAAGAGAAAAGCCCAGCAGAAGTTCAGTCCACAAGGTGTGACGACCGTCACAGCCTTGTGACGACCATAACACGCTAATAGCCTTGTGACGACCGTAACAGCCCTGTGACGACCGTAACGCGCTATATTTCAACTTTCCTCACATCTTCAGTTTATGAGACCCACGTCTCATGATGCTTTATGGTGTGAGACCCACGTCTCACACTTCCTTCTTCAGATGAGACGTCCATCCCACGTTTTGGCACGTTTTGACAACTTTCCCACACGATCTCCACTAGCTTTCGTACGAGAATGGAAACAGGCAGTTACTAACAAAGGCTATAAATACAACTTCAAGCATCAGTGCAAGGGTCGGCGATTCTTACGGAAAAATCGTTCTTCCATTATTCGTATTTTATTTTCTTTTCAGGTTTTGTATTTCTACTTTTATTTTATTTTTCCAGTTTCTTTGTTTTAATTTTCTTTTAGTTTACGTTTCTATAATTTTCTCACAACAATTTCTACACCGGAAATTGTTGTGTAATTTTCACTGATCTAACCTTACGTTAGATCTAGTGCTTTGTATTCTTTGTCGTAATTTTCTTTTCGATTCAAGAAGTCTCCGAGCAGATCCAACCGACTTGTGGTGGAATTCTCATTTTATTTCGAAGAACAAGATTATTCCAGTATTATTATTTCCAGGTTCTTAATATAATTATTTTATTTTATTTAAGTATTGTTGCTTGGTATTTATTTACTTAATTATGGAGATGTTTAAATATATTGAACCTTATTATTTATGCATGTCTAAATTAATAAATATGTCCGGCTAAACCGTTTAGGTATCGGTAAGTAATAGTAGTAAGAGTAGGAATTAAATTGTTTCTAAGCTAAAATATTAATTAACTTAATTTCCGGTTATGACTTTTTGTAATTAAAAATAATCTTTTCGTTACGAAAGTAAGATAAGTAGAATAGGTTAGGATCGAGACCACGAAAGTGTGAGGTTTTAACCGGATAGATAAAGTTAGGCATTCGATTTAAATACAGCGAGAGCGCTTTAAAACGAATTAGATTTTATTAAGTTTCCAAAGAATATTTTCTAAACACTTATGGGCTAGCGAGATCAGGCATAGGACTTTAGGAGTATAATCCGAGATAAGACCACGAAAGTGTGAGTTGAGGGTTTTTAAACTGATAATTTCTACAGAACAATTAAGTTAACAATCTTTATACGCTTAGGTTCAGTTTAATCCGCTTAGGTTCACTACGTTACATACCGATATCCGTTTTATTTATTATTTTTCCTAAAACCTTTATCCAAAAGAATTATTCGCCTTAGTTGTATATCGTAACTTAGGATAACAATAGTTCGATTTATAGTCTTTGTGGGTTCGATATCTTTTTAAAACTACGCGATAGGACTGTGCACCTGCAGTTTCCCGATTAATAGACGATAAAGTCGCGATCAAGTTTTCGGTGCCGTTGCCGGGGACTATTTAAGTCGACATTGTAACTCTGGTGTTAGACCGTATAGACTAAGGCACTTTTACTTTATTTACTATGTATAACCCAAATTTTTCCTACGCCCATTATCAGTATTTTGAGGAACCACAAGAATCCCATAGATCCGACCTTGAAATACTGATGGAAGATTTCAATGCTTCACAAACCTACTCTTACCCAAGTTATCTCCAAAACTACCAATACCCACATTTTGAGGAACCACAAGAAACTTATAATTTCAACCAAACTTTTCCTCAACCAAATTTTCTCTATAATTACCATACCCAATATTTTGAAGAATCACCATAACCATATAAATCTGATCTCGAAATATTAATGGAAAATTTTAACGAAACATCTAGGATGATAGAACGCTTCGGGGAAACGCAAAAAGCGATTTTAACTTACTTCCAAGATCTGAAGAATCGCAAGATTTTAACTTCGAAACACAAATAGAGGATTCAGATGAGATGATAACTAACTCTAGGTTAGAGTCTATGATTGAGCATTTTGTAGAGACACAAATTATCCAAAATGAAGAAGTAAGAAAACAAAGTCTTCAAAATAATGAAACCCTTAGCCAACTAACCATTATGGTTGAATCCCTCGCGACTCACAACATTGGTTTAGAAACTCAAATCTCCCAACTCGAACAAAACCTTCTAGGACCTTTACCCGAGGAAGATATGGATGTTGAAACAACCATTATAGAAAAATTATTTGAAAACCTAGAACGTGATGATGAGTTTGAAGAGAGTGATATCGCGACCGAGGAAAGTTCTGACGAGAAAATAGTGGAGATTGAGATAGATTCACCAACGCTGTTTGAAAAGGAGGTTGTAAAAGAGGTAGAGCAGGAAGCGCAAATTGTAATCTCAAATCACTACACCCCACTGATTTCTGTCCCGAAAATTTTTATGGAAACTCCGGTAGACTCCCAATTTAAAACACATGTTGCGGTATTAAACAATATCCACATTAATTCACCACTATTTGAAGTCTTGCCTAAAAAGAGAAAATTAGAGGACCATAAAATTAGGGATATAATTACTGTTAAGAGGGTAAGGTTAACTTATGAGGCGATGGATGAAATCACTAAGCCCAAAATTGAAAAACTTATACTTAGGATAGATCCAGAACCACTATCACAATTTCGAAAGAATAAACCACCCTATAAACGTAAGAAAAGAAAAGGTGAGGGATATGTGAGATGACTTGATAAGTGGCCATGGAAAATCAACGAGTAATCATTCTAGTTTCTAATTTTAAATTTTTTTTTTCGTATTCTCAATTTTTCTATTTTATGTTAAATTTTAAATTTTATTCGATTATCGGTCGCACCCTTTCATCTGATGCATTTGCACTACTTCCCCATAATACCGATAATTATACTCAATTAAATAATTCACGTTAATATTTATAATTATAATTGAGTATTATTTTTTAATTATCGTATTTCCCATCTCCTATTAATATACTGAATTAATACTTCCCAATATTTATAGTATTATAAGGCATTATATACTAGTATTATATATGTATATATATCCTACTAATTAAAAGTTTGAATTATCTATAATATATAAGTATGTAATCTGTTTGCATGTGAATTTAAAAAGCTACCCTCGTGCTACAACTGCTAATTTCCTACTCCTTTCTGATTTCTCCTGGTTTTATCGCATTGAGGACAATGCTCATTTTAAGTTTAGGGGAGTCAGAACATTTCTTAGCTCGTTTTTATTTTCTTTGCTCTATTTAGTATTTCCTTTTCGTTTCTTTTTCTATGTATTGCAAAATTTCCATTCAATAAAATACATGTTTATGTAATTTTAGTCTTTTATGTTTAATTCTCGTGCTTATTCGAATTCCTCCATTTTCTTGAGCCATAACGAAAAACTAAAATGCATATATTAACATACTCAACTAGTATTAAGGTTGCTTATTTTTATAAATAAGAACTCGAACGCGACTAAAACAAAATTATTATCGTCATAACACTTCAAAACCCCAACGCATTAGATTGATTTAAGTACTTATTATACCAACACCTTTAAACTTAGTTTTAAAATAGCCCCGAGTAGTTTATTAAGCAGTCGACACCGCCTTAAACGACAAACTACGTGGAGAATCGATGAATATAAGTGATTGATCAGGAGTTTTTAAGAGAAATTTTTAGAAGATGCACTTATTAAGTTAGATGGTCCTTACCAGATCATTTAATTCAACAGTTGCGGAAACTATAAAATATTGATGCAAACAACCATTATGAATTGGTTCAGTGGTTTCTGGTGCTGAACTTGGTAGGGCGGACGACGGTCCGATCCCCCGCAATTTGTAATTGGATAAAGGAGTACAAAATATAAGTACCAGAACTCTTAGCTAGATTATAAAGATCAAAGTCACTAACCGGTTACTCCACTATGTGCGCGTAAGGTAAAGGGCTTAATGTGATTGCACCAGAATGAAAACGGGTGAAACGAAACGAAAGTATTAGGTCGAGTTATAATTCATGACTTAAATTGGTCTGCATAAATGAGGTTATCTAGTGTTTTTACGGTAATTTTGGTGTTGATGTCTAAACTTGAGTTATCCAACAAAGAAGTGAATTGCAATCAAATACGAATTGAATTATGTTTTATATCTGCGTTTGAAAAAAAAATACTTAAGTGATTTTTCATTTTTAATTTTTGCTTGAGGACAAGCAAAGGTTTAAGTATAGGGGAGTTTGATAACACGAATTTATATAACATATTTGACTTAATTTTCATAAATAATGTTACTATTTTTATTTAATTATATTATTTTATTTCCGTATTACGTTGGTATTTCTTTTGTTTCAGGTATTTGTATTAAATAAAAGATCAATTGAGCAAAGAAATAAAATTGAGGAAAAATCGGATTAAAAAGCCAAAGAAATGAAGCAAAAGGGGTGATATAGAAAAAAGGAGGAGTTAAGAAGAAAGAAATAATTATACAAAGCAAAAAGACTAAACCCAGAAGAGAAAAGCCCAGCAGAAGTTCAGTCCACAAGGTGTGACGACCGTCACAGCCTTGTGACGACCATAACACGCTAATAGCCTTGTGACGACCGTAACAGCCCTGTGACGACCGTAACGCGCTATATTTCAACTTTCCTCACATCTTCAGTTTATGAGACCCACGTCTCATGATGCTTTATGGTGTGAGACCCACGTCTCACACTTCCTTCTTCAGATGAGACGTCCATCCCACGTTTTGGCACGTTTTGACAACTTTCCCACACGATCTCCACTAGCTTTCGTACGAGAATGGAAACAGGCAGTTACTAACAAAGGCTATAAATACAACTTCAAGCATCAGTGCAAGGGTCGGCGATTCTTACGGAAAAATCGTTCTTCCATTATTCGTATTTTATTTTCTTTTCAGGTTTTGTATTTCTACTTTTATTTTATTTTTCCAGTTTCTTTGTTTTAATTTTCTTTTAGTTTACGTTTCTATAATTTTCTCACAACAATTTCTACACCGGAAATTGTTGTGTAATTTTCACTGATCTAACCTTACGTTAGATCTAGTGCTTTGTATTCTTTGTCGTAATTTTCTTTTCGATTCAAGAAGTCTCCGAGCAGATCCAACAGACTTGTGGTGGAATGCTCGTTTTATTTCGAAGAACAAGATTATTCCAGTATTATTATTTCCAAGTTCTTAATATAATTAATTTATTTTGTTTAAGTATTGTTGCTTGGTATTTATTTACTTAATTATGGAGATGTTTAAATATATTGAACCTTATTATTTATGCATGTCTAACTTAATAAATATGTCCGGCTAAACCGTTTAGGTATCGGTAAGTAATAGTAGTAAGAGTAGGAATTAAATTGTTTCTAAGCTAAAATATTAATTAACTTAAATTCTAGTTATGACTTTTTGTAATTAAAAATAATCTTTTCGTTACAAAAGTAAGATAAGTAGAATAGGTTAGGATCGAGACCACGAAAGTGTGAGGTTTTAACCGGATAGCTAAAGTTAGGCATTCGATTTAAATACAACGAGAGCGCTTTAAAACGAATTATATTTTATTAAGTTTCCAAAGAATATTTTCTAAACACTTATGGGCTAGCGAGAGCAGCATAGGGCTTTAGGAGTATAATCCGAGATAAGACCACGAAAGTGTGAGTTGAGGGTTTTTAAACTGATAATTTCTACAGAACAATTAAGTTAATAATCTTTATACGCTTAGGTTCAGTTTAATCCGCTTAGGTTCACTACGTTACGTACCGATATCCGTTTTATTTATTATTTTTCCTAAAACCTTTATCCAAAAGAATTATTCGCCTTAGCTGTATACCGTAACTTAGGATAACAATAGATCGATTTATAGTCTCTGTGGGTTCGATATCTTTTTAAAACTACGCGATAGGACTGTGCACTTGCAGTTTCCCAATTAATAGACGATAAAGTCGCGATCATATATTATTAGTTTTGGATACAACACCCAGATCCTCTAAATGAAAATTTAGCTAGAAAAGTGTTAAATATATGAGAGGAATATTCTCATTCTCTATGACAATACTTCTACCATTTGTTTGTCCAAGAATCCAATTTTACATTCTAGGGATAAACATATTGATATTAAGAATGATTTTATAAGAGACTATATTCAGAAGGAGTTTTTATTTAAAATTCATAGATACATACCATCAATTGGTTGATATCTTTATAAAACCCTTGCAAAAGATGTTTTTTTTCATTCTCAAGCATTTTAAAATGGGTTTGTGTCCAGAATGAAAAAATGTATTCTTAGAATGTTGTCTTCCATAATGGAAAAGTAAGAATCTGGGGCTTGTTATTTATTTTGTTTCACTTTTGGAATGTGAGGCTTCAGACAAGTGAAGTTCTCATATATCATAAGTGTCCCAGGTCAGGATCTTTTCTTTTTAAAACCTTATACCCCTTGGTAACTGGAGAGTTTACTTCATTAATGAGGTGTCAGAATACTGAAAGGTTAGTGATTCAATTTAAGAAATTTGTCTTTTCTAAGGCACACCATGTCATTGATGTGACATATTAGGAGAAGAGATCTTATTGGGATTAGGTAAAAAATCTCTACGGTTTACCCCCTTGTCAGAATTTTTGCACTTTTCAAAACTTTTTTAATGATTGCAAAAACTCTATTTAAACTCACGCACTCCTAATTCACACACTCTCGTTACCACTATCCCTCACTTTCTCTCTTTTAAGCCCCAAAAGTTCTCAAAAACCTTAAAACCCTTTTCGAATATTTTCTGTGATTCAATGGAATCTTAGCAACAAAAATGCTCAACTGCTCAACAAAATGTTCAAGGTTCTTCTCAACAAAAACAACAACAAGTTCAAGATATTGATCTTCACTTATCGCCTCCAGTTAATTAGTTATATGTTCTTGCAGAATTGATAGTTGATTTCAAGAACCTTTTTGCCCATGGGTTCAATATTTCTAAACTTGTAAAGTTTTAAGCATGGGAAACTTACTTTGATCGTCTGAATAAGCCAATTTATCCTCAATTAGTTAAGTATTTTTAGGTAAATGCTTATTTGACAGATGGTGGGTTTGTTTGCTCAAGTGTTATGGGACAAAGAATTTGCATCATCTAAGATGTTATTTCTAGACTCCTCCAACATAATGGTATTGGTGTTCAATTTTATTGCAATTAGTTTATTGTGGAAAAATGGATAATCAGGCTTATGCAAGCATTGTAACTGGGATTATTCCTTCTATCTTCAAGGATAAAAAGGATTATAGTCATGAAACAAGTTTGTTCAATGACCTAAGGGTTTGGTACAAAATATTTACTGGTTACATAAATCACTGGAGTGCAATAAATTCAGCAAATATTCTTAACTCAGATCAAAACTATATGCTTCGCTATTAACTAAAGAAAAGAAGTTGATTTTACCTGCTATGCTATTTAGGTATCTTCAAGATTTGATTAGAATTTCCATAGAAAATAGTTAGAAGAAAAGGAATTGGATTCCTTTAGAAGATTAATTATTGACATTTTTATAAGCTTGTAGATTCGTTGAATCTACAACGTGAACCTAAAATCATGGTTGGTAGATATTTCAGTGGTGAATATTTTTAGGATATGTCTTTAATCACTGGAGTGGTCAAGATGCCTAACACCTTGAATAAAAAGGAAATTCCATGTAGAAGAATCCATGTTAAAGACCTTCCAACCTTTAAACTTACCAGGTTATGTGACTATCTTTGTATTTGTTCCTTCTATCAAGAAGAAGAAGGAGTAGAAGAAATTATTTTAGAAACTTTCTTGTGATGGTCTTCATGGATATGCAATGATATCAAAGACTTTATCTTCTGAGAAGATATCTCTATAGCCAGTGAAAGAAGTCAAATTATTGTTGATAATTCTGTCTCTAATAATTCACTATTAAAATTTGCTTTTATGAGTTCATCAAATCCTTTCGTACTTAAAACCCTTACACATTTCTGAATACACTTATGAACCCTAACCACCTCTCACTAAACCAAACATTTCCGAAGAAACTTCTTCAGAAACCCTTCTCAACATATCTTACCATTTCTCAGATGCACATATTACCGCATTTTAAGATTCTGATACTGACATAAAATTTCTTATCTCTATGTCAGCTAATAATTTCTCTTCATTAATTATCCTTAACCCCCTCAATATTTTCATACATCCTAAAATTATTGTCTTTCTAGACAAAACTTCAAACCATACTACACACTTTATAACTATTTTCTTCATAGAACATATGTTCGTCTAAACTCCCTTGATAAATTCTTATACCAATTTGAGTATAGTTCTCTGGACACAATGCGCTATATTGTAGAGAGATATTCTGACAATGTAGGTCTTGAACAGACCTCTGCTATCTGGTTTGGTTTCATAAGATGGATGAGTGTTAACCCGAACATCATTGAAGTCTTATATACCGAGAAATCAAGGAAAAATCTTAAGGCTATGTTTATTGCTAAGCACTTTCCATTATTCTTCTTTTGTAAGTTCCTTGATTTTGAGGATTGTCATTGATTTTAGTAAAACAAATAATAACAACAATAATGTAAGGAGCAATAGGATGTATAACTTGAATAAGAAGAACAGATACAGTAAGAAGTCCTATTGAAATCCCATAATATATTGTGATGAACAAATTCAACATCTTGAACAACATGTCGAAGAAGATGTCGTGACATCAGGCATTTAACATCACGCTCACTGAACTTATAAATAAAGTCCAGTTCTATTGTGAGGGATGCAAAATATTCAGGGAATATTATAAAACCTATTTGGCGTGTTTCTTGAAGGTCCAGAAGATTCAATCAGAAGTTAAGGAGAAAAATCAGGAAACTAAGGATTGAAGACCTTGCTTGTAGCAGAAGTTTTCTGCAGTTTGTTATAGATGATATGTTGTTGTTTGAAAGCCCAAGTCTAGTTTGGGTATAGGTTATAAATAAGGATTTTGTAACCTAGTTTAGGAAGCTAGTCGAAATTATTAAGGATGTGATCATTAGGGCTAGATGTTGTGAACCACCCGGTTTGTGGGATGGTCACCATGTTCCTTGAAAACCGTAGGTGACAGGCCGCATATTTTGTTCTTGGAGGAAGCTGTGAAGTAACTGCAAGGTGTGTTCTAAGTTAGAAGCAAATTGCTTTATGTCTTAGGTAGTTTGTGACATAAGTGTATCTTCTGATCCTATATCTTTGAAGTGTGTCTTCGAGTTATTTGTTATTGTTATTATCCCTGTGTGTTATTAATGGGGAGTGAGAGGGGTTCTCATATCTAAGAGTTTCTTAGGTAGAAATTTTATTGGGTAGTGATCAAGTGAGGAGTTATAAATGGGGTAGTTTAGCTTTGAATTAATACTACTGATAATGGATTTCATCCCTGGCTTGGAAGCCTCCAGATGTAGGTGTGTAGCACCAAAATTGGTAAACAATTCCCAGTGTTTTTTATGTTTCCTGCACTTTAATTTTTACCTTGCATGTGTGTTAACATCAGACCATATGGCTCGGTATCACTGTTCGACATCTGGGACTGATGTACCAAAATTTCAATTGGTATCATGTCAGGAATCCTGTCTGTTTTTGGATGAGATCCATGTGGGGTATTTTCTGGTTTATGTGCAAGTTGGAAGGTCCTTACTAAAAAGCATATTGAAACGTGATAATTCATGTTGTTGGTTGAACAGTCCCTAGAAGTGGAGGATGGATTGTTCACATCAAGAAGTGTATTGAACCTGCCTGTGGAGAACTGTTGTACATTGAAGACCAGCTCATCCTGAACAAGTATATCCTCTTGATAATAAAAGAATAGGTTGAAGCTAAATGAAAATAATGTCAATATCAAAGCCTTCATGAGGGAGTGAAGACCTTGAATTGCTATAAAGATTATTGTTCTGTTTAATTTTAAAAAGAAAAAAAAGGTATCATTGTCAAAACATTCTTGCGGGAGTGAAGATCTTGATAAGTTATTTCTTAAGCTTCTTTGTGGTGACATAATTAGGAGAATATTCCTAATTATGGTATCTAATATGGTTATATTATGGCTTGGTTTACTTTTAAACCTATAATGTCTTGGAAGGCTCCTGACTTGTGGCGGGTATATGCAATAAGTCATGGATATATATTATGGGGGAGCAACTATCGTGTATTCTGCTGCATGGTGTAACACCCGAAATTTGATTAGTTATCTAATTAGATTAGTTAAGGATTTATTTGTTGGAATTAGTCGAAGTTGGGAATTATCGGTATTATTTTAAAGGCATAATTGGATTAATATGTTGATTTGAGATATTAAGTGGATAGTCAGGTTAAATAGTCGGTTAAATCGGAGAATTATTATTAGAAATAATATTTGAATATTATTTATATAGTTGGGCTTAATTGTTGTGTGAGAAATAGAGAATAAGGAGGTATGAGTAGTAGGCCCATTAAGACCAATTGAAATAATATATTATTTTATTAGGTTGGTATAAGAGGTAGTAGTAGTAGTGCAAATAAGGGAGGCACAAGGGTTTGGAGTGAAAATCTTGTAGAAGTTGTTGTTTTGGTTTGTTGTGAGTTACAGACGAGGATAAAGATGACAGTTGCGGCAAAGCTCAGAATTTGACAGGAAAACTATAGAGAGACCGTTAATCCAAGGTAAGGTAGGGTTTAATCTCTATAACCGGGTATATGATAGACCGTATGTGGGTTGGGTTGTATGATTTGCAAGTGAAGTTGGATTGTCCAGTTTATGATATTGTGTTATGGTTTATTGATGTGAATAAGTTTTTGTCATATAATACCCTCAATTGATTATGATATGCTTTACGACTAGCGTGAACTAGACGTAACGCATTTGGGAAGATTCCGGGTAAGGGGGTTTGTTATATAAAGGGAATAGATGGAGCACCCTAAATATATATAGTTATCTATAGCTTTATATATGAATACGTTTGATATGTTTGTGTGTTTTAAATTGCTATTTCTATGATTGGGAAAGTTTCTCCTTTGGATTTTAAGAAGGATAGATTATGTGGGATCCTAGGTTTTGTTATTATTGTGCTCGCAAAGATCATTGGGATCTTCTGCATACATATCCCTTAATGGGAATCAGAGCATTTGTAGCTCGGATCTAAAGGGATCTATGGTTTGTTTGGTTTGAGAGAGAAAGAAATTTGCTCGGCAAGGATGAGACCTTGTGCCTACGTATTCTCAAAAGGATGTTGAGAAAGTCAGAGCAATCGTAGTTCCCACTTATGCTAGTGGAAGCAACGGGATGTTAGTAAGAGACACAGACAAATGTCATCTTAATGAAAAATGTATCTAATCTATTTCATCACATACATTTTGAAAAGTTTAATTGATTGAATCTTTCGTCGTAAGTTATAGGTGTTTTGCTCGAGTGTACAAGCGTTACCACTTACATGTTTAAGAAAGATGTTTGAAAAAGATGATTGAATCTTTTAATTGTAAGCATTGGGTGTTTTGCTTGAGTGTACAAGCGTTACCACTTACGATTAAGAGATGTTTTTGTTTGAAAAGAGTTTGAAAAGTTTTTGATTGTATGTGATGTGATAGATGAGATACTTCTTCCATAGAGATGATGGATGTCTAAATCTCGAGGAGAAATTGATTGGATTAGAGGGATGCTTTTAAGAAGCCCATGGGTCCTTGTATTATAAGCCCAAGAGGAGGCATTCCGAGGGTCATCGAGGGTCATCGAGGGTCCTTGTATAAAGCTCAAGAGGAAGCTATAGGGTATGGCTGGCTTTGGCTTTAAGAGGGATTTCACCGGGAAACCATCCCCTTAGAATCAAGAGCAATTTCACCGGGAAATTATACTCTCAGGGTTCTATCCTAACGTGGGTGATTCTTTGTATTGGAAGCCCAATAGGAGGCTGTTAAGAGATTTCCTGATCTCTTTCCTTGTATGATGCCCAAGAGAAGGCTAAACTCAATGAGGAGTTCTTTTGAACGAAGCCCAAGAGGAGGCTGACTCAACAGGGGAGTGTTCGTCTTATATGAAGCCTAAGCAGAGGCTAAACTCAAATGAATGAGTTTTCTTATATGAAGCCTAAGAGGAGGCTGATCTCAGATGAAATGAGTTACCTTGTACAAAGCCCAAGAGGAGGCTAACACTGTGGGGAGCCTAGTGGTTAGACTAGTTTTTATGTTATAACTAGACAATTATATAAACAAGTGTGTGTGTGATATGTATTCACAGGAGTTTATGAAGGAAATATAAACAGATGCATGATGTTTATTTATAAGAGTTTATGAAGTAAATATAAACAAGTGTGTAAAGCGTGCGTTTAAAACGAGCGTAACTTGATTATTTACAAGTTTGAAAGGTGTACAAGGAAGTAAGTATGTACACGAACGAGTATTTATGTACGAGGAATTGTGGATGTACATAGGAGGGTTGGGACTTACACCATAAGGGAGGCCCATTGGTTTAAAAGAAGTTTCACTGGGAATAAGGCTCCTTTTAATACCAATGGTATTTAGTGGATATACGAACAAAAACAAACGGTCAAGTTTATGCAGACTTTAAAAGACGTCATATTATATACGGTAAAAATTTGTATGTATATGAAAAGAATTTGATATGAACAAAGAAATAATTATGTACATAAAAGAATTTTTGGGACTTACACCGTGAGGGAGGCCCATGATCGGTTAAGAAATTCGAGAGAAAACGAATTCAGTTTTACAAGAAGTTTTGAAAAGAATCGGGCTTCAAAAGTTTGAAAAAATCACCTTTAAAGGTGCTTTGAAAAGTACTCAAAAGTACCGTTTTCGATAAAAATATAATCGGATGAAAGTTTTTTGAAAATTTTGACACTATCTTAAAATAGATACATTAATTGACAAGTGTACAAAAATCACCTCAAAATGAGGAGTTTTGATTGGGTTTTGAAAAGTCAAAGTTTGTAAAAATATGAAAAAATTACAAAGTTTGGTAAAAATGGTCCAAGGCTACTCGAACCCGGACCTCAAGGCAAGGCAAGGTATAAATGACTTAAGAGTGAGTGGCAATGGGCACAATACATCCGTGTATTGAAGGTAAACCAACTAATTATATTTTAAAATGGATATTTGAATTTGAAAAAACGCGCGCAGTGTTCATCTTCTTCCTCCAATCTTCAATCAATCCTCAAATCCTTATTTCTTGATGAAATTGAACGAAGTAAACATCAAAATTGATCGTTTTGAGCCCAGGAACATGATAATGTCCTTTAATTTCATTTATTTTAAGCCTAACATGATTAAATTTCTCAAGAACACGAAGAACCCTAAAACTGAAAATCCTAATTGAAATCGTGTATGGTGAATGAATTTATCAATTGATTGAGGGTTATTGATCGTTGATAGTGCAGAAACAAAATGGTCAAGAGTTTTTTGGACTGGAAGCAAGGAATCATAGAGTTTGAAGTTCGTGTTCTTACCTGTTCAAGCTGAGATCGAAATCCGTATTGGAGCGTTTCCAGTTGTGATTTGATGATTCCTATAGCACCAACGGCCTTCAAGGATGGTGTGAGGAAGGTCTGCACATCATGAATTTTCCTGGATCGTTCCACCCAAGTCAACCTGCAGTTTGCTCAAAGTAAAACTTGAATTTGTGGTTAATGGAGTTACAGATCAAAGATGATGGTTTGGATCATTCATATAAAGTATATTGATGATGTGCAAGTGATAAAATCAAGATTAGCTCGAGCCAAATCTTAGTTTGAAAGTTAAGGCAGATGTTTACATGTTTGTGATTTTGAACATGGATTCTGATTTCCACTTGTTCTCAAGTTGATTTTAAGGTTTAGACAAGTTGTATTTGATGTTTAATACATGTTAGACACCAAGTTTCTCACAGATTTTACAAGATTTGCCAAAATGCAAAATTCTCACTTTTGAATTATGAAACTTGAATTTCAAGAAAGAAGAGAGAAAGCATGATCTTGCATAGCTTTGGTGTGGTTTGAATTGGCCAACATGACCTCTATTTATAGGTCACAAGTTCTGAATGGCAAGGGAAGGGAAATGGCTTTGGTATTTACAAGTTGCCTTAGAGGGCAAGGAAGTCATTTTTGCATTAAATGCAAAAGGAAGCTTCCTTTTAACCATGGTTAATTTTTCAACTTGATCTTATCCCATCATAATTACTCTCCATCTGATTTTTTATCAGCTCTAACTCTCTTTGCAAGGTGGCATGGCTTCTAGAAGAAGAAACTCAAAAATGACCTATAATCTTGAACTTTGTACTTGAAAATCAAGGATTTTGGAGCTCTATGTTTCAAAATCAAAAGTATAGCTAGACTCCATGGATTTGAGAGTTCTTGGACATTTTAGAACGCTTGTTTCAAGGGCTACAACTTTCATGTTTTGAGTTTTTTCCAATTCAAAGTGGAACTATGTGAAAAAATGCCATGAAGTTTGGAAAAAGTGTGAAATTTTAACACTTGAAAATAATTCTAAGCGTTGAAAATTTTGACTTTTTGTTGACTTTTCCAAATTTCTTGATTTTTTATGATCATGATGGATCATTTGAAGTATTTTGATGATTGAAAAAGTTTTGTCTTGAAAAAGTTGACCAAAAGTCAAAGTTTGACTTTTCAGTGCAGATGAAATTTCATCAGATGATTCAGAAATTGACCGATGAACTTTGTGAACTTCTGTGATGTTTTGAATCCAGAAATTAGGTCAACATGTTGTATCTAAGATATGAAGATCAATCTCTAATCAAAAAAGTCATTCATTGATCAGAAAATCAGAGATTGCTCATCCTCGATAAAAACCCTAATTGGTCGATCCTCAATAGATCATGAGGAAAAATTTGATATCTGAAGATCAGAGGTTGATGGTTTGATCAAGATAGATCAATTGAGGTGAATAAAACCCAAACCCTGATTGATTGTCTCTTGAATCAGATGAAAATTTTGTGAAACCCTAATTTTGACCTGTAGAAGCTACACCCGATTAATTCTGTTCTGAACTGTTAGTGATGCAGTGATGCAAATGTAAAGTGGTATATTAGGTCAAAAATTGGGGTATGACACATTCTACTGAGGCGTATGAGCAACTACAAATTGTCTCATTATACCCTCTTCCTTGCAAAATGTCAAAAAATCACTGTCTTTATATTCTCCTGCATTTTCTGTCCTCACACACTTAATCTTCTTTCCAATTTCAAGCTAAATTAAAGCTTTGAATTGCTTGAATATTGAAAAAACATATTTTGCTCCTCCTATGGACATTTGCGGCAACTCCCACACATCAGAATGGATCAAGTCAAATATGTGTTTGATCGTAGTAGTTGATCTATCAAACTTCAACCTATTTTGTTTTCTTACTACACAATGCTCACAAAAAGGTAGACTTACTGATTTGACCCCGGGTAAGAGACCACTTTCCGCAAGAACTTTCAAGCCTCATCCTGGCATGTGGCCCAGTCTGCGATGCCACATTGTCATTAAGTTTTCTTGACTAGTTGATGCAATTGACACATCACCTTCTTGCAATGTCTCTCCCAAAAGAATGTACAGATTTGCAAATAACTTTTCTGCCTTCATCACTACTAGAGCACCTCTCACCACCTTCAAGATCCCACCTTCAATATGGGTACTGCACCCGAGGTCATCTAATTGTCCAATAGACAAAAAATTCTTCTTCAACCCTTTCACATGTCGCACCTCTTGAGTTGTGCAAACTGTACCATCATACATTTTTATTTTGACAGTACCAACACCAACAATTTCTAAGGCGTAATCGTTTCCCATGAACACTAATCCTTCTGAGATAGGTTAATAAGTGTAAAACCAATCTCGTCGAGGAGTCATGTTCCATGTTGCTCCTGAATCAATTATCTAAACATCAGTGAGTTGTTTACTACCTTTGGAATTATTTGTTTCTCCGCTATATAGAATCTCTCCATCATCTGAGGTATTGGAAATACATCCTTGAGATGAACTTGCCTCATAAGACTTCTCACCATTCTTCTTAAACCAACAATCTCTTTTCAAGTGCCCTTTCTTTCCACAATTATAGCATCTCATATTCATCTTACTTCGAGATTTTTATCTACCATGACTTTGGCTCCCATTGGGGCCACGTTCCACCGATCTGCCTCTTGTCATTCTCAAAGCTTCTACTTGTTTTAAGTTTTCTTGACGGTATTCCTTATTTATACGCATGGACTCTTCCTCAAGAATAGCTCCAGCAACATCATCAAAGTATAGACGGTCTATAACATTATATTTGTTAAGTAGACGACAAGTGGATCATATGAATCTGGTAAGCTTTGAAGTAGAAGTTCTGCACGTTCATTTTTTGCTATGGTGAAATTTGTCAATGTAAGTTGAGCAAACATCGTATTAAGAGTGTTGATGTGATTTGTCACGGATGTAGATTCAGTCATTCGAATAGTGTAGAGCCTTCTCTTTAAGAAAATTCTGTTGTGAAGTGACTTGACATCGTACAATTTGATCATAACATCCCAAATCTCCTTTGCAGTTTTCTTTTCGGCAACGCTCGACAAAACTGAATCCGCCAATGCTAAGTGCAAGTTGGCAACATCGTTGTTATCCATCTCATTCCACTTCTCATCAGATATTCCTTCAGTTCTATCTTCAATTGCTGCTAAGCAATTATCCTTCCTCAGGATTGCCTTTATCTTCAATTTCCACAGGGAGAAATTACTCCCATTGAACTTCTCAATCTCAATTTTTGTCGTCATGGTAATTTGAATTAAACTGACTTGCACAGTTTCACCGTGAATAATATTTGCAGCAAAATATGGACCAACACCAAATACTCTGATACCACTGTTGGGTATCATAGTAACATGAAATAATTATAGCACAGCTGAAATATAAGAGAAGAGTATAGAAATGAGAAGAAACACAATTGAATGATTATAGGATGATACATAAAAAACAATATGAGTTCTCTATATATAAGAGACTCATGTACTAAAATAAGTTGATACATATTTAATAAATTATGCTTAATATTCTCTTTATCATAGAAATCAGTGATTTCTAATGCATTGACATTTTCTACAAAACAAAAGATTTTATATTCTCACAGTTGCTTATAAGACTTCATGTAATTGACAAGTGTTTAGTTAGTTACTAGTTGTTAGGAGTTAGTTAAGTTTTATAACTAACTTTTAGCTAGTATATATATATATATATTGTATGCATCATCATTATGCAATAAAGCTTCTTTCTTCTCTTCAATGGTGTTCTTAGATTGAGCTTTCACATCTCTATCCAGATTCACGAAGACTCTAGGGTCCTTAACAGAAAACTGAGAAGTTTTCCTTTGAAACTTGAGGATATTTTCATGTAACTTTCTTCCTTCTATAAGTAAGTTATCGAGCTTGGTGGCATAGAGTTCATCATCCCTAATATCGAAGAAACAAACAAATCCATACCACAATCCTCTTTTATCTCTCTTCAACAGGATAACTACTTCATCGGTTTCTCCCAAATTTTGGAACTCTTTACATCTCTTTAGCACCGTATTTTTCAGGAAATGGACAAAAAAAGATGGATGAACAACTTCTACATGAACAACTTCAAGTTCTTCCAAACTTCATTGTCCCAACAAGCATGAAGTGGTGATTTCTCTCTTTGGACCATCCTCTAACCTTAGGCGTCAAGTCTGAAAGTTGGATTGAACATGATTTTGGAGCTGTAAAAGGTTTAAGGCTAAGGTGGTCATGAAAAGGAAAAGGAAGGTGAGTGAGATGCAGAAGCTTCTCTCTCTAGCTGTCCATTGGTCACGATTTTTACAAATTATAAGAATGCAATATTTAGTAATGCTTGAATTATAAATGTTATAACATTGAATAGTAAAAAAATAATAATAAAAATAATAAATAATATGAATATTTTAATTCATCCTATTTTATAACCCATCTTTTTCTTAAATATATTTACCAAAAAAGAAATAATATTGTGTGATGCTTATCAAAAAAAAAAAAATTGAAGTTGCAGATTTTTTTTTAAAATTGTGAATTTGGAAAATTTTGACATAAAAAATACGAAAAAGAAAAAAAAACTATTTTATTATACTTTTGATTAGATAAGATTTCTATCTTTTTCTACCTAATTTACTAATCTACTTTTTAACAAAAAAAAGGAAAGGATTGTCCTTTTTACCTTATTTTAAATTGAGACTTCAATTATTTTAAGTGTGTTGCTATCACTTTGATGCATTTTATATACATTTAATATTTCAATTGTTCACTTTTGTTGTTAGATTAAAAATATAATTTCTTTTTTATGACTATCTAGATTTTTATGCAAGATCTTTTTTCAGATTGAGTGATCGATTGAGTGAGTTAAAAGATGTACGCGGCATATTGATTTGAGATATTTAATGTTAATATAAATGTGATAAATGGCTTTTGTAATTCCTAAATGTTAAATACTATTTAATTGAAGTTATAAAAGCATGCAATTTTATTTCTAAAATGATAGAAAAAATTATATTTACTACATCAACAGGATGAAAAATATGCCTGAAGTACTCATATTTGGTTATGCTTTGATTATCCTCATTACACAATTTTGTGTTAAAAGTATGTCATTTTTTCATCTTTTTCGAATTTAAGTTTTTCACAATATTTTAACCTCTTTTAATAACATTATTATTTTTTCTTATTTAATGATGCAGAAACCGAATACACTTGCAATTCAGATCGTCAATGTCCCCAACTTTTTAACTACATTAGTAAGTGTGTTAGTGGTTATTGTGAGCACTGGGAATCAAATTAATTTTGTTCAAAAATATTTATGTTACCTTCAAGCATATAATATAATTTCCAGCTCATAATGTTTGTAATATTATAATATATTTTAAAAAATTATTTATACTATTTGGTATTTTAATGGATATTTTTCTATATTATTCTACAAGAGTTTGTTCTTTTTTTCTTATGTAGTAAGATGGATCCAACGTAAGTTTTTTATCACAGTTTCTAAACTTCAAAAATAGTAATAATTTTAATAAAATTAATAATATTATTTTAAGAAGATAAATTTTTTAAACCGGAATTAAACTATGGAAAATTGATTATGGTTGTCTTTGTCTTTGAATAAAACCATAGTTTTCTTTTCAAACATGCTAAAAATCATCTATCATATAACACATAAAAGGTACATGCAAACAAGTAAAGTTATTATGAAGGCCTCCCTCTTTTTTGGTTTATAAATATTACTCCTTCCGACCTACTAATTTAAAATAAAATAATATTTTAAAATGAATGATCTATTTTAATTTTTAATATAATTTTTTTCAATTTTATTAATTAATTAAACTTTTATATTTTTAATACATAGTTAGAGATATTATAATAAAAATACTATACACTTTTACTTTTATTAATATATATGAAATAATATATTGGATCACTCGTTATCTAACGATGTACTAATGCAATAACTCATGTGATTCCTTTCTTTTCTGCAACTCCGTCGCACAAAAATTTATTTTGTATTTGATTTATATATTTTTTTATGATCTTGCTTAGTGCTTTGTAAAAGAACATTAAGTAAATTAGAATACTTGAGAGTATGAAATTTAGTAATATTACTTTTCCTCCAATTAACAAGAATTTTCCCTTACAACTTCCTTCTCAAGCTTTCTATATAGCCTCCAAGTATATCTTCATAATTGAAAATAACGAACAAACAAATATAAAATAAATTATAAAACTTATCCAACACAAATTATACAATAAACAAATTCAAAATCCTAATTTATAACAACCAAATATATTTAAAAAAATTATGAAACTAATACAACACAAATTACATAATAAACAAATTCAACATCATAATTTATAAGAGCAAGTCACAATTATAAACAACATTAAACACATTAAATAAGCACTACTAAAAATATGACATTTGAAAAAAGGTCTTTACATGAAATATAAAAATATCTGATGTGAAAAATATTTATTAAAAGATTTTAGATCAGACTTTTATTTTCAACAATATAAAAAATATTTCATCTAAGAAAAAATATAACGCAATGGTAGTTTGGTAAATACAATCCAATTTTGTTATAAAGGATTTCACATCGGTTCTAAATTTCTCAGATGTAAAAAGTGCAATAATTAAAAAAATAAAACACGGTGGCAGTTTAGTAAATAAAAGAATTTTTGTTATAAAAAGATGTTACATCGGACATATTGCCCAACCGATGTAAAGAACATTAAATCGGGCCACATGCCCAACGGATGTAAAAAAGCGTGGCCTTTTATAACAAAACCCTAATATTCCTTCATTCCTTCCCAAAACCAGATTTTCTTTCGCCTTCCTTTGTTCCTAAACTTTGTTCGTCCAACTACCTCCGTGAACTAACGGGTTAGAAAATCCTAGTAAGAAAAATATGAAGTTGCGCCTCAAATACTTTTCACGCTAAATTTCCACAAATTCCCTCTATTACAGTTTCACGCTAAGTTCTTTTATCACCATTCTTATGCTATTTTCTGATTAAACATATCTCTTTTCTCAAAACCGTGAGATACTTCCTCTATTTCTCCAATCTCCATCCTCTCCAACATCACGGTTGCGATTCCACACCCTCTTCTACCTTTCATCATCTCTCAAATCGAAACAAAATATATCTACATAAATTAATCAACAACCCCTCAATCCCCAGCAAAAACACAATCACCCTAATTTTGGATTTTCAGATTTACATAGGAATATAAAGATGTTACAAATGTAACTTGAAGATGGGAACGAAAATGACAGAAATGACAACAAGATCAAGTGAAATCAACGAGAATCAGGTATGGTTTAAATGCTTTTTTCTTCGACTTCATCTTGCCCTTCTGTTTGTGTATGAGCTTTTGGTGTGTTTTTCTATGAACGTTGTTGAGCGTATAGCTTCGAGGATCGAGTGTCGAAGGTATAGTGCAGAGGTGAGTGAAGGGTTTTGAACTGCAGATTAAAGGTTTTGAGGGAGAAATTAGATTCAGAACAAAAGATAAAACACAACAATAGGGAACTCACTATTGGAACAGGAAGGAGAAATTAGATTTAGCAGCAATAATTACTAAACAGAAATCTGCAAGCAATAATAGATAGTAGTGTTACCGAGTCAGCAGAATCGTTGGCACTTTCTGGTACGACATCCCTTTTTATCCCTACAGTTTTGATATGAGTCTGTTAAGTTGTCCCTGGGTCAACCACTCTCATGTGTGTTGAAGTGCTAACTACAATTTCAAGGAAACACGGTCTTTTCTCAATGGATGTGTGGCATGTGGGTCACATGTTACATATCGATGCTGCACTCTTTAAGAATTTCCATCAACAGGTCAAAGTGCAATAAATATCAAATATGTGATGATATTATTATTTGATGTAGTTAATAAGTTAATAGCAACTTTGTGAAATCTACTGCCTTATTATTGTAATCCCAACATTTTGAATCTGCTTGATATTGTTTATAACCATTCAAGTGAGTGCAAACAGTGTGTGAGTTTTAGAGAACAAATCACTTGTGAATGAAGGTCAGTTTATATGGGAAGTAGAAGAGGGAGTGAAATGTGCTTGTTTTCTTCGATGAATATATGAAGAAGTATGTACGTCCATGTTAGTGTGTGGCTATACCTTCTGAACAGGTTACATGAATGCCTCATTAACATATTTTGCATTCCATTTAATAATTTTACTCGTCTCAACTCAAATACTCTCTCTGTCCTGCCTTTTCAAAGTTTATTTTATGCATAAAGAGCATAAATTTATTTTAGGTTGCTTTTGATGTTAATTTTGACAAAGGACAGAGGCAAGTGGTATTTGAAGTGGGTCAAATTTCAAACAGTCCACGTGATACTCTGTATACATCAATATCCCCTTGCCTATTTTTATACTAATAGAAAATTAACACTGCGGTCATGTGATGGACTTGGAGCTGCCTATTTCGGCTTGCTTTTAACAGGAAGTTGTAGTTCCTACACATGTATTCTTCTTAAAATCAATATGGAATGTTACTTCATCAGCTAGCACTTGTTTTCCGTAGTAATTTTCTCTCTCAAGATTCTGCTTTGTTTTTTTCTTATTTAAATAGATGATGTGTTTGTTTACCTTCTTGGTTTAGCAAATCGCAAAATACCTCCAAAAAGGCCCGGTCTCTATTTAACAAAACATGTATTTGTTTCTTATATTTGATTGCTCATCCTGTTTGTTTCTATGATTATGATGCAGATAAAACAACAAAAAGATATACAACTCATTTACTTGTGGATTTCATATTGGTAATTCTAGTGTGGGAAAATGACTTATAAATTGTTAGGATATTTTTGTATGTTTTGTTGTTGTAGTGCACTATGTAAACTTCCATATAATTTTGTAATATAATTGTTCATTTTATAAATCAATTGTTTATTTTTATATATATATATATATATATATATATATATATATATATATATATATATATATATATATATATATATATATATATATATATATATATATATATATATATATAGATCTAATTGTGGTATGTTGAAAAACTATGACATATAGGGACCTAAATATGGCCTGTGTGATATTGGTAAAATATGAAAAATTAGGTACAACAAAAATTACAGAGAATCCTCTGAAAAATAGTCAATTTTGTCCGATAAATTACAAACATATTACATCGGGCCATTAATGTCACCGATGTGAAATTTCATTTTTTACATCGGGCCATTAAGACCAACCGATGTAACATATTGCTCTTATTTTTTTAAAAATATGTTTTTTTTTTCACATCAAATTTAACTTGCAACCGATGTGATATGTGTCTTTTTTACATCGGGCTGAAACCCAATGTAAAATATCTTTGATTTATTTCTTTGCTTGACTTTGCATCGGACCCAAAGCCGATGTAAAATGTATTTTTTGTCCGATATAAAAAGTCTTTTATGCACCAGTGAAGTTTTAAAATTAACAAAATCCACCAACACAAAATAAATTCCAAATAAATCCAATGACATTAAACACATTTTAAAATTACAAATAAAATCTCAAAATAACTTCAATAACGAGAAATAAAATTTCAAAATAAAACAGATCATAACATATTTTTTAACCAATAAAATGTCATCTTTAATAACACAACAAATGGTCAAACACCATCATGCAACCAATATATCGTAAGGAATGATTGCATTTACAAATCAAAGCCACTTTTTTTAATAAATTACGTTAGTATTTGTTAAGAACAATGGAAATAATGCTAAAAGCGGATTCAAATGCAAAATTAGAAGTATGAATTCTCAACAATTAACGAATCATTAAAAATAAATCTTTAAACTTGTACCAATTCTCCTTTTACTATTGGAGGACATTTAAGTCATCCTAGTCATTATCACCACCGGAGTTAGAAATTTTAGATAGTCTGGACACAAATTGTAATCGCAAAATTTTTAATTTTTACATCATATTTTTATTAATTATTTTTAATTTTTTCTAAAAATCGATTGTTAAATTAGAGAAAATACAAAGAAAATAGGGATTAAGCTCGAACGCGTGTCCGAACTTGTTGGACTGTAGAACCACCCCTAATCATTATAAGTTAAACACAAAGTAATCTCATCCAAATAAACATCAACTCGACACTTATCATTGGAAGTTGAATATTGTTGTTTGTGAAGTTTTAATTCCTATTAAATGTTACAAACTTAATGACGTTAAAAACCTTAATTTCAAAAAATTTAATTAACATATCTTTTAGAATTTATAGGTTGGGTCTAACTCGACCCTATCGGCGTGTAAAGTGACGATTGCCCCCACTTATAAGTACATGCTCAAATAATATATTATCCAATGAGAGACTCTTATCACCCCCTCTCACGTCTAGGGTGAACGTCTGGAACGTGGAATTAAATGATGGGTGGCCTGATAGCGGAGTGACCCAACGTATCTTAAACCAGACTCTGATACCATATTAAAATTGTATTTATGTGTGTCGAATACGATCGTACATATTGTATATTTATATGCAAATATGTAATATATAATAGGAAATAATATCAATTATAGTTATGACTAATTGAATATCAATCAATACTAATTTAATGAAACAGTTTTTTAACACTCCCCTTCAAATCGAATCTTATATATTGCCTGATCCAAGCTTGTTGCACATGCAATATATTGTCTGATGTGAGACTCTTAACACACCTTCTCACGTCGAGAGTGAACGTTTGAAGTGTGGAACTAAACGGTGGTTGCCTAATAGCGGAGTAGCTCAACGGGTCATAAATTGAGCTCTAATACCATAGTAAGATTGTATCTCTTTGTGTCGAATGTGATCACACATACTGTATATTTATATGCAAATAAGTAATCTACAATAGGAAATAATATCAATTACAATTATGACTAATTGAATATCAATCAATACTAATTAATTCATAACAAATTCTTAATAATCCATCAGTCGGATTGTATATATTGTATAATTAGAGCTTGTTACATGCTCAAGCCATATATTGTCTGATGTGGGACTCTTAACACCCTCTCTCATGTCCAGGGTGAATGCCTGGAGTGTGGGACTAAATTGTGGGTGGCTTGATAGTGAAGCGGTTCAACGAAACTTTAACGAGCTCTGATACCATGTAAAAATTGTATCTCTATGTGTAAAATATGATCACATGTATTGTAGATTTATATGCAAATAGATAATATTTAATAGGAAATAATATCAATTACAATTATGACTAATTGAATATCAATCTATACTAATTAATAGATAATAAATTTTTAACTCTCCCTCTCAAGTTTAATCGTATATATTATATAATACAAGCTTGTTAGATGCTCATGCCATATATTGTCTAGTATGGGACTCTTAACACCTTCTTTCACGTCCAGGATGAACGTTTGGAGCGTCGAACTAAATGGTGGGTGACCTAATAGCATAGTGGCCCAACGAATCTTAAATCGAGCTCTGATACCATGTTAAGATTGGTCTCAGTGTGTCAAATATGATCACACTTACTGTAATTTATATGCAAATAGGTATTATACAGTAGGAAATAATATCAATTACAATTATACCTAATTGAATATCAATTAAAACTAATTGATTAATAACAAATTCTTAATAATTCCCCTCAAGTCAGATCGTATATAGTGTATGATTCGAGCTTGTTACATGCCCATGCCATATATTGTTCGATGTGAGACTCTTAACACTCCCTCTCACTTTCGGGGTGAACGTCTGGAATGTTGATCGTAGGACTTTATCATCTATTAATCGGGAGACTGCAAGTGCACAGTCCTATCGCGTAGTTTTAAAAAGATATCGAACCCACAGAGACTATAAATCGATCTATTGTTATCCTAAGTTACGGTATACAGCTAAGGCGAATAATTCTTTTTAGATAATGGTTAAGGAAAAATATAAATATAAATAAAACGAATATCGGTACGTAATGTAGTGAACCTAAGCGGATTAAATCGAACCTAAGCGTATAACGATGGTTAACTTAATTGTTCTGTAGAAATTATTAGTTTAAAAACCCTCAACTCACACTTTCGTGGTCTTATCTCGGATTATACTCCTAAAGCCCTATGTCTGCTCTCGCTAGCCCATAAGTGTTTAGAAAATATTCTTTGGAAACTTAATAAAATCTAATTCGTTTTAAAGCGCTCTCGCTGTATTTAAATCGAATGCCTAACTTTAGCTATCCGGTTAAAACCTCACACTTTTGTGGTCTCGATCCTAACCTATTCTACTTTTCTTACTTTCGTAACCAAAAGATTGATTTTAATTACAAAAATTCATAACCAGGATTTAAGTTAATTAATATTTTAGCTTAAGAACAATTTAATTCCTACTCTTACTACTATTACTTACCGATACCTAAACGGTTTAGCCGGACATATTTATTAATTCAGACATGCATAAATAATAAGGTTCAATATATTTAAACATCTCCATAATCAAATAAATAATTATCAGGCACAATACTTTAAATAAAATAAAATAATTATATTAAGAACCTGAAAATAATAATACTGGAATAATCTTGTTCTTCGAAATAAACGAGCATTCCACCACAAGTCGGTTGGATCTGCTCGGAGACTTCTTGAATCGAAAAGAAAAATATGAGAAGGAATAAAAAGCACTAGATCTAACGTAAGGTTAGATCAGTGAAAAATACACAACAATTTCCGGTGTAGAAATTGTTGTGAGAAAGTTATAACAACTTAATCTAAAATAAAAACTGGAAAAGAAACTGAAATAAAAAAATAAAATAGAAATACGAAACTGAAAAGAAAATAAAATACGAATAATGGAAGAACGATTTTTCGATAAGAATCGCCGACCATTGCTCTGAAGCTTGAACTTATATTTATAGCTATGGTTTCGTAACTGCCTTTTTCAATTTCGTATGAAGAGAAGTGGAGATCGTGTGTAAAACTGCTAGTGCAGTGGGAGACGGACGTTTCTTGAAGAGAAGAAGTGTGAGACGTGCGTCTCACATCATAAAGCATCGTGAGACGTGGGTCTTATAAACTGAAGATTGAAATATAGCGCGTTACGGTCGTGGAGGGTGTGTGACGGACTTAATTTCTCAAACAGCGCGTGACGGTCGTCACGAGGCTGTGACGGTCGTCACACCTACTTAGTTTCTCAAACAGCGCGTGACGGTCATCACGAGGCTGTGACGGTCGTCACACCTTGTGGGCTGAACTTCATGGGTTGCTGGGCTTTTTTCTTGCTGTTGTATAATTAATTTCTTCTTCTTTTACTCCTCCTTTTTCTATATTACCCCTTGCTTCATTTCTTTGGCTTTTTAATTAGATTTTTCTTCTATTTTATTTCTTTGCTCAATTTATCTTTATTTAATGCAAATACCTGAAACAAAAGAAATACCAACGTAATACATAAATAAAATAATATAATTAAATAAAAATAGTAACATTATCTATGAAAATTAAGTCAAATATGTTATATAAATTCGTGTTATCAAACTCCCCTATACTTAAAACCTTTGCTTGTCCTCAACCAAAAATTAAAAATGAAAAATCACTTAAGCATAAGTCAAACGTAAATATAAAACATAATTCAATTCGTATTTGGTCGCAATTCACTTCTTTGTTGGATAACTCAAGTTTAGACTTCGACACCAAAATTACCGTAAAAACACTAGATAACCCCATTTTTGCAGACCAATTTAAGTCATGTATTATAGCTTGACCTAATAACTTCTGTTTCGTTTCACCCGTTTTCATTCTTGCGCAATTACATTAAGCCCTTTACCTTATGCGCAAATAGTGGAGTAACCGGTTAGTGACTTTGATCTTTGTATCCCAGCTTGGAGTTCTGATAGTTATATTTGGTACTCCTTTATCCAATTATAAATTGCGGGGGATCGGACCGTCGTCCGCCCTACCAAGTTCAGCACCAGAAACCACTGAACCAATTCATAATGGTTTATCTGCATAAAGATTTATAGTTTCCGCAACTGTTGGATTAAATGATCTGGTAAGGACCATCTAACTTAATAAGTGCATCTTCTGAAAAAAAATCTCTCTTAAAAATCTTGATCAATCACTTATATTCATCGATTCTCCACGTAGTTTGTCGTTTAAGGCAGTGCCGACTGCTTTTATAAACTACTCGGGATTACTTTAAAACTAAGTCTTTGGTGTTGGTATAATAAGTACCTAAATCAATCTAACGCGTTGGGGTTTTGAAGTGTTATGACGATAATAATTTTGCTTTAGTCGTACTCGAGTTCTTATTTATAAAAATAAGCAACCTTAATACTAGTTGAATATGTTAATATATGCGTTTTAATTTTTTTTTTAATTGTTTTCGTTATGACTCAAGAATATGGAGGAACTCAAATAAGCACGAGAATTTTAAATAAAAGACTAAAATTACATAAACATGTATTTTATTAAATGGAAATTTTGCAATACAAGGAAAAAGCAACAAAAAGGAAATACTAAATAGAGCAAAGAAAATGAAAATGAACTAAGAAATGTTCTGACTCCCCTAAACTTAAAGTAAGCATTATCCTCAATGCGATAGAACCAGGAGAAATCAGAAAGGAGTAGGGAGCGAAAATCTTAGCAGCGAAAATCAGAAGGGAGACAAAGAGCAGAGGCGACCGTCTTGGGCAGCGAAAAAGATGCATGCAGAATCTTGGCATTGAAACATTGGCAAGGAATCTTAGCATGCGTTTCTAGTAATACATGTGACTTGGGGTACGAGATAGGGAATTGATTTGTAGATCACATGCATACATACTACATACTTATATAATATATATATATATATATATATATATATATATATATATATATTATAGATAATTTAGAGTTTTAAACAATAGGATATATATATATATATATATATATATATATATATATATACTAGTATATATAATGTCTTATAATTAATACTATAAATATTGGAAAATATTAATTCCGTATATTAATAGGAGACGGGGAAATACGATAATTAAAAATATAACTCAACTATTATAAATATTAGCGCAGATTATTTAATTGAGTAGAATTATCGGTATTACGGGGAAGTAGTTCAAACGCATCAGAAGAAAGGGTGCAACCGATAATCGAGTAAAATTTAAAATTTAACATAAAAAAGAAAAGCGAAAATATGAAAAAGAAAGAAAGAAATTTAAAATTTGAATGACTACTCGTTGATTTTCCATGGCCACTTATCAAGCCATCTCACATATCCCTCACCTTTTCTTTTCTTACATTTGTAGGGTGGTTTATTCTTTCGAAATTGTGGTGGTTCTGGATCTATCCTAAATATAAGCTTTTCAAATTTGGGCTTAGTGATTTCATCCATCGCCTCATAAGTTAACCTTACCCTCTTAACAGTAATTATATCCTTAATTTTATGGTCCTCTAATTTTCGCTTTTTAGGCAAGACTTCAAACAAGGGTGAATTAATGTGGACATATTTTAATACCGCAACATATGTTTTAAATTGGGAGTCTACAGGAGTTTCCATAAAATTTTTTGGGAAAGAAATCAGTGGGATGTAGTGATTTGGAATTACAATTTGCGCTTCCTCCTCTACCTCTTTTACAACCTCCTTTTCGAACAGCGTTGGTGAATCTGTCTCAATCTCCACTATTTTCTCGTCAGAACTTTCCTCGGTCGCAATATCGCTCTCTTCAAACTCATCATCACTCTCTAGATTTTCCATGGCCACTTATCAAGCCATCTCACATATCCCTCACCTTTTCTTTTCTTACGTTTGTAGGGTGGTTTATTCTTTCGAAATTGTGGTGGTTCTGGATCTATCCTAAATATAAGCTTTTCAAATTTGGGCTTAGTGATTTCATCCATCGCCTCATAAGTTAACCTTACCCTCTTAACAGTAATTGTATCCTTAATTTTATGGTCCTCTAATTTTCGCTTTTTAGGCAAGACTTCAAACAAGGGTGAATTAATGTGGATATTTTTTAATACCGCAACATATGTATTAAATTGGGAGTCTACCGGAGTTTCCATAAAAAATTTTGGGAAAGAAATCAGTGGGATGTAGTGATTTGGAATTACAATTTGCGCTTCCTCCTCTACCTCTTTTACAACCTCCTTTTCGAACAGCGTTGGTGAATCTGTCTCAATCTCCACTATTTTCTCGTCAGAACTTTACTCGGTCGCAATATCGCTCTCTTCAAACTCATCATCACTCTCTAGATTTTCCATGGCCACTTATCAAGCCATCTCACATATCCCTCACCTTTTCTTTTCTTACGTTTGTAGGGTGGTTTATTCTTTCGAAATTGTGGTGGTTCTGGATCTATCCTAAATATAAGCTTTTCAAATTTTGGCTTAGTGATTTCATCCATCGCCTCATAAGTTAACCTTACCCTCTTAACAGTAATTATATCCTTAATTTTATGGTCCTCTAATTTTTGCTTTTTAGGCAAGACTTCAAACAAGGGTGAATTAATGTGGATATTTTTTAATACCGCAACATATGTTTTAAATTGGGAGTCTACCGGAGTTTCCATAAAAAAATTTGGGAAAGAAATCAGTGGTATGTAGTGATTTGGAATTACAATTTGCGCTTCCTCCTCTACCTCTTTTACAACCTCCTTTTCGAACAGCGTTGGTGAATCTGTCTCAATCTCCACTATTTTCTCGTCAGAACTTTACTCGGTCGCAATATCGCTCTCTTCAAACTCATCATCACACTCTAGATTTTCAAATAGTTTTTCCATAATGGTTGTTTCAACATCCACATCTTCTTTGGGGAATGGTCCTAGAAGGTTTTGTTCGAGTTGGGAGATTTATGTCTCTAAGGCCATGTTGTGAGTCGCGAGGGACTCAACTACAGTGGTTAGTTGGCTAAGGGTTTCATTATTTTGAAGACTTTGTTTTCTTACCTCTTCATTTTGGACAATTTGTGTCTCTACAATGTGCTCAATCATAGACTCTAACCTAGAGTTAGTTATTGTCTCATATGAATCCTCTATTGGTGTTTCAAAGTTAAAATCTTGCGATTCTTCAGAGTCTTGAAGGTAAGTTAAACTCTCCTTTTGCGTTTCCCCGAAGTGTTCTATCATCCTGGATGTTTCATTAAAGTTTTCCATTAATATTTCGAGATCCGATTTATATGGTTCTGGTGATTCCTCAAAATATTGGTTGTGATAATTGTAGAGAGAATTGGGTTGAGGAAAAGTTTGGTCGAAATTATATGTTTCTTGTGGTTTCTCAAAATGTGGGGATTGGTAGTTTTGGAGGTAACTTGGGTAAGAGTATGTTTGTGAAGCATTGAAATCTTTCATCAGTATTTCGAGGTTGGATTTATGGGATTCTTGTGGTTCCTTAAAATACTGATAATGGGCGTAGGAAAAATTTGGGTTATACATAGTAAATAAAGTAAAGGTGCCTTAGTCTATACGCTGTAACACCAGAGTTACAATATCGACTTAAATAGTCCCCGGCAACGGCGCCAAAAACTTGATCGTAGGAATTTATCGTCTATTAATCGGGAGACTGCAAGTGCACAGTCCTATCGCGTAGTTTTAAAAAGATATCGAACCCACAGAGACTATAAATCGATCTATTGTTATCCTAAGTTACGGTATACAGCTAAGGCGAATAATTCTTTTTAGATAATGGTTAAGGAAAAATATAAATATAAATAAAACGGATATCGATACGTAATGTAGTGAACCTAAGCGGATTAAATCGAACCTAAGCGTATAAAGATGGTTAACTTAATTGTTCTGTAGAAATTATCAGTTTAAAAACCCTCAACTCACACTTTCGTGGTCTTATCTCGGATTATACTCCTAAAGCCCTATGCCTGCTCTCGCTAGCCCATAAGTGTTTAGAAAATATTCTTTGGAAACTTAATAAAATCTAATTCGTTTTAAAGCGCTCTCGCTGTATTTAAATCGAATGCCTAACTTTAGCTATCCGATTAAAACCTCACACTTTCGTGGTCTCGATCCTAACCTATTCTACTTTTCTTACTTTCGTAACGAAAAGATTGATTTTAATTACAAAATGTCATAACCAGGATTTAAGTTAATTAATATTTTAGCTTAAGAACAATTTAATTCCTACTCATACTACTATTACTTACCGATACCTAAACGGTTTAGCCGGACATATTTATTAATTCAGACATGCATAAATAATAAGGTTCAATATATTTAAACATCTCCATAATCAAATAAATAATTATCAGGCACAATACTTTAAATAAAATAAAATAATTATATTAAGAACCTGAAAATAATAATACTGGAATAATCTTGTTCTTCGAAATAAACGAGCATTCCACCACAAGTCGGTTGGATCTGCTCGGAGACTTCTTGAATCAAAAAGAAAAATATGAGAAGGAATAAAAAGCACTAGATCTAACGTAAGGTTAGATCAGTGAAAAATACACAACAATTTCCGGTGTAGAAATTGTTGTGAGAAAATTATAACAACTTAGACTAAAGTAAAAACTAAGAAAAGAAACTGAACTAAAAAAATAAAATAGAAATACGAAACTGAAAAGAAAATAAAATACGAATAATGGAAGAACGATTTTTCGATAAGAATCGCCGACCATTGCTCTGAAGCTTGAACTTATATTTATAGCTATGGTTTCGTAACTGCCTTTTTCAATTTCGTATGAAGAGAAGTGGAGATCGTGTGTAAAACTGCCAGTGCAGTGGGAGACGAATGTTTCTTGAAGAGAAGAAGTGTGAGACGTGGGTCTAACATCATAAAGCATCGCGAGACGTGGGTCTCATAAACTGAAGATTGAAATATAGCGCGTTACGGTCATGGAGGGTGTGTGACGGACTTAATTTCTCAAACAGCGCATGACGGTCGTCACGAGGCTGTGACGGTCGTCACACCTACTTAGTTTCTCAAACAGCGCGTGACGGTCATCACGAGGCTGTGACGGTCGTCACACCTTGTGGGCTGAACTTCATGGGTTGCTGGGCTTTTTTCTTGCTGTTGTATAATTAATTTCTTCTTCTTTTACTCCTCCTTTTTCTATATTATCCCTTGCTTCATTTCTTTGGCTTTTTAATTAGTTTTTTCTTCTATTTTATTTCTTTGCTCAATTTATCTTTATTTAATGCAAATACCTGAAACAAAAGAAATACCAACATAATACAGAAATAAAATAATATAATTAAATAAAAATTGTAACATTATCTATGAAAATTAAGTCAAATATGTTATATAAATTCGTGTTATCAAATGTCAAACTAAATGGTGGATGGCTTGATAGAGGAGTGGCCCAATAAAACTTTAACCGAGCTCTTATACCATGTTAAGATTGTATATATGTGTGTCGAATATGATCACACATATTGTATATTTATAAGCAAATAGGTAATATATAATATAAAATAATATGAATTACAATTATGACTAATTTAATATTAATCAATACTAATTGATTAATAACAAATTCTTAACACCCCCTTAAAGTCTGACCGTATATATTGTATGATCTGATCTTGATACATGCTCAAGTCATATATTAACCAATGTGGGACTGTTAACACCCCATATCACGTCCAAGGTGAAAGTTTGGAGCATGGAACTAAATTGTGGGTGGCCTGATAATGGGGTGGACCAACTGATCTTAAAATGATCTCTGATATCATGTTAAGATTGTATCTCTATGTGTCGAATATGATCACACAAATTGTAGATTTGTATGCAAATAGGTAATATACAATAGGAAATAATATCAATCACAGTTATGACTAATAAATATCAATCGATACTAATTGATTGATAACATGTTCTTGATACTCACCCTCACGCGAGATCGTATATATTGTATGATCTGGGCTTGTTACAAATATAATTCACTTAAGAAACCTTGAGAGACTTGGTAAACATATTAGCCAATTGATCTTTAGATTTGACAAACTATGTAGTTATTTCTCCTGGCATTACCTTGGTATATTCATGGAAAACAAGATTGGACGCAATGTGAAGTACCACTTGATTGTCACATATGAGTTTTGTTGTCTGAATGTCACCAAACCTAAGTTCTGAGATCAAATTCTAAATCCATGCAGAGCCTGTTGTCATAACACGATATTCAGCTTCAGCACTAGATAGTGAAACTAGGTTTTGTTCCTTACTCCTCGATGAGATCATATTTTCTCTAATGAGAGCATAATATCTAAAAGTGGATCTCCTATTCGACAGTGATCATGCCCAGTTATGCATCTGAATAACATGTGATTTTAATATCACCCTTATCTTCATATAATATTCATCTTCCTGGTGCATTCTCTATATACCTGAGAATCTGAATAACTACATTCTAATGAGTATCACAAGGAGCATTAAATAATTGGCTCACAATGCTCAATGCAAAAGTAATATTCGGTTTGGTGACAGTAAGATAATTGAGTCTACCCACTAGACGTTGATATCTTCCCAGGTATTTCAATAGCTCCCCCTAACTCATAAGAAGCTTGGCAGTGGGATCCATATGAGTATAAATTAAACAACAGTCAAGCATATCGATTTCAATTAGGATGTTAGATGCATGCTTATGTTGGTTAATTGCAATGCCTGATGAGAACTGAGAAAATTCAATACCCAAGATGTATCTGAGTAGACACAAGTACGTGGAGAATGTTTCATCCCATAGTAATTTTGGTGAAGTCAAAACACAAGTCTTGAATTACCATAAATAGTAAAATTGGGAGGTTGATCCATATTCACTTCCTTCTCCAATTATCCCTATAAGAAGGCATTTTTAATGTCCTATTGATGAAGTGGCCAATAATTAATAGCAACCATTGCAAGGAATGGATAGATTGAACTAATCTTTGCCATTGGAGAAAAAGTGTCACCATAATTAAAGGAAAGACATGTGTCTGTATGCCTTGGCTACCAAACGAGCTTCGAAACAATAAATATGTCCATATGGTCCAATTTTCACTGTATAAATCCATTGACATCCCACTGTAGTTTTGTGTGAAGGTAAAGGAAGAATGTCCCAAGTGTTATTTGAATGTAATGCAGCCATTTCTTCCATCACCGCCTAACGCCAATTGGGATCATTCATAACTTTACTTGTAGACTTAGAAATAAACACAGAATCCAAAGAAAACACAAAAGAAACATAAGAAGTAGAGAGAAAGTCATAATTTAAGATATGGACATATTTAGGATTTGGAATGCGATGAGCTGAGAGTTAGTGAAGATCTTTACTTTCTAGGATAGTAGTAATCTGATGAGGAAGGCCTCCTATTCTGCATGACTATTGAAGCTGGGAAAAGATAAGGAAAGGGAGACTTCGATCAAGATCCCTTCCTCATTTTCAAATATGATACCTACCTCCTATTCTGCAGTGACCATTTGAGCATTCTGCCCGACATGTCTGGGCATCCTTGTAGTTACTTTACGGGTTGATCTATTTGTATCAAGATTGTGTGGCCCAAGAAGTAATGCCTTAATCTTCTTGCTGCATTGATCAGAACCAGGTTCACTTTCTTGATCTATTTATACCTTAGGTTAGGGCATTGTAAGGCCTTGCTCGAAAGGTATATAGGCCTCTTCCCGTTAGTGGTCTCTTAGATGAAGGCGGCGCTGATGGGCTTGGTGGCCACAATGAGGTAGAGGTAGATAATTTCCCCTCTATTTGGTTGCAAGAGCATTGATGGTTGCGAGAGGTATTGCTTGAGGGGGTCTAGGGCTCGTTCGCACTCTTCGGTCCATTTAAAAGATGCCTATTTGCGAAGGAGTTTGAAGAAAGGGAGTGCGTGCTGGGTAAATTTTGCCACGAAACGAGAAAATGTGGTCAGCATTTCATTGAGAGATTGGATATATTTCTTCAAGCTAGGTTTTATAACCCAAAATTTTCCCTCCTATTTCTCAAGACACTCCACATATCTATAGTCAAGAATTCCTCAAGGGTTGACCAAACAAACCCTCTCCTAAGCAATCAACCCACAACTAGGGTTTTGATTCTCTCAAGTCAAAATCAAGTTATAATGCCTCAAGTGGTCATCATACCTCCTCATTTGTCTCAAGGTATCACAATGTCAAGTTTCAAGCCTCACAGCTCAAGTTTGCTCAATCAATTGCTCAGTTGATTAAAAATCAATTGTATTGGACAAAAAGTCAATTGAGGTTAACATACAGTCAAACTTCACCATTTTTGGTCAACATCAAGATTTTGAAGTCACATTAATTATTTGATCAAGATTTGATCATGATTCATCAAGAAAACTCAAGATTTGATCAAAAGTCAAAGTTTCCAAATTAGGGTTTTTGGACAAAAAGTCAACAAAACTTTGACCAGGCATAACTCTCTCGTACTTTATCATAAATTTTTCCACCAAAGCACATTTTAAATAGAATTCAATTCTCTACAACTTCATGTCTCACAAGATTTGGCAAAAATGCTTCATTTGAGAGTTGTGGATCAAAATATTATAGGTCCTTCTAAAAGTCGACAAAAAGTCATATTATTGTAAAGAAGTTTACATGAACATGGGAACTTCAATGAAGATGAAACCAATAGGAGTGTTTAGAGGACATCTTGAGCTTTCTAAAAAGTCCAGAACACTTAAAAATGTTGAAAATTGATTAAGATACAAGTTGTGCAAGTTTGAAATTTTTAAAGAGGTGCATGAAGAGAAATACTTAGCAAATTCAAGTTTTTTCTTAATGGTCCTAAGTTTTCATGATACAAACTTATTCTTGAGATTATCCATGACCTATACATTCATTGCCAAGCCTTCTCCATATTCATTTAATTTATTTTTGAATTAAATGTCCAAAATTCAAGTTTAATTAAATAAAATATAAAAATAAAAGATAAGGTGAGTTGGGTTTGGTATTTACATGACTTGAGGTCCAAGATAGCCCATCACAAGCTGTCAAAAACACACAAGAGCATTAAGGCAAGATTGAGACAAATTTGGGAAGATTTGATAAAATTTTCAAACTAAATATTTTACATTCAAAGCAATATATTTTCATTCAAGTCTTGACCTAATTTCACTCTCCTATAAATACCTACAAGATCAGACATAGAGAGAAAGGATTTGTGCAGCCACAAAGCTAGGTTTTATGCTTAAAAAAATCATACAAAATTGCACCTTCGAGTTTCAAATTCCAACCACTTTCCAAAACTTTCAAGAACTGATTCGTGCTCTTGAGGTATTGTAGGGTAAGAATGGATCATTATCCATGGTTACAACACATTGAATCATTCCATAAATAAACCTCTGATTGCTATTTTTCATGAATTCGTGTTTTACTTTTTAACGTGTTTTGATTGAAACTAACAATACCAATATGTTCCTGAGATTCATTAGAATAGGTTTGGGTTATTGTTACAAGCTTTTCATGGCTAAATCACTAATTTCCATTGTTAGGGCTTCAAAACTGAGAAGCTTCGAAACCATAGTTACAGACACTTTCAGACCAAACGCCACCACCAATGAACTCGCGGCCCTCGATTTAGGGGCGTAGGATCCCTCCGGCCCTCTAACTTTCAACCCAGGCGTCGCACAGATCCATTGGTCCATTTGAAATTAGGGGACCCACGCACACGTTTTGCTTTTAATATGATTTTATGGAATTAATATTGAACATATATTTATGGTTGTGTCATTATTAATGGATGTATCACCACCCCATGGTTCAACATGTGCGCGCTATGTCCCTCTGTCTCTCAAGGCCTGGGTTAGTTGAGTGGTAAAATTTTGAACCAATGACCTCCAGCTGACGAGTTCAAGCCTTGTAGGGGCCAAACTTAATTTGACCACTTGTTTTGCTTACTTTTCTCTATTTTCTTATTTTTTTTCTTAACTAATTTATTTTCTTTTCAAATAATTTTCAAGCTATTTTCTAACATTCCAAAAAATGTTTTAATTTTAGATTTAGGTTTCTAAAACCTTTATTTAATTTTTGACACAAATTTTTTTTCTTTTTCTTCATATTTAAATTATTTTTTCGAATTAAAAACTAATTAATTAGAATTAGGGTTTTTCTATCATTAAAATATCCACAAAATTCAAAAAAAATGTTTTCTTTCTTGTAATTAGGTACCAACCCTAAAAAATATTTTTGCGAATTTCCAAAACATTTTCACTAACATTATTCTGATTATTTGTTTACTATTTCGCATTTACAATTCCAGAAACGATGTATAGGTCGCAAGGTTTATTCTGTAATAGTGTAGATTTACATTTTCTTCCTTTACTTTCGGCACCTATATTATGTATCTTCCCCAAAGCCATGTAATAGTGTAGGATTTACTTTCCGCACTTTACATTCCACACTTTATTTTTCTATACATATTAACTGTATAGTAACTAGGGTTTGCATGACAAGATAAAATCAACCCTTAGATCACTCTAATTCAAGATTAAATATCTGAACTTAATATACTTATCACACTTGCACCCCCCCTTAGGGTATCCTCTCTTGTTGCCTTTCGAATGCAATGGTCATGTCCCTCGAACCTAGGGGTACCATTAGCAAAGACGCTTACGAATAACATCATCATAGTCCCTTCATCATAAAGATCATAGTCCCTCGATGACCCTCGATGTTGCCTACAAATATATGATCTCGTCCCTGGATTGTTGCCTACAAATAAGTGATGATCGTTCCTATGAATTACTAAGGTATCCTTACATGTTGCCTTCAATGAACATACGATGACCCTTTGATTGTCCCTTTACATCCAACGGATAAAGTTACCTACTAACTAATGGTATGGATAGCCTTATTCTAAAGGAGAAGGAAAAATAACATGGAAAATAAGACTCTATTGCTTGCTTCAATCAAAAATGCTTTTCACACCTCACACTTTTCAAAACATTTCAAAAACATTTTGTATACATCCTAGTAAGAATCATTAAAAAGTTAAACATCTTTCAAACGAGCATTTCCGAACACTTCGTATACATTCTAACGAGAATCATTACAAAGTCAAAGCGAAATGTCTTTCAAATTACTTTCCAAATCACAAACATAGAAAGCAATTTTTCAAAAGTGAGCTAAGCAACTAAGAGCCCGTAGATATTACGGATGGAAAGAGTGCTAATACCTTCCCTTTTCCTAATTGCCTCTCGTACTCAAAATCTAACGAAGGTCTTTTCCTGTTCTTTTCACCTTCCCTTTATTGGATAAAATAAAAGTCGGTGTCGACTCTTGCTATCCACAACATTTGCAATAAAAAGAAAAACAAACAAGTAAGTTCTCCCACCGTGTTACAGAACTGGAGACTCTGTCGGGGATACTACCTAAAGAGTGGCTACCTTAGGGCTATAGATCACTTTTATTGTTTTCTGTTTGCTTTGTCTACTTTCTTTTTAACGGATGCTTGAGTATTATATATGCGGGGGATCCTACACCCGGATCCAGGTTTCCTTAGATAAGTAGCAATAAATCATCGAGACTGTTAGGCGTAAACCGAAACGGTCAAAATGATGGCTACAGTTAGTGCGGCACTTTGAATGTCTTGATGCTCCTCATGTTCAGTTGAGGAAGTATTTGGTGTATGCGTGGTGTCACAAGCACTAACTGAACTTTAGAACCCTAATTAACCCATATTGGTCATTAGAAGGTAGTAAGATGGCCGACTTCGGTGAAGACTAAGGTTGGTTGATACTCGATGCTACGCTCATTGAGATTTGACTTTCGGGATGTTTCAGTCGACCACTTGGTATTCGTATTAAAATATAGCCTGCGAGAAAGATCTGTGATTTGAGATTCCTAGAACTCAGTTTCTATTTTAGGACAGGTTGAACCAACTCAAACTCTGGTAGGGTAGACACATATACCTCATGCAAGCCTAAACCTAGGACTATTTTGTGAATTGCTTAAGTGTGCTATTTAAACATGACATCATAACATCATAACATCATATGACTTCTAACCATTTCAAGGACCTAGGGATTTATCTTTTCTCTTTGTTGTAGGATTATGGCTTCTAGGAAGACTATCCGAATCAACTTTGTGGGTATACCTTCTCAGCTCAAAAAGTTAGTCTAAAAAATTATCGATCACTATCAGTTTATCAAAAGACATGGTTATCTACTTGACTTGGTTACCTCAGGTTTTGAAGAAGAGATGATGAGCATTGTATTCTAATTCTTTGATCAGAAGCATCAATGTTTTACTTTCCATCCAAGAAACAATAAAATTGTTGCCCCGATAGCCGTTCCAACATTTGATCCATAAAAGGAAGAGGAAAGTGATCTTTTCTACATGCTTTGTTTAGCCTTCGATAATCAATACACATCCTCCATCCTGTCACTTTTTGAGTCGGAACCAACTCATTTTTCTCATTTGTGATAACCGTCATACCACCCTTTTTAGGAACCACATGCACCTGACTAACCCAAGTGCTATCCGAGATTGGATAAATCATGCTCGCTTCCAGCAACTTAAAAACTTCCTTTCTCACCACTTTTTTCATAACTTGATTCAAGCGCCTTTGAGGTTGAGCCACCGATGTGAACTCTTCTTCCATCATAATTTTATGCATACAATAAGTTGGGCTTATGCCTCTTAAATCAGATAAAGTGTTACTAATAATGACAGGTTTGTTACCACTATTGTCAAGAAACACATATTTTAAATGAGAAGGTAACATCTTCAACTCACATTTTGGTTCTTCTTCCATAAGATCTTCTTTTAAAATATCCAACTCATTCTCCCACGGTTTCACTTCATTTGAAATCTCCAAATCCGCCAAACACTCTTCAAGTTTCTTTTTTTTCACCATCACCAAGAACATTAAAAGCTTCGGTCAAAGTACATTCAAAAGGATTTGTAAGATGCACTTGGCTAGTAACATCGTCTATGGATTCTTCGATAACATCCATCTTGAAATAATCTTTTTAGTCATTGGAGTTCTTCATTGCCTCAAAAAGATTAAAACAAATCTCTTCATCTTGCACACACACTTTCATAAGACCATCATGAACGGTCGACCAAGAATAAAGGGAGAATCCAAGTCTTCCTCCATTTATATCACAACAAAATCAACGGGGAAAAAGAATTTATCCACTTTAACCAATAAATCTAATACTACTCCATGAGGGTTAGTAGTAGACTTGTCTGCCAATTGCAAAGTCATCTTGGTAGATTTCAACTCTATGTTCCCTAATCTCTTCATAATAGATAATGGGATCAAATTGATGCTAGAACCCAAATCTACCAATCCCTTTTCGACATACACATCACCAATAGTAACAGGTGAAATGACCCATCCCGGATTGCTTTCTTTCTTAGGAATTGTCCATTAAATGATCGCACTACAACTAGCGTCGACCATGATTGTCTCTTGGTCCGTGCACCTCTTCTTTTTTATCAAAATATCCTTCATAAATTTGGAATATTTTGGCATTTTCTCCAATGCCTCGGTAAAAGGAATGTTGATTTGTAATTGTTTGAATATGTCCATGAACGAGCATAATACCGTGCATCATCCCTCTTTGACAGAGCATGAGGATAAGGTAAATTTTGTACCGAAAAAGTGACAACTTTCTCCTTTCCCCTCTTCAACTTTATCTTCTTCTTTTCAACAAATTTCTTTTCAACATCATTTTCAACTACAACATCTTCTACAACAATATCTTCATCAATTTCTCCATCATTCATAGCTTCCTCATCTACAACATTTTATTCTATACCACTTTAAAAAACTCTTACACTCTTATTCATAAGTTCCTTACAATGCTCCCATGGATTTGGTTGAGTAGTTGCCGAAAACGAGGGCCCGACACTTTAATCAAAAATTTGCTTTGCTAATTGACCCAATTGAGTCTCTAGATTATTTATCGTCACTTTATTGATTTTTTGGTTGGACATAGAAGCTTGCAGGAATTGAGCAAGTGTATTTTGAATGTTTGAGCTTCTAGCTTGAGTTTGAGGTTGAGCTCCACTTTGGTAAGCATTTTGTCTTGTTTGATTGTTGTTGTTGTTTTATCTCCATCCACCTTGATAACCTTGGTTACCTCTTAGTTGGTAACCTTGGACTTGATTTTGATAAGGAGGTCTTGGTTGATATCCATGCCCTTGATTTTCCATGTAATTTTCTTCCTGATCAACCGGAGGACAAAGCCCAGTTTTGTGAGATCCCTTGCACAAGTCATAACAAGCAATTTGTTGAACTTGCTTGCTAGTTGATTCATGCATTTATATGATTTCTTGTGGAAGAATTTCCATTTCCTTGGTCAATTCTTCCACTTGCTTGGCAAACAATTTGTGTTGTGCCAAAAGAGCTTCATTGTTAGAACCTATTTAAGAGCTCCCGTCTTCACTTGCACAGTCCCACAATCATTTTGAGCTTGGTAATCATTTCTTCCCATCTTTTCAATGATTTGAATGGCTTCTAAAGATGTCTTCGCCATTAATGAACCCCCATTGTAGCATCTAACAATAATTTATGTTGCGGTTGAAGATGTAACTCCCCTGACGGGATTACCCTTTGTAACACCCAGGACCGCCTTCGGGATTACTAACTGACCCCACAAACCAACACGAGTCTTTTTAGCATGCTTTGGCCTCACTCGCACGCTTTCCGGAAAACTTCCCAGAAGGTCACCCATCTCATTACTACTTCAATCCAAGCATGCTTAACTGTGGAGTTATTAAGGTTAGGCTACCGAAAAAAGATGCATCTTGTTTGTATAGGTAGTACCAATTAATCCTTATAAGCGTCCTTCAACCATTCAGTTCCATACTTGCACAGTCTTAGGATCCCTCTCATTCCGATGTGGCGATCACTCTTATCCCTCTATGTCCTTGAGTGTTTACATGCGGTGTAATCACCCCCTGCCTTCTTTGGTCTCGGGTGTTACAAAAGACCTTTGCGAAAATTGTTAATTTGAGTGGTATCATCGAAACCATGAGTTGGGTACTTTATAATCATTGACTTGTATCTTTCCCAAGCTCTATTCAAAGGCTCGCAACACCTTGGGAGAACACCAAAATTACGGTTCTAGCCTCCATGAATCTTGATTGAGGAAAAAATCTTCCAAGGAGTTTATCCTCTAGCAAGTTCCAATCCGTCATTGTTTGTTGAGGTTGGTCTAGGAACAAATCTTTTTCTTTCCCTACCAAAGAGTGTGGAAAAATTCTTTGAAAAAGTTGTTCCTCTTTATCTTCATGAGCTCCTAAAGCACCCGCAATTTCATTGAACTTTGTAAGATATTTGTAAGGATCTTCATGGTCATGACCATGAAAAGGATTTGCATAAAGTAAATGGAGTATCTCGGTCTTCATTTCAGTGTGCCTCGCATTGGCTTGGCGAGCAAACTGAGCTGTGTGACGAGGGCTATTAGTACAAGGGCGTCTCGGTGGTGGTGGTGGATCCTCCATGACTTCCTCTAACACTTGAGGTGTAGAAGAAGTAGATGCTTCTCCTCTTGCTTATCTTTCCCTAGATAGCCTTTTCCTTCTCCTAGTGCTGCTATTAAGTCTTCTGGTCGTCCTTTCAATTTCTGGATAAAAAAGGAGTTGATTTTCCGGAACACTTCCTCGCATAAACTATACCTTGAAAATGCTAATCCACACAAATAGAAACAAGATATATTAATATAATAAATTATCTTAAATCACAAAAGCTATTGCAATGCTTGCAATACGAAGCTCCAATCCCCGATAATGACGCCATTGTGTTGTACGTATTTTCTACCACAAGTATTTTAAATTATCATTTTCCACAGGGATTGGTGTAATATCACCACCCTTCTATAGTTCAGATGTATTTAAGATTTAGTTACAAAAGGGTTTTGGTTCTTAGTCACAAAAATCGTAAATTTCATGCAAACAAGTTTAGTGTTCTTATCAAAGAGAGTTGTTTAGATTAAAGAGAGTTTTGATTTTGTTTCCAAATGGTAAAAGCATGTCAAGATTAGTTTCATTAACCTAATTTCATGTATATTCGATTAACCAAGAAGATGAACTAGTTGATGATCCATATATTCACATTTCCTCTCAATATTGTTTATGTCTAACCAATATTGTGAGTATTATCATGTTAATTTTTAAATGATGTCTCACTCTAACTATTAACATGATAATCTTTAAGCTTAATACTAGTGAATTAACTCACAAATCAATGTCTAGAATTTGTTCCTTAGTAGATGAATATCTTAGGTTAAGTTTGAAACATATTTCTCAATCATGATCCAAACCATAAAAAGAGCAAATAAAGCAAAGATATTCAACATATATTAATCATCAACCAAGTTCATACACAAAAAATCAAAAGAAATACATAAAAGTTAGGTTAACTACCTCTAATCTTGACACATAAGTTTAGCTATTCATTCTCATGGTAGCTTCATGATCAAGAAATGTAGAGAAGATGATGAACATGGATGGAAAATAAACAAACAAAGATTCAAGATAAAAATCCTTACTTTTGAGTTAAAATGGAGGAACTTAGTATTTTAGACCTAGAAAATCTGATTTGGAGTGGAAATGTGAGAGTTGTTGAGAAACATATCTAACAATAGTACTTAAAAAGTGACCCAGAAAGGTAATCCCGCTCAGAGGCATGACCGCGCTAAGCGGGATCAACGAAAAAAAATTCCACTTTCAGTGGACCGTGTGAGCGGAGCCACGCCGCTAAGCGACCTCTTAAATGACATTTTGTCCAACTTCAAAAGGGGAAAGTGCACTTTAATTTTCTCTCAGCGGCCTTGCCTAAACAAAACTTCAAAATTAACTTTTCAGCACCTCTAGTTTTGTCCAAGCTTGCCCATAACTTCAATGCTTCAAGTATCAACATCAAAAACCTACAAAATTAACATAAAACTAAGTAAACTAATTTATTTTACAACCAAAACTACATAAAAGCGTGCACGCACACACACACATATATATATATATATATATATATATATATATATCAAATTAACATCTTAAGTACTACTAATTTACAAAAGATATAGTAAAGGACCACAAACTTATGTACAAATATATCAACATTTTAGTCCTTAACACCATGGCAGAGGGGAAGGTTTTTTTAAGGGTGGTGCATCGTGAAGTAGTGTGGTACGGTGTCAGCGTCTCAGTTTCTCCTTGCAAGTTGGTGGCATCGACGAAGGGTTTATCCTTATCAACCTTCTTTGACTTAGGAGGATCCTCGCAAGGAGGGCCCTTCTTCTTGTATTGTACGAGATGCCCATCCCATATGAGGATCTCGATGGAATCTTTCAGGTGGATTTGGTCTTCAATTGTGTGCCCATGGCTCTTGTGTAACCTACATTAATGTATTTTTCCATCCCTGGATTGGACAGGGTTTGTCGAAGAAACCTGACTCTGACATGGTGAAATTTCGAGTTGGTGCAGTCGGTCAAGATGCGCTCATGAGAAGTGTTAATATGAGTGTAGACATTAAGCCGACCAGGGGGCCTTATATTCCCGTGAGTCGTGGGGCTTGTCTTCCCTCCTCTTCTCACCTTCCCAACAATAAGTCAAGGGGTCGTCATACTTAGAAACCATGGCATTTTTCTACTGGATGTACGCTTGGGCCTTGAGAAGCATGGCATCCAGGGAAGTGGGGGTTCAATGCCAACATTTTTGGAAAATTTGCTGCATGGGCGCATTATGTCCTCAAGCAAGTATTTCTTCATATTATCAGTAATTGATACCTAAACGGCCTCGCGATTGAATATTTTAATATATGCCTGAAGGAGCTCATCTTTCCTTTTGATGATTTCTTCAATGGAGGTTTATGACTTTGGAAGTCAACGATCAAGGGATTATGGGGAGATACTAGGAGACATGCGCTTCCTATGCTTCAGAGGAGGAAACCTTGGTCGATTCTTCTCGAGCACCTCGATCCTATTGTTCTAAAGAAGGAGCAATGTGGTGGTTTGATTAAGGGCAGCTAGAAGAGCTGCTATGGTATGGTTAGAACTTACCAACACTGGAACTGGCTAGAGAACTGCGGCTAGCTCTTGTTGGGTTTTCTTGGGCCTGCATGTCTCCAAGAATTTCATATCATCATCGTCAGCCTCTATGGAAGAGGGAGACATTGTGCAACCGTCTCTTTTCACGGGGATGTACTTGTCGAAGTGGTAAATTGGCAAGTAAAAGTAAGTATATTTGTAGGGTATATCATATCGTCTCAACAAGTATTAGTTCTACTGAATTTTCATTCGAAAATTTCTCATGTTTATGACTTTGGGATTGAATTGGGTTGGTTTGTGTAAAAGGTAAATGCAGGAGTTAAAGTTATGAACATAAAATAATTTTATTCTTCAAAAAGTAGAGACTCTCGGTATTGAATTTCACCTACTCGTGAAATACTTAAACTTACTACTCAGTTGCAATCAACCTAAAATACTTGTCAATATCATCATGTATCGATCACACAAAGGTTATTTCTAACACATGGCAAGACAACAATCGTATTACTCGCGTCGGCGATCTCTCGACACAACACAAAACAAAAATGAGGCATTAAGATTATAAACAAACCCTAACACTAGAAGATTGCAAAGAGAAAATATGAGGAGAAAACCCAATCTTTCGTAGGGTCAATCACGATCAACCAAGCTCCCGACCCCAGATCATTCGATTACAAGCCACAAATGTATTATTATAAGCTCTAACCTAAGAAAAATGGTGATGAATTTGGGAGCAAATACCCCAAAGCATAATCATAGAAATCTATTTAAAATTCTATTTATACACTTTTAAAAACCCGCAGACCGGGTTTAGCACCCTTAGAGTGCGCGGGCCGGGCTTAGCGCCCTTAGAGTGCACTCGTTGTTGTGTCGAAAAAATTCAGCAATTGTTTTCGCCATAACTTGATAACTGTAACTTCGATTTGCGCAAAGTCGAAAGTGTTAGAAAGTTTATTCAATTTCCTATCTAACAATGATTAAATAACATGCTTTTATGACTATTTGAAATATATTAAAATCTTATTGTTTGATTTGTGCATTCTCTTTTATTGCTCAAAATCGTGTGTTTAAAGACGTGCCTTCGACACTTTATTGCTCATGATCCAAATACGCATGAATACCTACGAAATGAACAGAAAACTTCAAATGGTACATAAATACACTAAAACTCGATTATATACTAAGTATACATATTTATACAAAAAGTAGGGGATTTATTCAAAGAATATAATACAAATGAATCGATAAGTGCCACAAAACTACTACTAAAAACACGAAATTTTGGCACTAATCAGTACTCGAGGGAAGGGCATCTATCGATGTTGTCATCCTTATAGACGGGGGAGATGATTTTACAAAAATGGTTGTTATCATGATTGACCATGATTGATATCTGGTGATGTTTCTTATATCTTTCATTTTTTGAGGACAAAAAGATAGGGAAGACATTTTTTTTCTCACAGACGGTGCTACTGATCTTATCGATTGATCAACACCCGTGAGGGCTGGAAACTTTGTCTACAAAGGATGATGATGGTAAGGAGGGAGTGTACTTGCAAGGCACTCTGACTCTCAAGTAAGAATGAGTTCAAAGAGATATAAGATAAAAAATATAGGGTCTTATGAGTATGTGATGAATATTAAAACCGGCCCCTCACAAGTGTGAGGGCTTATATAGTGCCCTCGACACTTGGCCATTTGCTCGTATTTTTGGGCCTATATATCATGTCTACGAAAATAGGTAACTACTAGAAACTAAACATTATGAGAAGCAGACCTACTTGTAACTAGTCGTTACTCCGAGCGAGGGTGTTCACGCTGAAAGAGTTCCTGGTTGCCTACTCCATGCATGTCGAGCCGGTCAATAGATAGGTGTTGATGCAATACGACGCATAGCTCAAGGTATCGATGTTGGAGCGGTAAAACGACAAGCAAAAAGTACAGTATTATTTTACTAGGTATATATCTATAACAACCCAAATCCAAACATGAAGCAAAAATATTAAGGAAGAAACCAACACTGATTTATAAAGCAAGATTTATACAACACCATGATCAATAAATATACATATGTTCAAAGTAATTTTACATAGAAACTCCAACAAATACATATTACAAAGAAAAGAGAAGAAGAGGAACCAAACATTTATTGGTTTGTCAACACCAATCGACGAGAGATTCGACTCCGGATAATCCGAATGCAACCTCCAAATGGTGTCTTTAAGCCTCTCTCTACCAAAAATTGATGTTGATGGTGTTGGGACTCAAACATACCAAACCCATCCTTAAAAATTGTGTTTTTTTAAACCTAAATATGAGTTTCTACCAAGCCTGCATTGCCCAATGCTAAAAAACCACCCCCCGGTGCTCTAAACAATATTTCTAGTGCATTTTTACATTTTTGGAGCGCCACTGCACCATTGGGGAAGCTCGGGGCGCTGCTGACTGGTACTTGAAAAATCCAGCACTATTTCGGCCATATCGTGAAAACTGTAACTTCGATTTACATGCAGTTGGAAAGCTTATTCAATGATCTATCTAACAATGCATAAATATAAATTCTTGAATACCAACAAAAGATGAGATAAAATCAGTTAAACTCAATGATATTAACATGGTATTGCAATATATACACTATAACATACGAAAATTTGAGGTTTATTGACAAAAAGCAAACGCATTAAGCCGATGAGTTCTAATTATTAACAGTCAAATTCACAACAATTTAAAACTCATCAATCGTTGGTCTTGTTGTTTCAGTGGAGCAGCCGACCAAGTGTTCCCATTAGAGAGGCATATTAGATGTAGTAGTGGATTGGGCAAAGTTTAGTTATTGGGCTAGTCCAGAATAGTTATTAATAGTAGAAAATGAATGTATTACATTTCCTATTTTGGAGGATATGAACCCTATAAATATAGGTCTCATTCCTCGTTTCAAACCATCTATAATGCAAAATATGTATTGACACACACACTCTCTCTCTCTCTAAAGTGTTTATGTCACTTTCTCTCACTAGTTCAAATAGCCAAATGCTTTTATGAGGAAAGAATTTTTGTATGAGTGAGGATATGTTGTAATTCTGGATGGGTATCTATTTATGAAGTTCCTCAAGTTTGTTCTTGATTTAGCTTAATGAACATTATCAATGTTTAGGAAAAATTTGTGTGGTTCGAAGTTAAACCCAATAAAAGCTTTGGTTGAGAATTTGAGTGATATGTATGATGTTCTTGAGGTTGAAGAAGATTAATGTTGATGAGCTTCCCTTAATGCTAGTATAAATAAGTTTTCATTTGAAGGTTAAAGATCATTGTTATACCCCAAAATTTTTCCTCCTACTTCTCAAGACAATTCACATCTCAATTCTCAAGGATTTCACAAGGGTTGACCAGACAAACCCTCTCCTAAGCAATCAATCCAAGCTAGGGTTTTGCTATTCTCAAGTCAATATGGACTTCCAATGCCTCAAGTGGTCATCATATCTCATCATATACCTCAGAGAATCCCCATATCAAGTTCCAAACCTCATAAGTCAAATTTGCTCGTCCAATGGCTCAGATAGCTAAAAATCAACTACATTGGACAAAAAGTCAACTGTGGTCAACATACAGTCAAACTTCATAATTTTTTGTCAACATCAATATTTTGAAGTCATATTCATCATTTGATCAGGAGTTGATCTTGATTCATCAAGAAAAGTGAAGATCTGATCAAAAGTCAAAGTTTCCAAATTAGGGCTTCTCTAGACAAAAGTCAACAGAACTTTGACCAAGCATAACTTTCACATACTTCATCAGATATTTCTCCACCAAAGCTCATTTTGAAGATAATTTAATTCTCTACAACTTCATGTCTCACAAGCTTGGGCAAGAAATGCTTCATTTGGAAGTTATGGATCAAGACATTATAGGTCCTTCTAGAAAAGTCAACAAAAGTCATCTTTTTGCAAAGAAGTGTTCATGAGCATGGAAACTACAATGAAGATGAAACCAAAAGGTATGTTTAGAAGATATCTTGAGCTTTCCAAAAAGTCCAAGAACACCCAAAAATGTTGAAAATTGAGCAAGATACAAATTGTGCAAGTTGAGCATTTTTGAGGAGGTGCATGAAGAAAAATACCTAGCAAAAGCCAAAAGTTTTCAAATGGGCCTAAGATTTTATGATTTAAACTTGATCATAAGATTATCCATGACCACTATGCTACATGCCACGCCTCTCACTCTTTTATTTATTTATTTTTTGAATTTAATAGCTTAAATTCAAATTTAATTAAATAAAATGCAAAAATAAAAGATAAGGCAAGTTGGGCTAGATATTTGCATGGCTTGGGGTCCAAGATAGCTCATTACAAGCTGTCAATTTCGTGCAAGAAGATTGAGGAAGAGATTGAGCAAATTTGGGAAGATTTTGTGCAAATTTTCAAATCAAATATTCTCCATTTAAGGAGAATATTTTCTCTCAATGCCTTGACCTAATTCCACTCTCCTATATATACCTAGCATTCTTACAAGACAAAGAGACTTTGGGAATAGCTCTTACACGAATTGCCAGCCTAACACAAACCCTAGAGTTTTCTCAAAATTTTCTCAAACTTGGCAAACTCGTGTTCTATTTTCCAGCCACTTTCAGTTACTTTTAAGCATTCCATTGTGAATCTGAGGTAAGTCTAAGTAAGTATACATCATTATACATGATTATAACACGTTGAAACATGCCATACATATTGCTCCGATTTTCATTTTTCTTTGAAATCGTGTTTTACATTTGAGTGTGTTTTGCTTGCAACTAATGTTTTTAATGTGTTTATAGCATGATATAGAACAGATCTGGGCAATCGTTTGAAGTTTTCCATGGCTTATTCACTAGTTGCCATTGTTAGGGCATGAATTGGAAGAACTTCGTATCTATAGTTCTAGGACGATTCAGAACAAACTAACACCACCATTAGATTCGTAGCATCTTATTTAATGGATTTGGATTGTTTTGGTTTGCGTTTTCTTTGATTTTTCAGGTTTTTAGCATTGGTGCCAATCGAGGAAGACGACCGAAGCATTGCTCTGGTGCTTCTGACTCAGAAGCCAATGACCCTTACCTATTTATGGGTCCAGAAGGATGAATGGATGTATCACCGCCCCAACAATTCACCTTGCGCGCACTATGTCATTCTTTCTATCAGGTCGTGGGTTCAAACCCCACCTTTTGCTCTTTTATTTTTTGCAGGTTTCCAGATCTCCAAAAGTCACGCCTCCAGAAGCTCCAGTTTATGGATCCTCTTCAAGAAGCTCCCACTGGCCTTACCACTAGAAGTGCAAACACGGGTCCCCAGTAGCAGAATCCTCAAGAAGCTCCACCGGACGCCCTGATCCGAGTCTCCAAAAGCTCCACACGGACCCTTTCCAAGATCGTAATCCCTAGAAGCTCCGACACGGGCGCCTAGCACGGAACCCTAGAAGCTCTAGCTTCTGGGCGCCTCCAGCAACGGAACCTCCAAAAGCTACAGCTTCTGGGATAGCTTCTACTAGAAGTTCCTTTTTGTTTTGTTTGTGCTTTTCCATATTTTTGCTTATCTTCTTTTTTTAAGTAATTAATTAATTTAATTTGTATTTAGGTTACTTAATTAGGTTAATTAGATGATTTTCAAAAATATTTTCTTTTAATTAATTTAACTAATTAATTTAGGCTAGTATTCATTAATAATTTTTTCTTAATTAATTAAAATCAATTAGAATTAGGATGTTTTCACATAAATTCTTATTTTCAAAAATACCAAAAATACTAGGACTAGTCTTTTCTTCTGCTATTTATTTTTCCTTGCATTCGTTTTAAATTCTAGAAAGGATGTATAGGTTGCAAGTTTTTTCTATCATGTAATAGCGTAGGATTTTACTTTCCGCACCTCCTATTATGTATCTGCCCCTAAGCCATGTAATAGCGTAGGACCCTTTATATTTCTGCAATTTACTTTCTACACCTATTAAACTGCTAGTAACTAGGCGTGTATAACAAGATAAAACAAACATAGATCACTAATCACAAGATAAATATCTGAAAACAATACACTCTTCTCACACATGCACCCCCTAGGGTATTCTCTCTCGTTGCCTTATAAATGGTCTAGTCCCTCGAACGTGGGGGTATCTTAGCACGGTTGCCTACAAAATATCATCACAGTCCCTTCGACTTAAAAGATCATATTCCCTCAAATGTTGCCTAAATGAATACATGATCTAGTCCCTCGGTTGTTGCCTACGAAAAGTGATGATCATCCCTACGAATGTGCTAGGATACTCCTACAAGTTGCCTTCTATGACCATCCGATGTCCCTTCGAATGTCCCTTTACATCCAACGAATAGGGTTACCTACCAACTAATGGTATGAATATCCTTATTCTAAAGGAAAGAAAAATAACACGGAAACGACCGTTCTGAGTGGGTAATAAGTCTCTTTTGCTTGCTCAATTAAAACTTTCTTTTTACACCTCACACTTTTCTCAAAACTTTTCCAGAACAAAACATTTCCAAACACTTCGTATACATTCTAGCGTGAATCATTACGAAGTCAAAGTGAAATGCCTTTTCAAAAATCTTTTCAAATACACACAAAAAAAAGCAATTTAAAGTGAGCTAAAGCAATTTAAATCTTTTCTATGCATGATTGTATGATTTGAGTAATGTATTGGTGCATTGCATACTGTGTTGTATGTATTCTAACCTTGCATGATTCATTTACCTTCATCCATGCCTCTTCTTGACTTCTTTTGACTTGTAAATGCCTCCTAGGGTGTAGTTTTGACTAGTTTTCGTAATAAGATTGTAATTGTATCCATGAGAGGTTTTCTTTATGATTTGATTAAGAATTATTTTATATGATGTTTCTACTGTAATCACTTAATCTTGACACCTTCTTGGCATGTCATGTATGTCACACACTTGAATTTATTTCACCGCACACCATTGTTTCATGCTTGTGCACTCTTGTAAACTTTTGTTGATAAATCTTCTATGATTTTATTTGCATGATATAAGTGAATTAGTAACATGTTAGCTACTGACTTTTATGTCATTCAACCTTTTAATTCTTCTTTCATTTCATCCAAGCTTAAATTCCTGCTCAATTTGCATTCCACATGCTATTAGGACTAGTTTTTACCTAGTTGGCACACTATCTTCGCATGTATATGTTTATAGTGATGTTTGAAGTTTCTTTATGGTTTGTCCAAACATTTTATATGTGTGTTGTGTGTATTTGAACTGATCTCACTTGACACCTTGCATGATCATTCACTCACTTGTTTCCATTTCACCTTCTTCTTTCCTTTTTGTGAGCATCTTGTTTGTGCTTGATTTGTGTGCTTTTGCTAAAGCATTGTGTTTATTTCTTCCCTCTCATATCACGTGGTTTACTAACTAAGATGGATGTTTTAGTTCCCTTCCTTAGGATCTCTCGATTAGGTTAGTTATTGAGTTTAGCCCTTAGGTCTAGTATCCATTCATGTCAACATTAGGTAGATAATCTAAGTAGTCTTGCTTGTTTATATCCATAACCTAGGAACAACTTTGCATGATAACAATTAGGATTAGAAATAAGTTAGTTTCCCCTAGCTATTTCACCTCTATCCTTTTGCATACTAAAAATTAAAACTTTGTTTTGTCAAGTGCATTAAGACATCCTAATTGTAACACCCCAATATTTTCAATTATTAAATAATTTCAACTTTAATTACTTATTTAATTAAAAATTGAATTATTGATAATTTTGGAATTTTGGAATTAAAATAAATAAAGAGAAAGAATTGGAATTGTGGTGTGGTTAGTAGGAGTGAGAGGTGTGTGAAGTAAAAACCTCTAATCATATTTTTATTGTTATTATTATAATAAAAAGGAAAATAAGAAGAGAGAAAAAGAATTGGGAAAAGTAAGAATAAAGGATCGTACGTGAGAAGAGAAGAGGCAGAGAGGAAGAGGAACACCCAAAGCTCAAGGATTCAAGGAATTTGCTAAGGTAAGGGGTGATTTTCTCTGATTATTATGCCTTTTCGATTTTGGGAACGATAGGATTGATTGAGTAGTTAGGAATCCCAATTTAGGATTTTCTAGGTTATGAGTTTTGACCCTAGGATACCTAATTGTGTGAAATTGAGTCAATTACATGTTATAGGGTTGTTATGTGTTATGGATTCATGATGTTTTTGCATTATTATGTTGTTTGATGAAGTATTTTGGTGTTAATTATGGTTTGGTTCGTATTGGAATGAATGAGATTGTATTGGAAACCATGAATGCTGTCAAATTAAGTTGTTATGCTACAGGAGTCACAGGAACCGGTTACCCTCTAGAAGGAACTGGTTTCCTCATATAAATTCCAGCAAAAGGATTTTTCTGAGTCGTGGGAACCGATTACCCTGTGAGGGGAACCGGGTTCCTAGTACATTAGTGACTATATGTGTATGTGTGTATACTGATGACTATATGTGTATGTTGGTGATAACTGTTAGTGTTTTAAGTTGGCATCAATTTTGGTAAAACTAGGCTTTAGAAATGTCATGATAGATGTCATTGACATTCAGAGATTGAAGATAAATCCCTTGGACAAGGATGGTAAAAGTACACAATCGGGATGCTAAAGTCATGGAAATTTAGAAAATCGATGTCATAACAAATGTTATGACATTCGTGACATTCTGAGAATCGCTTTTCCCGAGATTTTTCGAAGTTTGTTGAGCATTTTATTTATGTTTTTCTCATTATTAGAAAGCATGCTCACGTGGCTGCTAGGTTAATCTTAATTAAACCTAAATTGGTTGTTGAACAAACCATGTTTTTAGAGAGAATTAAGTAAACCCTAGCTATCTTTATGGAAGCCCAAAATCAAGATTCGGATCGCTTCTATATAAAGAATTCAACCCTTACTCTACAGCCACGCCCGTTTTATTGAAGACATTGCGGCTCTTATTTGTGTAATCGTTAGGTTTAGTAACAGTTGTGTTTGTGTAATCGTTAAAGGTTTTAACATTTGGTCTTTGTAATTTAGTTTCTTTGTGAGCCAAGCAACTATCAATTGATAAGTGCATTGGACTAGGATTTATTGTAAGGGTAGTTTATCACCAAAGCTTTGAAGCACGAGTGTTTGTCTCTTGATTGTAAGCTTTGAGCGAGATCAAGATAGTGTATTGAAGTGTGTCTTCACAATTCAATTAAACAATAGGTTGATATCACCGGTGATTGAGGGGAGTGAGTAGAACTCGGATCTAAGTAGGACTTAGGTTGAAGTGTCATTGGGTAGTGATTAAGTGAGGAGTTGTAAACGGGTGAGTTTAACTCGAATTGATACTACTAATAGTGAATTTCCTCCCGGCTTGGTAGCCTCCGCACGTAGGTTTGTTAGAACCGAACGGGTGAACAACTTATTGTGTTATTTATCGCTTATATTTATCGTGTGAATTGTCAAAGCGATGTCAAATCGTGTCATAACATTCTCTCGTGACATTAAGTATCTGCCGGAATTTCAATTGGCATTAGAGCAGCACCGCTTGTTATTTCGGTGAGATCTAGGGATTATAGTTTCCGCTTAATGGATAAGGAAACAGATTTGGAGGTAGACCACCCATTCGGATGGGTCTAATTATGAGTACCGAAGCCTCGTATGGTTGCCTTCTTAAGATCGTGGATATCAAGGCTTGGAGAGCGATAAAGGATGGAAACATCCAACCAAGGTTGAGAAAGATGGGACTACTGTCTTGAAACCTGAGGAAGAATGGAGCAAAGAGGAAGAGGAGCTTGCCTTGGGGAATTCTAAAGCACTGAATGCTTTATTTAATGGTATTGACAAAAACATCTTCAGATTGGTTCATCAATGTGAACTGGCCAAGGATGTTTGGGACACCCTCAAAACCACTCATGAGGGAACATCCAAGGTGAAGATGTCAAGACTTCAGATGCTCACTACCAAATTTGAGAATTTGAAGATGAAGGAAGATGAGACTATTCATGAGTTTCACATGAATGTTTTGGAGATTGCCAATGCCTCAGGAGCTCTTGGTGAAAAGATGTCAGAGGAGAAGCTAGTGAGGAAAATTCTCAGATCCTTGCCTAAAAGATTTGCAATGAAAGTAACTGCAATAGAGGAGGCACAGGACATCAGAACCCTGAAAGTTGAAGAGCTTATTGGATCTCTTATGACTTTTGAGATGGGAATCAGTGAAAATGTTGACAGGAAGAACAAAAGCATAGCACTTGTATCCAAAACTGAAGAAGGATGCAAGGTGGAAGATGAGGAGAAGATATCTGAAGCTATAGCTATGCTTGGAAGACAGTTCAACAAACTCATCAAGAGGATTGATCCAAAGTCAAGGTCAAATGTCAAGGACATTCCATCTGACATCAATGATCTTATGACTCAAAGAAGATCCAAGTCAGAAGAAAAGGAAGTCAAACCAGAGGAGTCCAATGTCATGAATGTGAAGGATATGGACATATTAGAGCTGAATGTCCCACCTTTCTTAAGAAACAAAAGAAAGGAATGGTCATCACTTGTCCGATGGTGATTCGTGAAGTGAATCGAGGAAGAAGGTGCCAAACTTGTCACTGCTCTCACTGGAGTGTACAATTCTGATAGGATTCTAGTGATGAGGAAGCAACATTTGAAGAGCTTTCGAGACCTACGAAGTGTGTGAAAAGTGGTGAAGTGTAAGGTAATGAGGAAAAAAGTCGATTAAGAAGTTGGAAGTCGAGAATGTGAAGTTGGAGGTCGAGAAAAGGAAAACACACCACTATAACTCTCCTCAACAAAGGATATGGTCATGTTGAACTCCAAACTTGATCAGATGTATAAGTCTGTCAAAATGCTGACATCTAGTACTGAAAAATTGGATGAAATTCTTCAGCTTGGACAAAATGCAGGAAATAAGCATGGTCTAGGGTATGTGGCTGAAAAGAAACCTGTTGGTGACACTAAGAAGAAGAGACATGGGAGAACAATGTCAAAACAGTTGTCACAAAGATAAACCAGAAATGTGTCCGGGATGTGATATACAAAGAGATTTGCTAATAACCAGGAGAGGAACAAGCCTGGGAAGTCAAAGGCAAAGAGGATGTCATACCACATAACAGGAAATAGGTCTGGCTCAGGGTATATGGAGGCTAAGAAATTTGTTTATCACAAAAAGAAAAACAGACCTAATGAACCAATGTCAAAGCAGATGTCACAACATTGGGGTCAACATCAAAATCATAGAAAATTGAACCAAAAGTTTCAAAGATGGAGATGTTATTATTGTGGAAGGTTTGGTCACATAAAGTCCACCTGCTATAGGCTACATGGGTATCCTAATCAAGTTCCTTATGTGAAGCCTAAGTCCAACAAGGCATCATACACTCACCAGTGGAAGAAGAAGAAGACTACAGCTCTGATAGCACAGACTTCTCTTAGAGTATCTCCCAAGGAAGATTGGTATTTTGACAATGGGTGCTCCAAGCATATGACTGGAGACAGAAATCTTCTCAATGATGTTAAGCCTCATTTTACCAGCTTTGTTACCTTTGGAGATGGAGCTAAAGGAGAAATCAAAGGTGTTGGAAACTCAAACTGGTATGGAGTTCCAAACCTGAATGGAGTACTGCTGGTAAAAGGTTTGACTGCAAATCTCATTAGCATAAGTCAGCTATGTGATATGGGATTCACAGTCAACTTCACTAAGACTGAATGTCTTGTGACCAATGATGATCAAGTAGTGATTATGAGAGGTGTCGATCAAAGGACAACCGCTACTTATGGGAGTCTCGAACCTCACTCGCCATCTATGTGCTCTACAGACAAAGATGAAGAGAAAGTGAAGTTGGGGCAACAAGAATCAGATCAGCCACACCTCAGAGGAATGAAAAGGGTCAGTTTCCTAGAGGGAGTCAGAAGATTACCAAGAATCCATATGGGAAAAGGGAAGATCTATGGTAATTGTAAGGGTGGACAGGAAATCAGAATGTCTCACTCAATGTCCAGACATTTGATCACTCCTGAAGTACTGAAGCAAAGTACTAGGTTCTGGCATGAGAGGTTGACCAAGTGTCTTACTGTCAAATGTTACAGGAGAAAAGTCTTGGATAATATCCTCTTTGGTAGAGGAGGAAATATTATGGTGGCTTCAATCTATGGTAATCACTTGGAATCTGAAGAAGTCTCAGATAGATTGATGGATGACTCAACACTTCTTTCACAGAACAAGGGTGCAAAGAAATGTGTCAAGAAGCTTGGAATGATGAATGGCAAGATCACGGGACTATTGCCCTCCACCGAAGTCTGTCCAAGAGATCAATTGGAAAAAGTATTGATCAAAGCTTGTATAAATGTCACTGTGATGGATGTTCACTCTTGAGAAGTAATCTCATTCCTTGGATCAGCAAGAAGCAAAACTATGTGGTCCTATACAATGTTGAAGCTGAACTCACAATAGCTGATAACAATTGTTCTAGGGTGGTCTGGATGAAGCAGATGCTGACTAAGTACAATGTCACGCAGAATGTCATGACATTGTCCTCTGACACTTCTACAAAAGTACTTGAGGATAGTCAGTTTAAGTCTTTAAGGGACAAATTGGGTATTTATCTACATAAGAAGTTGTAGCAATTAACTGAGCCTACAACAAGGGATGAATTGGACTTGATATTTCAATTACCCATAAGTGGGGCATTTAGGTACTTTCATCCCCATTTTAAAAAGTACAAGAATAGGAAGAGACATCCTTATATAAGAGTTTCTCCATTTGAAGGTTGCATCACTCTTACTTCCTCTAAAAGAAACTCTAAAACCCCTTGCCAATTTCGCCTCATTCCACAACAACCATCGCAAAATGTCTTCATCCTCCTCATCATCTCAACAATCGGATCTTCATCTCCTTCCATGAATGAAGATAGGTCAAAGATCAAGCCATGCAAGTGAAGCATTGATGCTACTCCATCACAAGACCATGGCAACTGACCCAGAAAGAGTCAAGAAGCTACGCACAAGAAATGCAAGAAGGGCACAGGCATCCCCTTCTGGTAAGACTTCTATTCCATCATCCTCCTCTCCTGGGACTAGGTCAGTGCATGTGGCCATAGCTAGGATAGTGTCTGATATCCTAAACGGAATAAACTGCACTGGATCTCGGTTCCCCAATCATAAGTCCGCCCTAGCTTGGCGGTTGATCCAGATGTCAATGAGAATGTCAAGACATCCGTGATGATGTGGACTCTCCGTCAAAGTTGATGTTAATCCTTCGCCCGCCTCGAAAGGTGTCAAGATGATAATGAAATGGAATCTCCTGCGATAATGTGAATGAGATCCCGATGGGATTCTTGAAAATCTCCATCATTGTACCCCGATAACTCTTCTTTCTCCGATAACATATCTGATAGCATTCTTGAAGATACTCCTGAGAGGAACACCAATCAGAATATGGTTTCTCATATCATCACTCTAGATGAGGAGTTTTCTGATAATGACCTCATAGCCAAGGTTAATCCAAGCATTGCTAGAAGGGTAATGAACAGAAAGGGAAGAAAAGTGCTGCTCAAAGCTGCTCATGAGAAGAAAGTCAAGTTGGTTGCAAGACTCCTAGGGTGAGAGGAAGGTGGAAAAATCCGAAAAAGCAACAAGGCTGGAACTTCCAAAGGGAAGGGTAAAGTAAGGAATGCTGGTGATTCTCCTAAAGCAAAGAGCACCTCAATTGTGAGGAAAAGAAAAGCACCTGAGCCCTCAGATCAGGATGACTCTGACTTTGATGTTACAGAATGTCCGTGACATCCAAAGAGAAGGTTGTCTCTTGGGAAAATTCCCATAGTTCTGAAGTACCAATTGACAACATTTTCACCACCACGAAAATGCTAATAGGTGGAAATATGTGAGCTTGAAAAGAATAGCACTTGAAAGGAACGCACAAAGATGCCATTGAATGCAAAGAGGTGATTGACCGATCAAGGAAGTCGGGTTGATGAGAACGTGGTGAAGTTCTCAAACCGTATGAAGGTCCGTGAAGGAGTTTATTGTGAACTCATCACATGGTTGGCTGATGGAAGATCGCAGATTTTAAGACCGTGTTTGTCGAGGAAGAAAAGTGAAGTTCTCCTCAAGTATAATCAACAAGTACTTAGGGAGATCGATGAGGCTCAACTCGAGCTTGAAGAAATGCAGACAATCAAGTATGTCACCAACGCCAAGGGTAAAACATTGGCCATTGAAGGAAAGCTCGCTAGCAAATTAAGTGTCAAATTTGCTATTCTTCACAAGATTGGTGCAGCCAACGGGTTCCCACGAATCACAAGTCAACCATCTCCATTGGTCTGGAGGTTCATCTTTCTGTTGGAACAAAAGCAAAGTTTGACTATGGAAGCTACATTTTGATCGATTCTTAAACATGCCGACGCTTATGCTATAAAAGGACCAATAGCATTTCCTCCTCTTGTGTGGTATTATAACCGATCAATACCCCGATATCGTTGATAGAGATTCAAGATGTAAAGAGCTCCCGCTCTTGGCTTCCACTACAAGCTATTTCAAGGAAGCATGTTCGACATTGTCATGACATCACCGAGACATCTAATGTCAAAGCCAATTCTCGGAAGGTAGATGTCATAGCTGCTAAAGGAGACCAGAGAGAACTTGAAGCAAGGAAGCGCACTGAAGCAATCGATCTCCACCCTTGAAAAGAAAAAGACTCAAAAGTTGAGGAAGAAAGGCTTAATGGTGACACCCTCCGACAATATGGAAGAAGATGCTGAGGCTGATCAAGAAGTAGCTGTCAAAGAAGGCTCTGAAGATGTGTCCTTTCACAGTGCCTCCTCAGGAGAAGAGAGCACCTGAGCTGCTGCTGGCCCTTTATGTTCCCTGATTTTCTTTAACTTTTATGCTTGCATGCTTGAGGCAATTGTATGGTTTCCTTTGGCCCTTTATGGCTAAAAAGGGGGAGAAGAAATACTGTGGGAAGTATTAATGTTTGGGAAACTGTATGGGGGGGAATTGTATGGCCAGTTTAAAATTTTATGGGCAATTGTATGTGGGGCAACTGTGGGCAATTATGGGATCTTTGTATGGGTAGAATTTATCTTCTCTTAATTCTAGTTACTTGAAGCTTAGGAAAACGTAGAACTAGGTAATAGTCTTCTGCTGCATTTGTACTCTGATAGGTCAATTTGTTTTAGCCAAAAATGTGCCAAAGGGGGAGTTTGTTAGTGTTTTAAGTTGGCATCAATTTTGGTAAAACTAGGCTTTAGAAATATCATGATAGATGTCATTGACATTCGAGATTGAAGATAAATCCTCTGGACAAGGATGGTAAAAGTACTGTTCGAACTGGAAGCTAAAGTCAGGCCGAAATTTCAGAAATACCGATGTCATAACAAATGTTATGACATTCAAGGTGACATTCTGCTCGAATCGCTTTTTCCGAGATTTTTCAGGAAGTTTGTTGAGCATTTTATTTATGTTTTTCTGTTATTAGAAAGCATGCTCACGTGGCTGCTAGGTTAATCTTAATTAAACCTAAATTGGTTGTTGAACAAACCATGTTTTTAGGAGAGAATTAAGTAAACCCTAGCTATCTTTATGGAAGCCCAAAACTGAAGATTCAGGACTGCTTCTATATAAAGAATTCAACCCTTACTCTACAGCCACGCCTCCAGATTTTATTGAAGACATTGCAGGCTCTTATTTGTGTACTGTTAGGTTTAGTAACAGTTGTGTTTGTGTACTGTTAAAGGTTTTAACAGTTGGTCTTTGTAATTCTAGTTTCTCTTGTGAGCCAAGCAACTATCAATTGATAAGTGCATTGGACTAGGATTTATTGTAAGGGTAGTTTATCACTCAAAGCTTTGAAGCACGAGTGTTTGTCTCTTGATTGTAAGCTTTGAAGCGAGATCAAGATAGTGTATTGAAGTGTGTCTTCACAATTCAATTAAACAATAGGTTGATATCACTGCGGTGATTGAGGGGGAGTGAGTAGGAACTCAGATCTAAGTAGGACTTAGGTTGAAGTGTCATTGGGTAGTGATTAAGTGAGGAGTTGTAAACGGGTGAGTTTAACTCTGAATTGATACTACTAATAGTGAATTTCCTCCCTGGCTTGGTAGCCTCCAGACGTGGGTTTGTTAGAACCGAACTGGGTGAACAACTTATTGTGTTATTTATCGCTTTCTATATTTATGTGTGAATTGTCAGCGATTGTCGACATCGTGTCATAACATTCTCTGTGACATTAAGTATCTGCTGCCAGGAATTTCAATAACATTACTAATTGATGAGTAAGTGCTTGCATGTTTATGCTATTGGTGATGTTCATGATAGTTGATTGATATCATGGTTTGGTTGATGAGGTTGTATGCCTGATGGTTTGCATGTTTATGTTGTTTGATGATGTTCATGATAAATGATGGTTATCATGTTTTGGTGATGATGTTGCAGTAATTGCTTATGCATGCTTATGTTGTTTGATGATGTTCATGGTAAATGATGGTTATCATGTTTTGGGTTAATGATGGTTTATGATGTTTGATGTTATCATAACCTGTGTTGAATGTTGCATGCTTTTATGATGTGCATGCATATACATTCTGGTGGTAGATAATTCCCATTGTGTGGAATTAGTGAGTATTGCCAATAACCGTTCTTGGATGATTATTTGTGGTGAGGTTGGATTCATGTTTGGGTGATTATGGACGAATCGATGTAACTGTATCCAGGAGATTATGGATCAGTGTGTGACTTAGTTCACTTTTGGTACCATATGCATAGAGTCTTGCATTTCATTTGTATGGATTATAACATGTTAGGATGAATTCCAGTGTTATAATTTGGTTGTTGTGTGTGATGTATGTTTATGACCTGTGTTGTTGAATGGATGAATAGATCTGATTATGCTGAATAGGGTGGAATAATAGCTTATGAAATTCTCTTGTTTTATGAATTTATAATGCATTTTAATTATGATGAAGTCTTACCCTTACTTTGATGATTTCAGATTGAAGCTTTAGCGGGTTAGGAGTTGTTGAGGATAGCTCGTAGAGTTGTTCTATTATTTTATCGAGTGTCAGTGTCATGCTCTGGTCTTGTAATACTGGGGAACGTTTGTCTTTAGAGTTACTATTAAGACATTGATCTTTTGGTTGGATAATTACTTCTATGGTTTAAGACATTGATCTTTTGATGGTATTTATTTGGTTTTGAATTATCCAAGTTTTGAATAAATAATTTCCGCTGTGTTAAACATGTGTTGATTAATTATTGGTTGGATTTATGTTCGTCAGCTGAGCATGACATAATTATTGGAATTTTATGTTTTTAATTAATTGTGACGCCTTTTAATACATGTTAACTCTGAAATATTTTATAAATCGTAGGGGTATTTAGAAAGGTGTTACAATAGTGGTATCAGGGCATAGTCGGTCGTTGTGATCAGTGTCTTAGTGTTATTATTCCTTTTTAAGCGACTAGTGCAGATAACACTGTCGGTACTTGTGTTATAATGAGAATTGATTTGTACATTCTTAGAACAATGGCTGGAAGAGGTGCCGGGAGAGATGACGTTGCGATTGTTGAGGCTTTGGGAATGCTTAATGGTGTGCTTGGAGGAAATCAGAAGGGAGCTAGTATTGGTGCTAACAGGAAGCTAGGAAATTTTCAGAGGAACAATCCTCCGTTGTTCAAAGGCACGCATGACCCTGATGGCGCTCAGAAGTGGTTCAAGGAGATTGAAAGGATCTTTTGAGTGATTGATTGTGTTGAAGATCTGAAAGTGAGGTATGGAACTTATATAATGGCAGAAGAAGCTGACGACTTGTGGGTTGCTACTAGAACTGAGATGGAGCAAGATGGTACTATGCTGACTTGAGCAAGATGGTATTATGCTCACTATTAAAATGATGAAGATGGAGAATTCTCTAAGTGTGATAAGTTTGAAAACGGTCTCTGTAATGAGATTAAGCAAGGTATCAACGTATTCGCAGGTTTTTTGATTTGGTAGATTGTATTAGGATTATGGAAGAGGATCTTGCTAATACTAGGTTGAACTGTCGTGGGTTTGCTGACAAGAGAGGAAAGCAACAGATGGATCGTGGCAAATTGTATGACAAAATTAACCAGAGGTCTGGTGGGTGGAAAAGGCCTAGTGGGGGAGATTCTAGTGCCTCCACTAAGTGCTACAAGTGTGGTGAAATGGGGCATCGTATTCAGGAATGCAAGAGCACTGATAAGAAATGTTTCAAGTGTGGAAAACTTGGGCATGTGGATAATGATTACAGAGTGAGAATTGTGACTTGTTACAACTGTGGAGAGGAAGGTCATACTCGTCCGTAGTGCACTAAGCCTAAGAAGGAGAAGTCTAGTGGGAAAGTGTTTTTATTCATCCGATTGTTTTGCCGTGAGGTGATCCTGTGTTGTTGGTAAAAAATAAAGAAGGCTCGATGAGACTGTGTGTTGATTACAAACAGTTTGAACAAAGTTACGATCAAGAATCGATATCCATTTCCGAGGATTGATGATTTGATGGATCAACTAGTTGGTGCTTGTGTATTCAATAAGATTGATCTGAGGTCAGGATATCATCAGATTCGTGTAAAAGCGGAAAATATTCAGAAGACAACATTTGGAATGAGGTATGGACATTATGAGTATTCTGGTATGCCGTTTGGAGTTACTAATGCACCTGGTGTTTTTATGGAGTATATGAACAGGATATTTCATCCGTGTCTTGATAAGTTTGTGGTTTTTTTTATTGATGACATTCTAATCTACTCAAGGAGTGATGAAGAGCATGCAGAACATCTTAGAATTGTGTTGGAGCAGTTGAAAGACAAGAAGCTTTATGTGAAGTTGTCTAAGTGTGAATTCTGGTTGAGTGAATTAAGCTTTTTTGGTCATGTGATTTCCAAGAATGGAATTTTTGTTGATCCTACGAAGGTAGAAGTGGCATCTCAGTGGGAAGCGCCGAAGAATGCTTTTGAAATCCATATTTTCTTGGTCTCGTAGGTTACTACAAAAAGTTCATTGAGGGATTTTCGAAGTTAGCATTTTCGTTAACTAAGTTGAAGAGAAAAGGACAAGTGTTTGCATGGGATGCGGAATGTGAGAAAAGTTTTCAAGAGTTGAAAAGGAGGTTTATTAGTGCTCCGATCTTAATTTTTCCGAATCCGGGCAGAATCTTTTATTGTGAACTATGATGCTTCACTGATGGGTTTAGGTGGTGTTTTAATGAAGAATAAGCAGGTAGTAGCTTATACTTCAAGACTATTGAATATTCATGAAAGGAATTATCCGACTCATGATCTGGAGTTGGTGTCTGTAGTATTTGTTTTGAAATTATGGAGACATTATTTGTATGCTTCTAGATTTGAGGCAGAGAAGATGGTTAGAGTTTTTGAAGGATTATGATTTTGGTTTGAATTACCATCCCTGTAAGGCAAACGTTGTTGCAGATGCGTTGAGTAGGAAATCTTTGCATATGTCTATGTTGATGGTGCATGAATTGGATTTGGTTAAGCAGTTTAGAGACTTGAGTCTAGTATGTGAGAACACTCCTAATAGTGTTAAGTTGGGTATGTTGAAGTTGACTAGTGGTATTCTTGATGAGATTCGAATCAAACAGAAATTTGATGTTGGTTTAGTTGATAGATAGACGTTGATCAACCAAGGTCAAGGAGGTGAATTCCGAATTGATGAGAATGGTGTTATGAGGTTTGGTGATAGAGTTTGTGTTCCCGATATTGCTGAAATTAAAAAGAATATTCTGGAGGAAGGACATCGTAGTGGATTGAGTATTCATCCTGGTGCTACAAAGATGTATAATGATTTGAAGAGCTTATTTTGGTGGCCCGGAATGAAGAAGGAAATTGCTGAGTTTGTTTATGCTTGTTTGATTTGTCAGAAGTCGAAAATCAAACATCAGAAACCGTCGGGATTGATGGAACTATTGTTTTTTCCAGATTGGAAATGGGATGACATTTCTATGGATTTTGTGTCTGGTCTACCGAGGACAGCTAAGAATTATGATGCTATTTGGGTTATAGTGGACTGATTGACGAAATCTCCTCATTTTATACCGATGAGAATGGATTATCCGATGGAGAAGTTGGCTCAGTTGTATGTTGAGAGGATTGTAAGTTTGCACGGTATTCCTGTTAGTATTGTGTCAGATAGAGATCCGAGGTTTATGTCTAAGTTTCAGACAGGGTTACAAGAAGCCTTGGGTACTAAGTTGAGGTTGAGTTCTGCTTATCATCTGCAGACAGATGGTGAGATGGAGAGAACAATTCAGTCGTTAGAGGACTTGTTACATTCTTGTGTATTAGAGAAAGGTGGAGCTTAGGATAGTTACTTACCTTTGACCGAGTTTACCTACAACAATAGTTTTCATTCGAGTATTGTTATGGCTCCGTTTAAGGCATTGTATTGTAGGAGGTGTAGAACACTGTTCTGTTGGTATGAATCTGGAGAAAGTGTTGTGATTGGACCTAAAATTGTTCAACAGACTTCAGAGAAGATTAAGATGATTCCGGAGAAGATGAGAGCTTCTCAGAGTCGTCAGAAGAGTTATCACAACAAGAGAAGGAAGAATGTCGAGTTTAGTGAAGGAGATCATGTGTTTATGTGAGTTACTCCTATGACTGGTATTGGTCGAGCTTTGAAGTCAAAGAAGTTAACTCTGCGTTCTATTGGTCCGTTCCAAATTATGAAGAAGGTTGGGAAGGTTTCTTATCAAATTGCTTTACCACCGTCACTTGCGAATTTGCACGATGTATTCCATGTATCTCAGTTGAGGAAGTACATTGCTAATCCATCTCATGAGGTTCAGGTAGATGATATATAGGTGAAAGATAATATGACTGTTGAAACATTGCCTATGAGAATTGAGGATCAGAAGTTGAAGCAAATGTGGGGTAAAGAGATAGCTTTGGTGAAAGTATCTTGGGGAGGACCAGTAGGTGGTAATGTTACTTGGGAGTTGGAGAGCCAGATGAAGGACTCTTACCCGTAACATTTCGTCTAAGGTATGTTTTCGAGGACGAAAACTCTTTTAGTAGGGGAGAGTTGTAACACCCCAATAATTTCAATTATTAAATAATTTGAATTTGAATTATTTATTTAATTAAAAATTGAATTATTGGTAATTTTGGAATTTTTGGAATTAAAATAAATAAAGAGAAAGAATTTTAATTGTGGTATGATGAGTAGGAGTGAGAGGTGTGTGAAGTAAAAACCACTAATCCTATTTTTATTGTTATTATTATAATAAAAAGGAAAATAAGAAGAGAGAAAAAATTGGGAAAAGTGAGAAGAAATGATCGTATGTGAGAAGAGAAGAGGCAGACAGGAAGAGGAACACCCAAAACTCAAGGATTAAAGGAATTTGCTAAGGTAACGGGTGATTTTCTCTGATTATTATGCCTTATCAATTTTGGGAACGATAGGATTGATTGAGTAGTTAGGAATCCCAATTTAGAATTTTCTAGGTTATGAGTTTTGACCCTAGGATGCCTAATTGTGTGAAATTGAGTCAATTACATGTTATAGGATTGTTATGTCTTATGGATTCATGATGTTTTTGCATTATTATGTTGTTTGATGAAGTATTTTGGTGTTAATTGTGGTTTGATTCGTATTGGAATGAATTGGATTGTATTGGAAACCATGAATGCTGTCAAATTAAGTTTTTCTGCTATAGAAGTTGCAGGAACCAGTTACCCTTTGGGAGGAACCAGGTTCCTCATACAAATTCCAGCAAAATGATTTTTCTGAGTCGTGGGAACTGATTACCCTGTGGGGGGAACCGGGTTCCTAGTACATTTTCCAGAAAATTGATTTTTTATAAAACGTGGGAACCGGTTATTCCCTGGGAGGAACCGGGTGCCCCATACATTTTCCAGCAGTGTGTTTTCACTATGATAGTGGGAACCAGTTACTCCCCTAGAGGAACCGATTACCACTGTTACCTTTTGAAAAATATTAAACTTTGAAAATTCATAACTTTTGAACCGTAAATCCTTTTTAATCACCGTTTTGGACATTATTTCTTAAATTAAATATTATATTTTATGAAATAAAGAAAATAATGGTAATTGGGTTTTATGTTGGAAAAGTGTTGGTTTTCCGGCTTTGTGATTATTCGCACCTTGCATACTTGGTGGGTAGGTAATGGTGTGTGGTTTTGTGATGATGTTTGTGTGTATACTGATGACTATATGTGTATGTTAGTGATAACATTACTAATTGATGCGTAAGTTCTTGCATGTTTATGCTATTGGTGATGTTCATGATAGTTGATTGATATCATGTTTTGGTTGATGATGTTGTATGCCTGATTGTGTGTATGTTTATGCTGTTTGATGATGTTCATGATAAATGATAGTTATCATATTTTGGTGATGATGTTACAGTAATTGCTTGAGCATGCTTATGATGTTTGATGAGGTTCGTGATAAATGATGGTTATCATGTTTTGGATTGATGATGGTTTATGATGTTATCATAACCTGTGTTGAATGTTGCATCTGTTCGCGGTAAAAAGTGACGAACGAGGGAATCGAATCGGAATTCGAATCTATGGCTCAAAATGATTTAATCTTTTGATTTGTTTTTTAAAAAGATGCCACGAGCATCAAGTTTTATTGTTTCTAAAACAAGAAAATGAGATGAAAAATGGTAAAGCTGCAATACCCTATATAAATAAAGATATGCGGTGCGACTAGCGTGAACTAGACGCAACACATTGGGGAGAGATTTGGGTAAGGGGGTTTATTATATAAAGGGAAGGTTCTGGCACCCTATATATATATATATATATATATATATATAGTTATCTATAGCCTATATATATATATATATATATATATATATATATATATATATATATATATATATATATGAATATTTTGATATGTTTTGTGTTTTAATTTGGTATTCTATTCTTGGGAACATTTCTCCTTTGGGTTTTAAGAAAGGCAGGTTAGGTGGGGTCCTAAGTTTTGTTATTATTGTGCTCGCAAAGATCATTGGGATCTGTAATACGGTGAACTGACTTTGAGGTTTTTGTATCGCAAATGTTGCGGATAGCAAGAGTCGCCACCGACTTTTCTTTTATCCAATTAAGGGAAGGTAAAAAGTACAGAAAAAGACCTTCGTTAGATTCGAGCACGGAGAATGGTTATGAAAAGGGAAGGTATTAGCACCCCTTTCCATCCGTAGTTATCTACGGGCTCTTAGTTGCTCTTAGATCACTTTTAAAAATTGCTTTCTGTGTGTTTGAAAAGATGTTTTGAAAAGACATTTCGCTTTGACTTTGTAATGATTCATGTAGGAATGTATACAAAGTGTTCGGAAATGTTTCATTTTGAAAAGTGTTTGAACTTTGACAAAAGTGTGTGGTGTGAAAAGCATTTGAAAGAGCAAGCAACTAAAAGTCTTTATTTACCTACTCAGAATTGGTCGTTTTCGTATTTTTACGTTTCCTTTAGAATAGTGTTATCCATACCATTAGTTGATAGGTAACTCCATTCGTTGGATGTAAGCGGGACATTCGAAGGGACATCGGATGGTCATAGAAGGCAACTTGTAGGAAGTACCCTAGCACATTCGAAGGGACGATCATCACTTTTCGTAGGCAACAATCGAGGGTCAAGATCATATATTCGTAGGCGACATCGTGGGCCTATGATCTTTGTATCGAAGGGACTATGATGATTTGTTTTGAAGGCAACGGTGCTAGAATACCTCTACGTTCGAGGGACTTGACCATTTGAAATCGAAAGGCAACGAGAGAGAATTACCCTAAGGGGTGCGTGTGTGAAAAGGGTGTGTCAAATTCAGATATGTTATCTTGAAAATTAGAGTGAGCTATGTTCAATTTTATCTTGCCATACACGCCTAATTACTAGCAGTTTATAGGGTGCAGAAATTAAAATGCGAAATGTAAAGTGCGGAAAGATAAATGTCCTACGCTATTACATGGCTTTGGGGCAGTTACATAATTTAAACTTGCGGAAAATAAAACCTAATTTAAACTATTACATCCCATAGATTATTTAAATTATTGGAAAAAAAATGATACGTCTAATCAATAAGAGAAAATGTTAGAAAAATGCAAGTTTTTGAATGAGAAAAATATTATATGCTAGAAATAACATAAATATGCTAATCTATTTTTTTGGGATTTTTTTGGATGCATTTAATAATTAAAAATGAATTAAAAACAATGTAAATGCTAAATTAAGAATAAAAATAAATATGCATGCAAAATTATATTTTTTAATTTTATAAATTAAATAAAGGTTTTCTGAAAATAAATGTAAAAAGAAAAATATTTTTGATGATTTTTTAATGCATAAATAAAATATTGAAAAGAATTTAAATTGCATGTAATATATTAAAAAAGAAAATAGGAAAATAGAAGAAAATAATTGAAGTTTGTAAAAAGGAAGAGAGAATGGTCCCTGGCTGGATCGAACTGGAGACCTGGAGGAGTATCTTTGCTTGCCAGCGCCTTTACCACTGGGCCATGGTGTCTTTGTTGTCATAGGATTGGAAACAATGGCATAAGAGTGATGACGCGTCAGGAATGAGTTGAAAATCAAAGTCAGCACGCGTGGGGCCCATGTGGAACGTGAGAGCGAATCAGAACGCGTTATCCTGCCACGCCATCCTCGCCAAACGAAGTCACGACGCCGAGCCCTAGCTCCGTTCTCTCCTACCGCTCGATTTCCCTAACCTGCAAAATACGTAAATTCAAAAGCTGGGATTAAGGCTACCCCCCCTAAATCGGGGTCTGCGAATCCAATGGTGGTCTTAGTTTCCTTTGAATCGGCCTGCAATTTGAGATTCGAAGCTCACAGTTCTAAAAACCCTAGTAATGGCATTATACAATTCTGACGTTCAAAACCAATAACGATTGCCCAGATCAAACCCTAGGCATCTTATGAACATGATAAAAGCATTAGAATCGATCAACACAAGCAGAATAATCAAATGCAAAAATCAAGAAAAATTGAATATGTATGTATGTATATGCATCGATTTAGCTTGTTTTAACCATTGTTTTTTATGCAAACTTACTCATACTTACCCTTAGAGCACGATTGGATGGCTGAGAGAGGTTAAAAGTAGTTGGAAAACAAAACTCGAATTTTCAAGTTTCTTGAAAAATTTGGACAAAATAAGGGTTGTCTATGGAGCCAGGGTTTCGTTTTTGTGGCTTGGCATGTTGCTGAGTATTTGTAGAGAGGATTTGGAGAGAAATAAGAGTGAAAAAAGATTGATCCATCAATGTGCAATATTTTCCATTTAAATTCAAATCAAATCTTTAAAAAAAATTGATTTTCTCATGAATGCCAAGGCTAGCACGAATTTGGTATGAATTATGGGCTATCTTGGACTCCAAGCATGATATAAATCCAATCCATTTGAAAAATATATTATTTTCATATTTTATATAATTTATTTTTGAATTAAATGTTCTAAAATTCAAAGATAAATCATAAAAATAGAAAATCACCATGGCCAAGCATTTATGGGTCAAAAATAATGTCATGAACAAGTTTGGATCAAAAGATTATAGGCCCATTTGGAAAATTTTGCATTTTGACCAAAATGTCCTTTTGTGCAATTGTCCAAAATTGCCCAACTTCTGAATAGTGTATCTTGCTCAATTTTCCACATTTTTGAGTGTTCTTGGACTTTTTGGAAAGCTCTAAGAGTCCTCTAACCAAAACTTTTGGTCTCATCTCAATTGAAGTTTCTATGCTCAATATATCCTCAAAACAAAAAGTTGACTTTTTGTTGACTTTGAGAATGACCTGTAATGTTTTGGGCCATACCTCTCAAATGAAGCAATTTTTGGACATTCTTGTGAGACATGAAGTTGTAGAGAATTGAATTTCCTTCAAAACAAGAGGTGGTGGGAAAATTTTTGAGAAAGTATGAGAAAGTTATGATCAGTCAAAGTTCAGTTGACTTTTCACCTAGAAACCCTAATTTAGAAAGTTTGACTTCTGAGCAAATCTTGAGTTTTCTTGATGAATCATGATCAACCCTTGATCAAATGATGAATGTAACTTCAAAATGAGGATGTTGACCAAAAATTATGAAGTTTGACTGTATGTTGACCACAGTTGACTTTTTGCCCAATACAACTGATTTTCAACCATCTGCGCAATTGTTTGAGGAAACTTGACTTGTAAGGCTTGAAATTTGACATGGAGAACCTTTGAAGCATATGAGGAGGCATGAAGACCAATGGAGATGTTGGAATTCCATCTTGATCTGAGGATCACCAAACCCTAGTTTGGGTTGATTGTCTAGGAGAGAGTTTGTCTGGTCAACTCTTGAGGAATCCTTGAGTATGGGTGTATGAGATATCTTGAGAAAATGGAGGGCAAATTTTGGGGTATGACAGCTGCCCCTGTTCAATCTTCTTGTACTGGAAGGTTAGATTGACACGCCTGTCTGTCTTTCGTGACCTGGAGGTAGAAGATGATTGAACACTCGAGTACACCTGAAAATTTGCACTCGCTGTTGGGATGATGCGGGAATGGGCTTACAGATGCCATTTGGAGAAGCTGGAGATTTTGCTGAGGAATGAGTCGTACGCTAGACTCGAGGTTGCTGACATGGGAATTGGTGGTGATGGGCTTAAGATGCCATCTAGAAAGGTTGATGCGGTGGAGTGAGCCGTACGCTAGGCTTCGTTGTCGTTTCTGGAAATACAGGAGATGGGCTTAAGATGCCATCTGGAGAGAGTCGTACGCTAGACTTGGTACTCGCCTTTGAATGAAGTTATTGGTTTGTATTGGTTTTTTAACCAAATATGCATCATTATGAAGGTGGAGAAATGTTGACAAGTAGTCGGAGATGGGCTTAAGATGCCATCCAGGGCAACTGAGTCATACGCCAGACTCTGTAGTTGTTGTTGATGATAAGAGCGAGTCAGAATAGATCTTCGTGCTGATTACTCTAAGGAATAGTAGTTGGCAAGAATGTGGATAGCTTCCCTATTGTGCATCGGGTGTTGATCCATGCCTGTTATCGGAAGATAACTTGTGATCGCTTGGATAGGGTTTCCCCGTCTAGCTTCGGGTATTAATCCTGGATCTGTTGTCGGAGGACAAACGAGTGCGGTCGTTCGGATAGTTTTCCCGTCGAGATTCGGGGCTTAATCCTGGACCTGCTTGCGTCAGAAGTGATTTCCACCTGTTTTGGAGAAAACAAGAGAAACTTCGATAGAATATTTGTTAGTCTTATGCAAAGTATGATGCATGATGATGTATATGTATGACATATGCATGAATTATGACTTTATGAATAATGTATGAATGATAGATGTCGTGGTATTTCAAAACATATCCATCTTGAAGAAGATGCGGATATTTTGCTTGGGGATTTCTGATCTCTGCTTGAGGATGAAACCATGGAAATCTTGACTAAGAATAAGAATAGGTGACTTTGATTCCTCTGATGCACTATCTGACCAAGTTTCAAGTTCGGATACTGCTGTTGGGGAATAATGATAGAAGACGTTCTGCTGGGGATCCTGTATGTAGACCCTACTGGGGATGGTGGGAGTTGGAAAATCACTCCGCTGGGGATCTTGAAATGAGGGCGGCTTGCTGGGAACCTTGTGTTCAGACCCTGCTGGGGATGATGGCACCGGGGAGCCCTCTGTTGGAAAGTGAGAAACATAGTTTTCCTCCGATGTACTATCTGGCCAAGTCTCGGGCCTAGATACCATTGAGGAGGGTAAAGATTGAGAAACTCGTTGTTTGAGGTCTCATGCGAGACCCTGCTGGGGAGAGTCTGAGGAAATCTGTTGGGGGTCTTGTATGTAGACCTTGTTGGGAAGAATTAGGAGGCGCTCTACTGGGGATGTTGAGCGTAGATCTCACTGGAGAGCGTTTGACGGTTGCTGGGAGACCGGGTTAGGGCCCGTTGGAATCTCTGACTGGGGGAATAGAAGGTGTAGGTTTAGATGTAGATTTCCTTTGATGCACTATCCGACCAAGTCTCAAGTCTGGATACCGCTACTGGAGGAAAAGGGAATTGTTTGAGAGATATTCTGCTGATGATAAATACCTCGGCTGGGGATGAAGTGTTACACTTGAGACGATCGTATCATTGGTCAGTTGAGTGGAATCACTGCTCGCGGATTAACATATACTCCGCTGGGGGAGGTTTAGTGAGTGACACCTCTGCGGGGGTTATGCTCTGCGGGGGAATGTTTTTGGTGAGCAATAACTCTGTGGGGATTTGTACTCTGTAGGGGAACATGTTGGTGATCTTCGTCGTCATCTCAATTCCTAGTGCATGTAGTAAGTACTTTTGTATGTCTGCTTTTCGTATGTTTGTGATTAGATTCTTATTGTCAAATGCATATAGTCATTCAAAACAAACGTTGGAATTATTGCAAACGACAATAGTGAAAATTGTAAAGAAAGAATCTGCATTTATTTGGAAGGTGGCGTATGGCCAAGTAGTTTATACACAAGAAAAGTAAAGAGCTATGCGGAAGCAATCTCGTTAAGTTCCAACTATGCTAGTACTCGTATATTTCAACTATCTTATCTCCTGTCACAGAAAGAGGAATTGATCTTCGCCATTCGAATCCCTGAGACCGGAGATAGGATAGAGCCGCCCACGATGGTGTACATCTTTGTATATATCCTTAACTTTTGCCCGAACCCGGTTCGCCAGATGCCCTTATTTTTGCCTAGGATCGGTCTCGTTATGCGTAGTATTTTTGACTATGTTTGCGTTCACGGGTGTGGAAGTCCTCGCCATCCATGGTGCTATGTATCATAGCTCCGAAAATCTGCCTTGACTACAAACGGTCCCTCGTAGGTGGGAGTCCATTTGCCCTGGATCACCTTGTGGAAGAATGATGCGCTTGACTACTAGATCACCGACTTGGTAGACTCGGTGCTTGACTTTCTTGTTAAATGCTCGATCATTCGCTCGATAGATCGTCCATGGCGATAGATGCGAGTCGTTCTCATCAATCAAATTGATTTGGTCAAGGCGAGTCGATCCATTCGCTCGCTTAACTCGCCCCTGGAGGACTCGTTGAGGGTATCTCGAACCTCAATGGGTAGGACGGCTTCCATACCGTATATGAGAGAAGGGGTTGCCCTGTTGATGTTCGATCAGAGTGCGATAACCATGAAGAGCAAATGGTAACATCTCATGCCAATCTTTGTAAATCACCGCCATCTTCTCGCATAATCTTCTTAATGTTCTTGTTGGCGGCTTCCATCGCGCCATTCATCTTAGGCCGATATGGAGAAGAATTGTGATGCTTGATCTTGAAGCTGCAGTTCGGTAATCATCTTGTTGTTGAGATTAGAGCCATTATCTCGTGATAATCCTTTCGGAGTGCCATATCGACGGATAAGATTATGCTTGATGAATCGAGCCACAACATTCTTGGTAACAGATGAACGAGGTCGCTTCACCCACTTGGTGAAATGGTCAATTGCCGCAAGGATGAAACGATGTCCATTGGAAGCTGTGGGCTTGATTTCTCCGATCATGTCAATGCCCCACATTGCGAAAGGCCAAGGAGCTGTTAGAAAATTCAGAGGTACTGGAGGTACGTGCACTTTGTCGCGATAACCGCACTTGTGACAAGATCGGCGTAGCGGTGACAATCTTCCATGGTGGACCAATAGTAACTGTTCTCAAAATCTTCTTAGCCATGGTGTGTCCACGGAGTGGGTACCGAATGCGCCTTCGTAACTCTTCCATGATACGATTGTTTCGATCTACATAGCGGTAAGCACAAGTCGTGGTTGCGCTTGTATAAGATGTCGTTCGAGGAAGAATTTGGATGCAAATCTTCTCATGAACTTCTTATCATTGATGATGCCCTCGGGATATTCCTGAGTCTCAAGATACCTTTTCACGTCATAGTACCAAGGTTTCTCTTCTGTATCAAGGTCATAACAGTATGCTGGTTCGTCAAACTTCTCAATGATGATCTGGGGAGCCTCGTTGTCCCATCTGATCTTGAACATGGATGACATAGTGGCCAATGCGTCTGCCAACTGATTCTCTTCTCGTGGAATGTGATCAAAGGTAATCTCTTCGAAGTAGGGGATCAAGCTCAGAACATGCTCTCGATATGGAATGAGATTCGGATGCTTCGTATTCCACTCGCCCTTAATCTGACTGATTACTAAAGCTGAGTCTCCATACACTTGTAAGAACTTGATTCTTAGGTCAATAACAGCTTTGATACCCATGATGCACGCTTCGTATTCGGCCATGTTGTTCGTACAACTGAAACAAAGTCTGGTGGTGAATGGCGTGTGTCCACCTGCAGGGGATGTAATGATGGCGCCAATGCCATTGCCAAGTGCGTTAGAGGCTCCATCAAAGACCATGGTCCATCGGGATCCTTGTTCAGGTTCTTCGTCTGGGCCTGGTTCTTCACAATCTGTAACTAGTAAAACATCTTCATCTGGAAATTCGAATTGCATAGACTGATAGTCATCTACGGCTTGGTGAGCCAAGTGATCGGCTACTACACTTCCTTTGATCGCTTTCTGAGAAGTGTACTGGATATCGTATTCTGTCAAGATCATTTGCTATCTTGCTATTCTTCCGGAGAGAGCTGGTTTCTCAAAGATGTATTTTATTGGATCCATCTTGGAAATCAACAAGGTAGTGTGAGTCAACATATACTGTCTTAGTCGGCGAGCAGCCAAAGCGCTGCAAGTTTTCTCGGTATGAGTATCTTGTTTCACGATCGGTAAACTTTTTCTAAGGTAGTATATTGCATACTCTTTTCACCGACTCCATTGAATTCTCTAATCACAAGTACATGATAAGAGGTCTTCCTTCGTAGGCGGCATCGATGGAGGATTCATAGGTACTCCTTGATTTTGTCAAAAGCGATCGGCAATCGCTTCCATTCCACTACTTGATCTTTCAAGAACTTGAAGATTGGCTCACAAGTAGCGGTTAGATGCAATGAATCGCAATGTAGTTCAATCGCCCAAGAAACCTCGACTTCTTTCTCAAGGGAGCCGGCATTTCTTGAATAGCTTTGACCTTGGCGGTCAACCTCAATACCTCTATTGTCGACAACAAACCCTAGGAGTTTTCCGGATCGACTCAAAAGTGCACTTGTTAGGTTAAGTCTCAACTTGTACTTCTTCAATCAAACAACTTCGAAATGATCAAGATGTTCTTCGATCGGATCGAGCTATCATGTCGTCGACGAGACCCTATCTCGTGATGGATCATGTCATGAAATAGTGCCACCATGGCATCGATAAGTGGCGCTGCTTCACCCGAACGGCATAACCTTGTAGTAGAAAGTGCCCCATGGTAACAAAAGTAGTCTTTTCCATGTCTTCTAAGCCATTTTGATCCGTTGTAACGGAGAAACCATCCATGAAGGAGAAAACCTTATATGAGCGGTGTTGTCAACCGTAACATCAATATGAGGGAGTGGAAAATCGTTTCGGACTCGCTTTGTTCAGATCTCCGTAATCACACACATCCGTATTTTGCCATCCTTCTTGACGGCACCACGCTTGCAACCCATTGTGGATAAGAAGTAATGGGAAGCCGGCATTGAACTGTTTCATGACTTGCTTTGATTTTCTCGACATCTCGGACGCATACGACGAACCTTCTGCTTCACTAGAGAAAACCTTCTTTCGTTGGCAATCGGTGTACCACAATATCAATGTCTAAACCGTGCATGTCTTCATATGACCAAGCAAAACCTCAATATAGTCTCGTAGCATCCGAACCAACCTTTCTTTGACATCGCTCTCAAGACCGCCCTATCTTGATCTCTTTTCCTTCATCAGTACCCAAATTCACAACCTCAACTTGCTCTTCGTGGTGGTCAGATAACTCGCTTCTTCTTGTCAGAAAGGCAAGTTCTCCGGCACTTCACAATCTTCCTCACCTTCGTCTTCGGCTAGGTAGATCGGATTATCGAAGTCATATTTAGCAATAGAATAGCTGTTATTAACGAGATTCAGAGTGATTCTGCAGTGTATCACGTGGGTGTGTGTAAGAAACACATAGCTCTTTGAAGGGGTGATAAAGTAAAGAAAGAAAACAAACAATTGAATGCAAAAGTCCAACGAATTTATTGAATGAAAATACGCAAACGACAGATAATAACCCTCGCAAACGAGCCATGATGCCCCGGGTAAGGCACTAGGCTTTAGAGTTTACTGTTCAAAACATAAAGAAATACGAAAAGCAAAACAAAACAAGAGCAATTACTCCTGTCTAAAGGAGATTGGTATGACGTCTTCAGTCTTCCAATTGGTGAGTCTGTTGTCAGGAGTTGGGAAGATCCACTTGCTGATGTCGAAGTCGTTGTCATCGTCTTCTATAGCGTGAACCCCACTCTGGCTGATGCGGAAAGGAAGTTGGCCGGCACGTTCGCGGCGTATCATCTTCTGGCCTTTGGTGGTGAAGCCTAAACCAGTCTTGTCGGATTTGAAAAGAAGATCAGGGAGCTGACCCCAAATAGCACTACCTCCTTCTTCAACTGCTGCTTGAGCATCTTTCAGCGGGGCCATCCTTGGCGGAACAGGTGTAACTTCAGGAGTGACAGGAGAGTCAACAAGCATGACTCTGGGGATTGCTTCAAATGCTTGACATGGAGTCTCAAAGAATTCACCTTCCATCTCAAGGTATCGGAATGACTGTAGATGACTGACCATGTACTCTTCTGGCCTTTGGTGGTGAAGCCTAAACCAGTTTTGTCGGATTTGAAAAGAAGATCAGGGAGCTGACCCCAAATAGCACTACCTCCTTCTTCAACTGCTGCTTGAGCATCTTTCAGCGAGGCCATCCTTGGCGGAACAGGTGTAACTTCAGGAGTGACAGGAGAGTCAATAAGCATGACTCTGGGGATTGCTTCAAATGCTTGACATGGAGTCTCAAAGAATTCACCTTCCATCTCAAGGTATCGGAATGACTGCAGATGACTGACCATGTACTCTTCTTGATGCAAACTTACTCATACTTACCCTTAGAGCACGATTGGATGGCTGAGAGAGGTTAAAAGTAGCTGGAAAACAAAACTCGAATTTTCAAGTTTCTTGAAAAATTTGGACAAAATAAGGGTTGTGTATGGAGCTAGGGTTTCGTTTTTGTGGCTTGGCATGTTGCTGAGTATTTATAGAGAGGATTTGGAGAGAAATAAGAGTGAAAAAAGATTGATCCATCAATGTGCAATATTTTCCATTTAAATTCAAATCAAATCTTTAAAAAAAATTGATTTTCTCATGAATGCCAAGGCTAGCACGAATTTGGTATGAATTATGGGCTATCTTGGACTCCAAGCATGATATAAATCCAATCCATTTGAAAAATATATTATTTTCATATTTTATATAATTTATTTTTGAATTAAATGTTCTAAAATTCAAAGATAAATCATAAAAATAGAAAATCACCATGGCCAAGCATTTATGGGTCAAAAATAATGTCATGAACAAGTTTGGATCAAAAGATTATAGGCCCATTTGGAAAATTTTGCATTTTGACCAAAATGTCCTTTTGTGCAATTGTCCAAAATTGCCCAACTTCTGAATAGTGTATCTTGCTCAATTTTCCACATTTTTGAGTGTTCTTGGACTTTTTGGAAAGCTCTAAGAGTCCTCTAACCAACCCTTTTGGTCTCATCTCAATTGAAGTTTCTATGCTCAATATATCCTCAAAACAAAAAGTTGACTTTTTGTTGACTTTGAGAATGACCAGTAATGTTTTGGGCCATACCTCTCAAATGAAGCAATTTTTGGACATTCTTGTGAGACATGAAGTTGTAGAGAATTGAATTTCCTTCAAAACAAGAGGTGGTGGGAAACTTTCTGAGAAAGTATGAGAAAGTTATGATCAGTCAAAGTTCAGTTGACTTTTCACCTAGAAACCCTAATTTAGAAAGTTTGACTTCTGAGCAAATCTTGAGTTTTCTTGATGAATCATGATCAACCCTTGATCAAATGATGAATGTAACTTCAAAATGAGGATGTTGACCAAAAATTATGAAGTTTGACTGTATGTTGACCACAGTTGACTTTTTGTCCAATACAACTGATTTTCAACCATCTGAGCAATTGTCTAAGGAAACTTGACTTGTAAGGCTTGAAACTTGACATGGAGAATCTTTGAAGCATATGAGGAGGCATGAAGACCAATGGAGATGTTGGAAGTCCATCTTGATCTGAGGATCACCAAACCCTAGTTTGGGTTGATTGTCTAGGAGAGAGTTTGTCTGGTCAACTCTTGAGGAATCCTTGAGTATGGGTGTATGAGATATCTTGAGAAAATGGAGGGCAAATTTTGGGGTATGACAGGATCCTCTGCATACATATCCCCTGGTGGGAATCAGAGCATCTGTAGCTCGGATCTAAGGGAGCTATGGTTTGTTTGGTTTGAGGGAGAAAGAACTATGCTCGCCAAGGATGAGACCTTGTGCCTACGTATTCTCAAAGGGAGGTAGAGAAAGTCAGAGCAATCGTAGTTCCCACTTATGCTAGTGGAAGAAAAGGGTGTTATTAAGAGAAAAAGACAAATGTCATCTTAATGAAAAATGTATCTAATCTATTTCATCACATACATTTTTTAAGGGTTGATTGATTGAATATTTCATCATAAGTATTAGGTGTTTTGCTTGAGTGTACAAGCGTTACCACTTACGAGTTTAAGAAAGATGTTTTGAAAAGGTGATTGAATCTTTAATTGTAAGCATTGGTGTTTTGCTTGGGTGTACAAGTGTTACCACTTACAGTTAAAAGATGTTTTGTTTGAAAAAGTGTTTGAAAAGTGTTTATGATTTGTATGTGATATTATAGATGAGAAACTTCTTCCATAGAGATGATAAATGTCTAAATCTCTAGGAGAAATTGATTATTGATTATGGGGATGCTTTTAATAAGCATGTGGGTCCTTGTATTGTAAGCCCAAGAGGAGGCATTCCGAGGGTCATCGAGGGTCCTTGCATTGTGAGCCCAAGAGGATGCATTCTGAGGGTCATCGAGGGTCCTTGTATGAAGCTCAAGAGGAAGCTATAGGGTATGGCTGGCCTTGGCTTTAAGAGTGGTTTCACCAGGAAACCATCCTCTTAGGATTCAAGAGTGATTTCACCAGGAAATCATACTCTCAGGGTTCTATCCTAACGCAAGTGATTCTTTGTATTGGAAGCCCAATAGGAGGCTGTTAAGAGATTTCTAGGTCTCTTTCTTGTTTGATGCCCAAGAGAAGGCTAAACTCAACGATGGAGTTCTTTTGAACGAAGCCCAGGAGGAGGCTAACTCAGTAGAGGAGTTGTCTTATACGAAGCCTAAGAGGAGGCTAAACTCAACGGGTGAGTTGCTTATACAAAGCCTAAGAGGAGGCTAAAGGGAACCTAGTTGTTAGACTAGTTGTTATGTTATAACTGAACAGTTATACGAACGAGTGTGTGATGTGTATCCACAAGAGTTTATGAAGGAAATATATAAAAAAGTGTATAAAATAAGAAATTAAAGCAAGTGTAACTTGAATATATAAAGAGTTGGGACTTACACCTTAAGCGACGCCCATTGGTTTAAGAGCAGTTTCACCGAGAATAATGCTCCTCTTAATACCAATGGAATCGGTGTATAAACAAGCGGATGGAAACAAACGAACGAAATTTGTTATACTTAAATATTTACAAAGATGATTGAATATGTACAGGAAAGGCTGGATATGTACAAGAAAATAAATATGTACATAGGAGGGTTGGGACTTACACCGTGAGGGAGGCCCATGATCAATTTGAAAGAAATTAGAGGAAAAAACTTGGTTCGATTTATCTTCAAATCGAATCGATCATGGAAAAAAGGTGTGTAAGTTTATTGAGAGGTTTTTGAAAAGGTTTTGGAAATGATTTTGAAAAGTGAAGGCTATTCACAAGAAGTTTTGAGAAAGATTAGGTTTGAAAATTGGAAAGAAAACATTTTTGAAAAGTATTAAAAATACTTAAAACGTCTCCTAATTAAAATATAATCAAAAAGAAAATGTTTTTGGATTTTTTTGACATAATCATAAAATAGATATATTAAATGACAAGTGTGCAAAAAATCAACTCAAAATGAGAAGTTTTGTTTGGTTCTTGAAAATGTTGAATTTAGTTAAAAAACTTGAGAAAATTAGTGATAAAAAGAGAGTTCCGGTCCTAAGGAGGTTTGAACCTAGGATCCTTGGCTTAGAAGTGAAAAGTTTTACCACTGAGCCATGTGCTTGAATTGTCATTTAATCACCTTGTTTTAAAGAAGTTTTGAAAAATATTTAAAAATAAGTAAAATGAAGTTTTGAAGAAAAGGATCAGAAGTTGAAGTTCTGAAGGAGTCAGAAGTTGACGTTCTGAAGGAGTCAGAAGCTGAAGTTCTGAAGGGAGTCAGAAGGTGATGCTTCTGAAGGAGTCAGAAGATGAAGCTTCGGAAGGGAGTCAGAAGCTGAATCTTCTAAAGGAGTGAGCATCAGAAGGTGATGATCCTGAAGGAATGAGCTTCAGAAGGGGATGCTTCTGAAGGAATGACCTTTTTATTATAAAATAATGTCCTAGGGGGATTCGAACCCTGGGCCTTGAGGTGAGGCAATAGATTTAAGAGCGTGCTGGCAACCGTTGGGGCGGTGATACATCCGTTAACTTAACTCTAACCATAAATATATATTAGAAAAAGTGATTTTAAATTTTCAGAAAGGTCAAAAAACGCGCGCAGCTCGTCTTCTTCCTCCATCCTTCTTTGATCCATGGATTCTTCATTTCTCAATGAAATTGCACGATCCAAACATCAAACATGCTCGGATTTTCACTAGGAACATGATGGTGGCAATTAATTCCATTTATTTTAAGTGTAGGGTTACTGATTTTGAACGAAAGCAGATGAACCCTAGTTTTGAAAATTGATTGTAAAATCGTGTTTGTGCAATAATTCAAGAAATTGATTGAGAGTTTATGATCCTCATATGTGCAGAAACAAGATGGCATAGCAAGTTTTGAACTGGAATTCAGAAATCAAAGAGTTCAAAGTTGGAAAACTTACCTCTTATAATCAGAAATTGAATCCTTTCTTAGAGTGTTTTCAGTTGTGTTTTGATGATGGCTATAGCTCCACTAGACCTCAAGGAACGTGTGGAAGTGCTTATCTTGGACTGAAACCTTCTGGAACCTTCTTCCCAAGTCCAACTGTAGCTCGAGCAAGTTGAGAATGAAGATGATGATTTTGAGTTTATAGAAATGGAAAGATGGTTTGGATAACTTCTATATGGTGTATAGAAGGTGTTTAAATGATTGGAAAGTGAAGAGCACGAGTGGAATGGAAATTTGGAAGTTTTGGCTCAAAATTACAATTTTTGGATTTTGGAAATGGTTTCTGAGTTTGGCTAGTTCTTGGGCTATCTTGAGGATTCTAACAACTTTCTAATGACTCCTGGAAAGCATTTGAAGCCTAGGATTGCTCATAAATTGCAAGACTTGGAATTTGCAAATTCTCCCACTTAAAAACTTGAAACTTGAAAAACAAGAAAGAAATAAGGAAATCTTGTATTATGATGCTTTGGTGTGATTTTGAATGAAGAAGTGACCTCTATTTATAGGCCAAGAATTCTGAATGACAAGGCAAGGATTTAATTGAAAGAGTTTGCAAGTTGGCTTAAGAGGTAAGAAGGAATCTTTTACATTTAATGCACATGGTTAACTTCTTTAACCATGGTTAAAATTTCCTCTTGATCCAATCCTTCTCTCAATCATTGCTAACTGATATTTATCAGTTATAACTTATCTCTCAATGGTGACAAGGCTTCTACAAGGAGGAATTTGTGAAAAATGACCTATAATCTTGGCAAATGACTTGCAATTTATGGTTATGGAGCTCTAAGTTTCAATTTCAAAACCCTAGCTACACAAAGTGTTTTTTCAAATTCTTGGAAATTTTGGAAAGCTTGTAACAAGATCTACAACTTTCATGTTTTCAGTTTTTCTTGAATCAAAATGGATCTAGGTGAAAAATGGCCATGAAAGTAAGGAAAAACCATGTTTTTTAACACATGAAAATGTTTTTAAGTGTTAGAAAAATTTCAATCTTGACTTTTTTGTTAACTTTTTCACATTTCTTGATTTTTTATGATCATGATGGATAATTTGAAATGATTTTATGATTGAAAAAATTTGGATTTGGAAAAGTTGACCAAAAGTCAAAGTTTGACTTTTTGAACAGTTGAATTTTCATCAGATGATTCAGAATTTGTCTGATGAAGAATCGTGGATTTTGGAATGTTTTGAATCAAGAAATTAGGTCAAGATGTTGCATTGATGATGTTAAGATCAATCTCCAAGCAAATAGGTCATTCATTGAGCAGAAAGTCCATGATTCATTATCTTCGATCAAAACCCTAATTGGTCGATTCAAGGTAGATCATGAGAAAAAGTTGGGAATTTGAAGATCAAATGTTGATGATTTAATTAAGATAGATCAATTGAGGTGAGTGGAAACTCAAACCCTTATTGGTTACATCTTGAACAGATGAAATTTTGATAAAACCCTAATTTGGCTTTAGGAGCACACACACACGATCTATCCTGTTCTGAAACTGTTAGTAATGCAATGATGCACATGTGAATGATATAAGGTGGTATCTTAGGTCAAAAATTGGGGTATGATAGATGCCCCTATTTAGGTTTCTCTAACCTGAGATATGAAGATGAAAATCTTCATCTCGATAGGTGCGAAGAGACTTAAATATCAGAATACGCAAATTTTGGATCTAAGATACCAAAAAATGTGAATGATGCAATATGATTGCAGAAAGTTTACCCAGGAGGTATCAAAGAGTGACATGCTGGGGAAGAAAGACAATTGCGAGGATTTCTTGAACTTTCATGATTGAACTTGTTAAGAAGAACAATCATTTTATGATAAGTTCCAAGATGAAAAGGAAATAAGCGGCTCGGATGACGAGGTTATTGCTTATTGTTTGCAGGTAGATTTTTTTTGTGAAATCTAGACCTGAATTGGTTAGAGACGAGGTTCTATCCAGGAATGAACTGGAAAGAAACGGTCAATCAAGACTTTGTACCCAATGAGGAATGATCTCGATTGGGGATCTGGAGGAAAAAATGTATTTTTTCTGTTTGGGGATAATCTACTGGAGAGATGACACACCCATACTTGTTTTTGGGAATAAATGCAACCTAAACAAGTGATATTGAAACAAACATTGAGAAATGAAAGAATGCATTATTGATGCAATTATATATGAATGATGAATGTCATTGAATATCATATGCATGCTGACGGTACTTGACAAGACAACAAAGAGTATTTGGAAAAGGACTACGTCACAGTTCAAACAAATACTCAGCAAAATATACAGCAATGGTGTAGACGTTACTGATGATGATTATGAGTTGCATGCTTTAAACTTTCCTGGAAAAGGCATTTTACTGGCAACCTTGTTGGGGTTCCTTTTTCAGATAAGAATACCGTCCTTTGATGATCTCTTTCGGGGAAAAGAAAACTTCTCAGTAGTTGTTTACCTTTCAGAGGTTGAAACACTCATGGAGAAAACTGTTGAAATTCTTTCTGTGTTCACAGTTCAAAGGAAAATTTCGCTTTTATTTTAAAACTTTGAAGTAAAAATTCATTTAAAACTTTTTTTTTAGTTTCAAAAGTGATTTTCACAAGAAAAAACGTTATTTTGCAAAACAGAATAAAGCAAGAATTGCAAACAAATGGGCACAAGGCTCAAATTTTATTGATAGAATGGTAATCAGCCAAAGGCATGATTCCATGGACTATTTACAAAAGTTGGAAATGCTAATTTATTGGGAAAAGGATACATTGAAAGAAAATAACCGCTATTATCCCTAACAACTTTGAATTCCAACTGTGCTTGTTGCCTTAGAAGATTTGATTGAAGATCCGTTGATGGAAGATTCTTCAAATTTACGAAGTACGGACTGATGCAATTACTTTGTCATTTTGATCCTTAATTTTTGCCTAGATTGCCTTTTCAGGTTTTCAATCTACCAGGATAAATTTTTGTTTATTGTCTCTAATTTTTGCCTGGACTGCCTTTTCAGGTTTTCAGTCCACCGAGTCGCTCATTTTTGCCTAAGTTGCCCTTTCGGGTTTTCCACTTACCGAGCTGTTTATTTTTTTAGACAAAGTATTTCTTGACTGCATCAGCATTTATAGGATGCGGAAGTTCATCACCATCCATGGTCGTGAGAGTCATAGCACCGCTAGAAAAGCTTCTTTTGACGACGTATGGGCCTTCGTAATTAGGAGTCCATTTTCCCCTAGAATCTGGTTGAAAAGACAAAATCTTTTGAAGTACGAGGTCGCCTTCTTGGAATTCACGAGGTCAAACCCTTTTGTCGAAGGCTTTCTTCATCCTTCTTTGATATAATTGTCCATGACATAGAGCGGTTAGACGCTTTTCTTCGATTAAGTTCAACTGATTGTATCTGCTTTGACACCATTCAGCCTCAAATAACTTAGCTTCCATGAGAACTCTCATTGATAGAATTTCAACTTCTATGGGGAGCACTACTTCCATGCCGTATACTAAGGAAAAAGGGGTTGCCCCTGTCGAAGTACGTACTGAAATACGATACCCATGTAAAGCAAATGGCAGCATTTCATGCCAGTCTTTGTAAGTGATGACAATTTTCTAGACGATCTTTTTGATGTTCTTGTTGGCATCTTCCACGGTGCCGTTCATCTTTGGTCGGTAAGGAGATGAGTTATGATGCTCAATCTTGAATTCCTCACACAGTTCTTTCATTATTTTGTTGTTCAAGTTTGATCCATTATTTGTAATGATCTTACTTGGAACTCCATATCGGCAAATGAGGTTGTTCTTGATGAACCTCACAACCACTTATCTTGTAACGTTGGTGTAAGATGTTGATTCGACCCATTTGGTGAATTAATCAATAGCCACTAAAATGAAGCAATGATCGTTTGACACTTTTGGTTCAATCATCCCAATCATGTGGATGCCCCACATGGAGAAAGGCCACAGAGAGGAAAGAATGTTGAGTAGAGTCGGTGGTACATGGATCTTATCTGCGTAGATCTGGCACTTGTGACATCTCTTAACGTGTCTGCAGCAATCGGATTCCATTATTATCCAATAGTAACCTACTCTTAAGATTTTTCTGGACATTGCATGCCCATTTGAATGGGTTCCAAAGGACCCTTCATGCACTTCGTGAATTAACATATCTGCTTCGTGTCTATCCACGCATCTAAGCAAGATCATGTTGAAGTTTCTTTTGTATAGCACATCTCCATTCAGGAAGAAATTTCCAGAAATCCTCCTTAGAGTTCACTTATCTTTGTGCGATGCCCCGAGTGGGTACTCTTGAGTTTGAAGGAAGTGTTTGATGTCCTGGAACCACGGTTTATCATCGATGACTGCTTCAGTTGCAAACACATATGCAGGTCTTTCAAGGCATCTGATGTTGATCTTAGGCATATCGTTCCAATGGTTGACTTTGAACATGGAAGATAAAGTGGCCAAGGCGTAAGCCATTCGATTCTGATCTCAAGGAATATGATGCAATTCAACTTTGTTGAAGAGAGTCAACAAACATCTTGCATAATCTCGGTAGGGAATTAAACCACGGTGATGTGTTTCATACTTGTCTTTGATTTGATTGATCACAAGGGTTGAATCTCCATATATGTCAAGGATCTTGATCCTTAAGTCGATGGCTTCGTCGATACCCATGATACAAGCTTCGTATTCTGCGATGTTGTTGGTGCAATAAAATAGCAATCTGGCAGAGAACGGGATATGAGAACCCTCGGGAGTAATGATGACTTCCCCAATTCCATTGCCCAAAACGTTAACTGCTCCATCAAAAATTAAGCCCCATCTAGATTCTGGATTAGGACCTTCTTCAAGTAACGGTTCGTCACAATATTTCATCATTAAGTACATAACATCCTCGTCAGGGAAGTCAAACTTGAGAGATTGGTATTCATTGATCGGCTGAGAAGCCAAGTGATCGGCGAGAATGCTTCGTTTGACCTCTTTTTAGGAGCGGTACTTGATGTTATATTCAGATAATAACATCTGCCATTGGGCGATTCTCCCTGTTAAGGCAGGATTTTCAAAGACGTGCTTGATTGGATGCATTTTGGAAATTAACCAAGTCGTGTGGTTGATCATGTACTGGTGGAGACATTTAGAAGCCCACACCAAAGCACAACATGTTTTCTCGATCATGGAGTAACGAGTTTCACAATCTGTGAACTTTTTACTTAAGTAGTAGATAGCATGCTCCTTCTTACTGGTTTCATCTTGCTGTCCAAGCACGCAACCCATGGAATCTTCCAATACGGTAAGGTACATGATTAATGGTCTTCCTTCGATTGGAGGAATCAATATTGGAGGCTCTGACAAGTATTCCTTGATATTGTCAAATGCTCTTTGGCAATCTTCTGTCCATACAACCTCTTGATTTTTGCGAGAAGGTTGAATATTGGTCCACAAGTAGCAGTCATTTGAGAGATAAATCTGGAGATGTAATTCAACCGTCCAAGAAATTATCTTACTTGATTTTTTGTATGTGGCGTAGGCATTTCTTGAATAGCCTTGACTTTGTCGAGGTCAACTTCAATACCTCTTTAACTGACAATGAAACCTAGGAGTTTTCTAGATCTCACCCCAAAGGTGCATTTGCTAGGATTCAGACGAAGCTGATATTTCCTTAGTCGTTGAAACAAACTCAAGAGATATTCTATATGTTCTTCTTTAGTTTCATACTTTGCTATCATGTCGTCCACGTAGACTTCGATCTCTTTGTGCATCATGTCATGAAACAGAACGGTCATTGCCTTTTGGTAAGTTGCGCTTGCATTCTTTAAACCAAACGGCATTACTTTGTAGCAAAATGTGCCCCATGGCGTGATAAAAGATGTCTTCTCCATGTCTTCGGGATCCATTCTGATTTGATTATAACTAGAGAAACCGTCCATGAAGTAAAAGATGTTGAACTTAGCAGTGCTATCCACCAGCATGTCGATATGCGATAGTGGGAAATCATCCTTTGGACTAGCTTTGTTCAAGTCCCGATAGTCAACACACATCCTGACCTTTCCATCTTTCTTTGGGACAGGCACTATGTTGGCTAACCATTGAGGATATTCGCAGGTGACGAGGAAACCTGCGTCGAGTTGTTTTTGAACCTCTTTTTTGATTTTATCGGCCATATCTAGGTGAATCCTTCTCAGTATTTGTTTAACTGGCGGACATTCTGATTTTAATGGCAAGTGATGCTCTACGATGTTGGTATCCAACGCTGGCATGTTCTGGTAGGACCAAGCAAACACATCGACATATTCTTTGAGAAGATCTATCAGTTTTCTCTTGACATCATTGTCGAGTAGAGCTCCGAGGCTCACTTCTTTTATGTTTTCCTCAGAGCCTAAGTTGATTGTTTCCAAAGGCTCTTTGTGAGGCTGAATGATTCTTTCCTCGTGCTTAAGTAGTCGGGAAATCTCATTCGGGATCTCTTCTTCATTCTCTTCTTCGACGTCGAACACAGGGAATTCAAAGATGAGAGAGGTCGTAGAGTTATTGCGTTCAATGGATTTGTTCATTGTTAATCTACATTTATGATTTATGTTCGATTTTTTTTTAGAAAAAGTTTATACAAAAGTGTATGCAAATTATTAATTTTCGAAGATGTTTGTTTTTATTGGGTTTTTTAGGATTACCATTTCCAGAAAAAGGGTAAAAAACGAAAAACAAACACAAAATGTGGGAATCAAAACAACACTTTGTTTATGATTCACAATATGAAATAGAGCCCTAAATACAAACTCATTTGTCTTGGGCAAGACAAAGAGAAAATTATTTAAAAGCTAGCCCTATAAAACATCTCTCTGCCTTGGGCGGGGCGAGAGTTCAAAGCAAAAGCAAGATAAACTACTTAGGACGATGAACAACAGTCTGAACCTCAACGACTTTCCAATAGTGACGAACTCCTTGGAAGACTATGTATTCTGGTAGTTTTCCCTTTGAATCATTTTCTATGTTGATATTGATCGTTGGTCGAACAGGTTTTGAAGACTCTGGTTGATTAACCTTGCCTTTTGTACTGCTGAGGCGATCTTCTTCTGCTTGATTGATTGGTCGAGGAGTATAGAATGCAGTATATGCGTTTTCAGGCGACATGTATTCTGGATTCTCAAGATGTACTTCCCAATCCTCTAGATGAAGAGACTCATTATCAGAGACACTTTCCAAATTATTTTTAGAATTGCCTTTGCAATCATCTCCAAAAATTGCTTTAATATGGGGATAATCAAAATCTGGTTCAACAACCTCGACAGGCGTATTGAAGCAAAGATTTTCATTTGTGATCTCAGATTGATGATGAGATTGAGAAGGCATGTATGCCTCTTCTGGTTGACTGAGATATTCAGGAGGATCATCCTATCCAGTTGGTTGGATGTCTTCGATTCTAATTCTTGAACTTTCAGGAGCAGTATATCTCACCATAAAGTCATAATTTCTGCTTGGTTCTCCCAAGGTATCCCGAATCTCAGGTGGGATAGGTGGAATTTCTTCTTCATCATTTTGCAGGAACATGCCTTCAAATTTGTCTGAAGGAGGATAGAACGGTGTATGTGGTTCTTCCTAAGACATGTATCCAGAGTTATTAAGATAAGTTTTCCATTCTTCGGATCTAGAGAGATTGTCTTCATTTCCTTCATCAACAAGGACATTAACCTCTTGAGGAATAGGGTTTAGGAAACCTTCATTGTGGAATAATTCTTTGATCGGACGAAGAGTTTCTTCCCTTTCATTGGCTTTTGAAAGTACTGGAGTAAATCTGAGTCCTATTTTGGTTTCTTTGTTGACAGGATTTATCACTTGTCCCCAACCGGCGGCAGTACCGTTTTTCACTATTTGCGCTGCTTCTTTGTAGGAGGAGATAGATGATCTGTTTTTCTTTGTAGATTCATCTTCTAACGAAAGTCCTTGGAACTGTGTCCCTTCAACATCGTCAGCAGTGATGAAAGAAAAAGGGGACAAATGGCTTACTAATAAAGCTTGTTCACCAATAACGGTTACTAGTTTTCCATTTGTCGTAAATTTCAATTTCTAGTGGAGCGTAGATGTTACTGCTCCTGCTTCATGTATCCAAAGTCGTCCTTACAAACAATTGTAAGCAGCTTCTACGTACATGACCTAGAAGGTAATTTGAAAAGTATGTGGACCAATCGTTATCGGAAGGTCAACTTCTCCAATAACGGATTTTCTTGATCCATCGAAGGCTTTGACTACTACACCACTAAATTTCATTGGTGTTCCTTTGTAATATAAACGAGCGAGAGTCGTTTTTGGAATTACATTCAAGGATGAGCTAGTGTACACTAGCACGTTAGACAGAGAATCTGATTGGCAATTCATAGAGATATGTAGAGCAAAATTATGATCTCTTCCTTCCTCTAGGAGTTCTTCATCACTGAAGCTCAAGTTGTTGCAAGTTGTATGTTGCCTATAATTCCACCAAATTGATCGGTGGTCACGTCGTGATCTACGTAGGCTTGATCCAACACTTTCATCAAGGCCTCTCGGTGGGCTTCAGAATTCAAAAGCAAAGACAATATTGAGATTTTGGAAGGAGTCTGCATCAATTGATCTACAACTTTGTACTCACTCTTCTTGATCAGCTTTAGAATTTCATTAAAGTCTGAATTGACATTGGTTCTATAAGACGGACCAATGCTTAAGTCTGGATTACCAACGGGAATTCCCATAGGATTCTCAACAGGTACATCAACAGGATTTTGTCTAACTGTAGGAGTAATAGGCTGCTTTAGTGGCAACGGGATATGCACACGCCCACTCCGAGTTAATCGTCCTACTTCAGCGATGTTAACTACGGCTGAAAGAGTAGGTATGGGTATTTGATTTCTATTTTCCATCATAGTTGTGTTGTACTGATAGGGAACTGCTTTGTCAGAGTCATAAGGAACAGGTCCAGGTAGACAAATGATCAATGGAGAGTCAGGAACCCTTGGACTGTTGTATTCAACCTCTACGCGCTTTGGCATATTAAAGTGAGGGATAATGACGTTTACTTCAGGAATTTCCAAGTTGATATTTGAGACTAAAAGCTCATGCGGATAATACCCTACCATATTTACGTCATAATCATTCCTGTTTCTGAAAATTTGAATGTCGTCAATGTCAATTAACCACTGAAGGTCTGCTTTTACAGCTGGACATCCTCGAGAATTTGTAAAACAGATTCTACAAGCTGTATAGTCATGTTTAGCAAAAACACCTATTGTGCTGAATGTAGCGTATAGCTGTACCAAGCTTTCTCTTATCAAATTTACATTTGTGTGACTGGGTATCGATCTGAATTTCTGGCTATCAAATTCACAGCGTGTCCTCGATTATTAGGAAGTGGATTCAGTTGCACATTCGGATTTGTATTTCTGAAAGAAAGAAGATTATCCCTAACTAATCTTTGAACTTCGGCTTTCAATGCTATAAAGTGTTCGAGATCGTGACCTGGTGCCCCTTGATGAAAAGGGCAAGATACATCTATTTTGTACCACCAAGGCAACTTATCAGGTACTTGAGGTGGTACTCTTGTTTGAAGAAGATTTCTCTCAATCAAGGCAGGATATAATTCCGTGTAAGACATCAGACTTGGATCAAATTGCGAGATTCTAGGAGCACGATTCTGATTGTTGTTGAATTGTTGAGCCTATTATCAAGGTTGCTGATTCTATTAGAATTGTGGGGTAATTCCCATGTGTGAAGTTGTACTAACAACTGGTGCGACCGTGGCTACTTGTTGTCGGTGATTGACATTTTTCCTGGGTTTCCCTCGGGATACCATTCCAACGTCATGTTCTTTCTTCTTCGGGAAACCAGTTCCAATTCACTTGGTTCCGCTTGAAGATCCCACTTCTCTAGTTAAGCGTCCTGCTCGGTCTCCTTCTTCTAATCGCATCCATATGCTTACCATTTCAGTAAAATCACCTGGAGCACTGGCGATCATGCGTTCGTAGTAGAAAGGGCCAAGAGTATTCAAGAAGATCTTGGTCATTTATTTTTCTTCTAATGGTGGATTAACTTGGGCAGTAATTTCCCTCCAACGTTGGGTGTATTCTTTGAAAGTGTCATTTTCCTTTTGAGACATTGATCTGAGTTGATCTCGATCTGGAGCCATATCCAAATTGAATTTGTATTGTTGAACAAAAGCTTCGCCTAGGTCATTGAAAGTTCGAACGTTCACACTATCCAATCCCATGTACCACTTCAAAGCGACGCCAGTAAGACTGTCTTGGAAATAGTGAATGAGCAATTGATGATTATCGTTATATGTAGACATCTTCCAAGCGTACATCGTAAGATGACTTTGCGAGCAAGAGTTACCTCTGTATTTTTCAAAGTCGGGGACTTTGAACTTAGCGGGTATCCTTACGCAAGGAACCAGACATAGATCGTGGGCATTTTTCCCAAACAAATCCTTTCCACTGATTGTTTTGATCTCTAGCTGCATCTTATTGAACTGTTCCTGGAGATTTTCCATTTGGCCACGAGGATTCGTGTTGTTGCCAAGATTATGATAGACTTCTTCGTTCGCATTAGCGTGAACCACATAAGCTGGATTCGTCATAAACGGTTGAGAAACCGACATAGTGACTTGAGGAAAGGTTACTTCGTGCTGTGGAGTAAATGCTGAATTCTGCAAAGTAGGAACCTCAATTATCGTTGTCGGTATTTTAGGAGTATTTTGACGAAATCCTATGCTGAAATTGAAAGGCATGCCCCATGGATAACCTTTTGGCATACTGAAAAGAGGATTACTGACTGCAACAGTAGAAATTGGAGTACTAGTGATCTCCGAAATCGTCGCTTGATTTTGACTATTTGATTGCTGATTCTGCGCAGCTACCAACGAGCTTACTAAAGCAGCGAGTCTTTCCACCTCTTCTTGAAGTGTGGTTACTTTACCACGAAGCTCAATATTCTCTTGTTCAAAATCTACCATTGCTTTTCTTCTGTTTGCACGAGTATTGTATCTGCGAGCTGACTGTGAACGTAGTCGAGAAACTCTAAGACGCGACAGCTTGACGATCTCTCTGGAAAAAAATTCGAAAGATAAGACTCTAAATAACAAACTCGAAATGCAAAGAATGATGCATGATTATGGATGCAAAGAGAAAAAAATTTCCAAAGAATTTACGCTAAAAGAGAAATTTCTTGCAAACATTTGGATGGAAAACTCTTATTTTATTAATATTCGAAAGAAGATTACAACAAGTTTTTGGAGCATAGCTCTTACAGTGATAGAATAAATAATAAAATAAAGCTAAACTAATTAAGCGTTTTCGTCTAATGAAGAACCAAATGCTTGATGTAGCTTCAACTTCAGGATTTCTTTCCCATAGTAAGCTTTCGGCTCAGCTTTCTCGGCTTTTAGCTTGTTAATGACTTTTTTCCAATCGTCTGGAGCAGGATTTCTAATTGTCATTTCTTCAACCTTTCTTTTCCTTTCTTTGATGTATTTCTTGATTGCGCCATCCTTTCGACGAATCTTCTCATCTTTCTCCATGAGTCATCCATCTTGAAAGTAGAGCGTTTTTTCATGATCCTTAACTTGCTTCTTAAGCTTTACATTCTCAAGGTCAGTCTTAAGAAACTTGTCTTCCAAAGCTTCTTTCTCTAGCCTCATCTTAGCCAAAGCTTCTTGGTATTCTCCCATAGTCTTAATGGGAATGGTGGTCGATTTAGATACCACTGGGAACATGGGTTCTTCATAAGCATAAGGCATTTAAAATTCCTTCGCTCTTTTCTTTACCCAAGAAGTGTAGATTTCCATGGTTACACAGTTCCTTGCATCACCCTTTTCTTTCCTTCGAATGTGATGCCAAGCTCTTATCATTCTAGCTTTCAAACCTTGGGAATCTTCCCCTTCATTATAAAAGTAATTTTCTACTGTAAAACCAAGGGGTTTACTGGAGTTTGCGTACCCAAGTTGATGTCTTGCCAAAAATGGGTTGTAGTTAATTCTTCCTTCCGTACCAATGAGAGGTACGTTGGCAAACTCTCCACAGCTTTCAATGATTTCCATCTCATTATTGGTCAAGGTATACCAATTGATATCGTCGTTAGTAAGAGACACGAGTCTTCGATACCAATGCCTACCGTTTTTGTTTTCTCGGAAGATGGGAGACTTAGGCAAGTGTGAGACAATCCATTTGAATAACAGAGGTACACAACACATGATAATTCATCTCCTTGATGATTCCGATGATGAATGGAGAAATACGTGTCACCAAGAAAAGTGGGAATGGGATTTCCAATCAGAAAGATCCTTATGGCGTTGATATCAACGAAACTTGGGACATTGGGAAACAACACCAATCCATAAATGAGCAAAGCCAAAACAGCTTCAAAAGCTACCATGCTACCGACTTCAGCAAATTTAAAAGCCTTCTCCATTAGGAACTTTGAAGTTAGTCCTAAGAGATTTCCTTTGGTAGTCAGGTTTTTGTCTGTCTCAGATTTCCTTAAATGAGTCATCGCTACAATGGCTGGTGGCTTAGGAATGGCTTCCAAACCATTGAAAGGCACTTTGTCAGAGACTGAGATACCTAAGATATGTGTGTACTCTTCCAAAGTAGGCATCAACAGATAATCTGGGAAAGTGAAAGAGCAATAGACTGGATCGTAAAACTGAACAAAAGTTTGGAGAAGTCCTTCATCAACGTTAGTGTTCAGGACAGTTAAAAGAGTTCCATAGCGTTTTTTGAAATTCGAGGGATCTTCTACCAAGGATGCCAAATCTTTTAACTTTCCTACATCAGGAATTCTAAAACCGTATCCCTTAGTATATCTTCTTCTTACGTCCATCCCTCTAACCTAAAATGTTTACAAAGAAAAATATCTAAATTCTTTGGAAATGGGAAGAGAAATGAGAATTTGAAGTTTTTTGAATGAATGCATGAATGCCACAAAGATACAAACATGGTTAATGGTTATACACACGTTCAAGCGTTTAAAGTCATGAGCATGAGGCCAACGATAAGAACCAAACGTGGGTAAGTTCTAAGGGCTTATTCACCTGCAAAACATGTTCTACTGATAATACAGGTTCAACGCTTCTCTTTGAAATATTATCGGATTTGTTAAATACTTGACGTCCAATAATATTTTTCAAGAAAAACTCGCCTGATCGTAGTCTCGCATGACAACTAATCCAAGTTTACACCTAAATAGCTTCTGCACTACACCCTAAATGGCCAGGATGGATTATGTGTTCTACAGCCACTCAGCTTCGTTAGTTCCCTTGAAAGCAAAATGTCTTTGCAAATACTTGCTAAACACAAATACCCCCAAGATAACCTCAACTGAGCGAGGGATCTCAAATTAACTTAGTAAGTAATGAGACTTTACACAAGTTAATAGGACTATACCCCCACCTAGATCTTAAAATGTTTCTTAAATCCCGGTTAGGATTTCTTTCCATCAGATGAAATCACGAGAACTAAAACACACAATAAAGAAAAACAAACATATGCACAAATGAAAGCTTAACCCCTTTTTTTCTTTTTTTGAAAACAAAGAAAAGCTTCGTGCTCCTTAGCAGAGTCACTATTTTTTTCTTTGAAATAAAAGTTTAGCATTCTCCCCAGCAGAGTCGCCATTTTTCTATTCGCGGTAAAAAGTGACAAACGAGGGAATCGAATCGGAATTCGAATCTCTGGCTCAAAACGATTTAATCTTTTGATTTGTTTTCTAAAAAGATGCCGCGAGCATCAAGCTTTATTGTTTAGAAAACAAGAAAATGAGATGAAAAAGGCGAAAGCTGCAATACCCTAAATAAATAAAGATATGCGATGTGACTAGCGTGAACTAGACGCAACGCATTGGGGAGAGATCTGGGTAATGGGGTTTGTTATATAAAGGGAAGGTTGTGGCACCCTATATATATATATATATATATATATAGTTATCTATAGCCTTATTTATATATATGAATATTTTTGATATGTTTGTGTGTTTTAATTTGCTATTCTATTCTTGGGAACGTTTCTCCTTTGGGTTTTAAGAAAGGTAGGTTAAGCGGGGTCCTATGTTTTGTTATTATTGTGCTCGCAGAGATCATTGGGATCCTCTGCATACATATCCCCTAGTGGGAATCAGAGTATCTGTAGCTCGGATCTAAGGGAGCTTTGGTTTGTTTGGTTTGAGGGAGAAAGAACTATGCTCGCCAAGGATGAGACCTTGTGCCTACGTATTCTCAAAGGGAGGTAGAGAAAGTCAGAGCAATCGTAGTTCCCACTTATGCTAGTGGAAGAAAAGGGTGTTATTAAGAGACAAAGACAAATGTCATCTTAATGAAAAATGTATCTAATCTATTTCATCACATACATTTTTGAAGGGTTGATTGATTGAATGTTTCATCGTAAGTATTAGGTGTTTTTCTTGAGTGTACAAGCGTTACCACTTACGAGTTTAAGAAAGATGATTGAATCTTTAATTGTAAGCATTTTTGTTTTGCTTGAGTGTACAAGTGTTACCACTTACAGTTAAAAGATGTTTTGTTTGAAAAAGTGTTTGAAAAGTGTTTATGATTTGTATGTGATGTTATAGATGAGATACTTCTTCCATAGAATTGATAAATGTCTAAATCTCTAGGAGAAATTGATTATTGATTAGGGGGATCTTTTAAGAAGCCTGTGGGTCCTCGTATTGTAAGCCCAAGAGGAGGCATTCTGAGGGTCATCGAGGGTCCTTGCATTGTGAGCCCAAGAGGAGGCATTCCGAGGGTCATCAGGGGTCCTTGTATGAAGCTCAAGAGGAAGCTATAGGGTATGGCTGGCTTTGGCTTTAAGAGTGGTTTCACCGAGAAACCATCCTCTTAGGATTCAAGAGTGATTTCACCGGGAAATCATACTCTCAGGGTTCTATCCTAGCGCGGGTGATTCTTTGTATTGGAAGCCCAATAGGAGGATGTTAAGAGATTTCCAGGTCTCTTTCTTGTTTGATGCCCAAGAGAAGGCTAAACTCAATGATGAAGTTCTTTTGAACGAAGCCCAAGAGGAGGCTAACTCAGCAGGGGAGTTGTCTTATACAAAGCCTATGCAGAGGCTAAACTCAACGGGTGAGTTATCTTATACGAAGCCTAAGAGGAGGCTAAAGGGAACCTAGTTGTTAGACTAGTTGTTATGTTATAACTGAACAGTTATACGAACGAGTGTGTGATGTGTATCCACAAGAGTTTATGAAGGAAATATATAAACAAGTGTATAAAACAAGCAATTAAAGCATGTGTAACTTGAATATATATCAAGAGTTGGGAGTTACACCTTAAGGGAGGCCCATTGGTTTAAGAGCAGTTTCACCAGGAATAATGCTCCTCTTAATACCAATGGAATCGGTGTATAAACAAGCGGATGGAAACAAATGAACGAAGTTTGTTATACTTGAATATTTACAAAGATGATTGAATATGTACAAGGAATTGAATATGTACATGAAAGGGTGGATATGTAAAAGGAAATAAATATGTAAATAGGAGGGTTGAGACTTACACCGTGAGGGAGGCCCATGATCAATTTGAAAGAAATTCGAGGAAAAAACCTGGTTCGATTTATCTTTAAATCGAATCGATCATGGAAAAAAGGTGTGTAAGTTTATTGAGAGGTTTTTGAAAAGGTTTTGAAAATGATTTTGAAAATTGAAAGATATTCACAAGAAGTTTTGAAAAAGATTAGGTTTGAAAATTGGAAAGAAAATATTTTTGAAAAGTATTAAAAATACTTAAAACGTCTCCTAATTAAAATATAATCAAAAAAGAAAATATTTTTGGAATTTTTTGACATAATCATAAAATAGGTATATTAAATGACAAGTGTGCAAAAAATCATCTCAAAATGAGAAGTTTTGATTGGTCTTTGAAAATGTTGAAGTTTGTTAAAAAACTTGAGAAAATTAGTGATAAAAAGAGAGTTCTGGTCCTAAGGAGATTTGAACCTAGGATCCTTGGCTTAGAAGTGAAAAGTTTTACCACTGAGCCATGTGCTTGAATTGTCATTTAATCACCTTGTTTTAAAGAAGTTTTGAAAAATATTTAAAAATAAGTAAAATGAAGTTTTGAAGAAAAGGATCAGAAGTTGAAGTTCTGAAGGAGTCTGAAGCTGAAGTTCTGAAGGAGTCAGAAGCTGAAGTTTTGAAGGGAGTCAGAAGATGAGGCTTCTGAAGGGAGTCAGAAGGTGATGCTTCTGAAGGAGTCAGAAGTTGAAGTTTCTGAAGGGAGTCAGAAGCTGAGAAGCTGAAGCTTTTGAAGGAGTGAGCGTCAGAAGGTGATGCTCCTGAAGGAATGAGCTTCAGAAGGGGGTGCTTCTGAAGGAATGAGCTTCAGAAGGGGATGCTTCTGAAGGAATGAGCTTTTTATTTAAAAAAAGTTCCCCGGGGGATTCGAACCCTGGGCCTTGAGGCGAGGTAAGAGACTTAAGAGCGTCCTGACAACCGGTGGGGCGGTAATACATCCGTTAACTTAACTCTAATCATAAATATATATCAGAAAAAGTGATTTTAAATTTCCAGAAATGGTCAGAAAACGCGTGTAGCTCATCTTCTTCCTCCATCCTTATTTGATCCATGGATTCTTCATTTCTCAATGAAATTGCACGATCCTAACATCAAACTTGCTCAGATTTTCACCAAGAACATGATGGTGGCAATTAATTCCATTTATTTTAAGTGTAGGGTGACTGATTTTGAACGAAAACAAATGAACCCTAGTTTTGAAAATTGATTGTAAAATCGTGTTTGTGCAATAATACAAGCAATTGATTAAGGGTTTATAATCCTCATATGTGTAGAAACAAGACGACATAGCAAGTTTTGAACTGAAATTTAGAAATCAAAGTGTTCAAAGTTGGGCAACTTACCTCTTATAATCAGAAATCGAATCCTTTCTTAGAGTGCTTTCAGTTGAGTTTTAATGATGGTTATAGCTCCAATGGACCTCAAGGAACGTGTGGAAGTGCTTAGCTTGGACTGAAACCTTCTGGAACCTTCTTCCCAAGTCCAACTGTAGCTCGAGCAAGTTGAGAATGAAGATGATGATTTTGAGTTTATAGAAATGGAAAGATGGTTTGGATAACTTCTATATGGTGTATAGAAGGTGTTTAAATGATTGGAAAGTGAAGAGCACGAGTGGAATGGAAATTTGGAAGTTTTGGCTCAAAATTACAATTTTTGGATTTTGGAAATGGTTTCTGAGTTTGTCTAGTTCTTGGGCTAGCTTGAGGATTCTAAAAACTTTCTAATGATGCTTGGAAAGCATTTGAAGCCTAGGATTTCTCAGAAATTGCAAGACTTGGAATTTGCAAATTCTCCCACTTAAAAACTTGAAACTTGAAAAACAAGAAAGAAATAAGGAAATCTTGTATTATGATGCTTTGGTGTGATTTTGAATGAAGAAGTGACCTCTATTTATAGGCCAAGAATTCTGAATGACAAGGCAAGGATTTAATTGAAAGAACTTGCAAGTTGGCTTAAGAGGTAAGAAGGAATCTTTTACATTTAATGCACATGGTTAACTTCTTTAACCATGGTTAAAATTTCCTCTTGATCCAATCCTTCTCTCAATCATTGCTAACTGATATTTATCAGTTATAATTTATCTCTCAATGGTGACAAGGCTTCTAGAAGGAGGAATTTTTGAAAAATGACCTATAATCTTGGAAAATGACTTGCAATTTATGGTTATGGAGCTCTAAATTTCAATTTCAAATCCCTAGCCACACAAAGTGTTTTTTCAAGTTCTTGGACATTTTGGAAAGCTTGAAACATGATCTACAACTTCCATGTTTTGAGTTTTCTTGAATCAAAATGGATCTAGGTGAAAAATGGCCATGAAAGTAAGGAAAAACCATGTTTTTTAACACTTGAAATTTTTTTTAAGTGTTAGAAAAATTTCAATCTTGACTTTTTTGTTGACTTTTTCAAATTTCTTGATTTTTTATGATCATGATGGATAATTTGATATGATTTTATGATTGAAAAAATTTGGATTTGAAAAAGTTGACCAAGAGTCAAAGTTTTACTTTTTGAACAGTTGAATTTTCATCAAATGATTCAGAATTTGTCTGATAAAGAAACATGGATTTTGGAATGTTTTGAATCAAGAAATTAGGTCAAGATGTTGCATTGATGATGTTAAGATCAATCTCCAAGAAAATAGGTCATTCATTGAGCAGAAAGTCAATGATTCACTATCTTCGATCAAAACTCTAATTGGTCGATTCAAGGTAGATCATGAGAAAAAGTTAGGAATTTGAAGATCAAATGTTGATGATTTGATTAATATAGATCCATTGAGGTGAGTGGAGACTCAAACCCTAATTTATCACATCTTGAACAGATGAAATTTTGATAAAACCCTAATTTGGCTTTAGGAGCACACACACACAATCTATCCTGTTCTGAAACTGTTAGTAATGCAATGATGCACATGTGAATGATATAAGGTGGTATCTTAAGTCAAAAATTGGGGTATGATAGCATGCATATACATTCTTGTGATAGCTAATTCCCGTTGTGTAGAATTAGTGATTATTGCCAATAACCGTTCCCAGGTGATTATGGGTGGTGAGGCTGGATTCATGTCCGGGTGATTATGGACGAATCGATGTAACTATATCCGGGTGATTATGGATCAGTGTGTGACTTAGTTCACTTTTGGTACCACATGCATAGAGTCTTGCATTTCATTTTATGGATTATAACATGTTTGGATGAATTCCAGTGTTATAATTTGGTTTTTGTGTGTGATGTATGTTTATGACTTGTGTTGTTGAATGGATGAATAGATCTGATTATGCTGAATAGGGTGGAATAACATCTTATGAAATTCTCTTGTTTTATGAATTTATAATGCATTTTAATTATGATGAAGTCTCACCCTTACTTTGATGATTTCAGATTGAAGCTTTAGCGGCTTAGGAGTTGGTGAGGATAGCACGTAGAGCTGTGCTATTATTTTATCGAGTGTCAGTGTCATGCTCTGGTCTTGTAACACTGGGGAACGTTTGTCTTTATAGTTACTATTGAACTCTTAATTTGTTTAATTGTTTTAGTTGGATAATTACTTATATGGATTAAGACATTGTTCTTTTTATGGTATTTATTTGGTTTTGAATTATCCATGTTTTGAATAAATAATTTCCGCCGTGTTAAATATGTGTTGATTAATTATTGGTTGAATTTATGTTCCTCAGCTGAGCAATGTATAATTATTGGAATTTTATGTTTTTAATTAATTGTGACGCCCTTTAATACATGTTAACTCTGAAATATTTTATAAATCGCGGGGGTATTTAGGACGGTGTTACACTAATAATCTTGAAACTTTTTCCAAAGTAAAAGATACAACCCAATATTCTTAGTTTTAGGGTGTTCAGTCGTTCTTGTTGTTGTTGATGTTTCTTCGTCCCCTTTCATTGCTGGCGTTTCTTCGTCCCCTTCTGTTGTTGACGTTTCGTCGTCCCCGTCTGTTGATGTTCCATTCGTCTCGTCTGTAGCTAATATTTCATCTTCATGAAGGTGTTTCGTCATCGTTGTTTGCTGTCTCGTCTTCTAATCTAAAAAACACAAACCAACCAAAATAAGTGAGCAAAACTACGATGCTCTGACTTTCCCATTGCACGAGGGAATACGTATGCATTCTGTCGCGGGGCTTGGTTGAGCAACCTTTGTAAATATTTTCTTCTTTTCCCCGTGTTTTCTTTCTTTTCTTTATTATTTTTTTCCTTTTTGCATGCATTATACCTCATATACAGATATAGTTAGACCTTTAAACCCATTTAGATAGAAAGTAAAAGCGGATACTGTAGAGTACTACGGACGTGTGGGGTGCTAATACCTTCCCCTCGTGTAACAGACTTCCTTACCCGATCTCTCGGTCGCAAGACCGTGATTTCTCTATTTCAGGTTTTCTCGATGTTTACCTTTCCCTCTCGGTGGGATAAAAAACGTTTGATGGCGACTTCATTGATTTATTTTTCTTTGAATTTTCGGTCGGTTCCTTCAAAGAGGCATATAAAATATATTATTGTTTCATAAGAATTATTCATATCTTATATGAAATAGATCGATCACTTTTGTGTAACTTATGGGTGATTTATGTATTACTGCTTCACCACACAGAAGTCACATTTTGAAACATAGTCAACAATGATTCAGCCAAATCGTACATAACATAATGTCAAAATTTAAATTTCATCTTAATATTAAATTTATTATGTGGTTTAATTGAATTAATACATAAATTACATAAATTAAACAATTATCCAATCATAGTTTCGTAAGTGGCATGGAAATTACAATTCAAAGCGCAACAGAAAACAAAAATTTTCCTTTTAGTTGATCCTTAAGAATGATGCATGATCAATGATAGAACAATTACCTCATATGGTGATTAAAACATTTGATACAGATTTGGATGAATGATCACAAATAATAAACAATGATCAACGCCTCTACTCAGTCCATACGAACAGATTTCCTTCAATCTAACATCACATCACTGCTATACATGTCACACAAATGTCATATGATCTGACAAAATCCTTTCATGATAATGTTATTGTATACAAATAGCCTTTTGTTCTCATGTATATATTAAACACAAGGCATAGATCGTGTCACCCTTGTCTAGTTCAATATGGAGCCCTTAGACATTTATCCTATTACATAGAATAGAAAAATTCCATCTAGGTCACTCATGTCCCCCAATATGATTTATGGAGTACCCATCAAATACCTTTAGCGTCACCTAGTTACGGACAAGGTTTGATCAACAATAAAATACTAGACTCCTACATTTAGGGTCCATAATGGTTTCATGTCAAAGGTTGTTATACACCACTATCACCATGAGAATCACTTACAATATTCTGCATAACTTTATATGCAGTATTCTCATAGAAAGTCAATCCAATATGAATATTACTCATAGTATTCATACATATGTTAAGACTTGATAACACTTTATCCATGATTCATGAGATGTGATCATAAGTCTATTCATATAATACTCACAATGCTTTAATGTTGTCCCACATCACAATAAAATAAACTACGAATACTTTAAGAATAGTGTTCTTATGTTTAATGGAATCTCATGATTTAGTCACACTTAACATTGCATTAAGTCAACTACCTATTCTAGCGAATTTATTATTTTGGAAAAATAAACATAATAAAGAAATTCATTTTCATTATTAATAAATAATTCGATACAGATATCAAAACTATTTGTCTCTAGGTCTTACACCAATACATTGATCAACTCATAAAGATGTGAGCAACTAATCTCATCTTCCACCTTAGGCTATCCACACACCAATAAGAGGTATAACTAGATTTAGACTCTAGGAGAGAGACATAAATCTCTCCACCAAGAAGAAGTACTCCACATTCTAGATACTCTACCCCTTAAGTAAGAAGAGAAGTATAGAATCCCATATCTAGGTGACAAAGTACCCCTCTTAAAACCAGCAGTCTCAGAAATTAAACTTCATCACCATTTTCCTAAACAAGCTAGGTTAACTAAGTGAAAGTTGCAAACTCCAAGATTACCACTCTTTTTAGGTTTACACACACCCTCCTATCTAACCCAAGGAATCTTAAAATTACGACTAACCCCTCCCCAAGTGAAACTCTTCTGAAGCTTGATAACCCTCGTTCATGTCTTAATAGGCAATTTAAGGAAAGACAATAAGAAAATAGGAATTGCATTTAGGAGATAATTTAGAAGGGTCTATCTATCTCTCAGGATAACATACATATGCTTCCAAGAGAGAAAATACCTACTAAAGAGGGAAATAAGAGTCTCCCAAGTAGCCTTGAGATAGGCGTTTTACCCATATGAAGGCCAAGATACTTTAAGGGGATGGATTAATGGAAGCAATGCAAGAGGTCACTAGCTAAGTCCAAAAAATGGTTCCATGTTGATATGAATAAGGATGTTTTTGGAAAAATTGACTCGAAGACCACATGCAAGCTCAAACCTTTTAAGGTAGCATTAATAGTCCAAAGATTTTCAATCTAAGTTTTGGCATTGATTAAGATATCATCCTCATATTGAAGATGCTCCACTTACTAGAAGAAAACAAAATTAAAAGGGAGACTTTTCTTCTTGATTTTCGTAGCAAGGTCAATCAACTCAATCACCACTAAATCCATCAACCAAAAAAATAACATTTCCAAAACGCCGATTGATTAGACAAGATAAACATATCCATAAGTTAGACTAATTTAGTAGTCTGGATATTCTCCACCATCTTATAGAGAGAACTGCCCAAAGAGATAAGTCTTCTGAACTGCAAAAAATGTGTGTGATTCAGTTTGGTTCGGTTGACTTTTAAAAATAAAATCGAATCAAACCAAACCAAACTAATGTGGTTTGGGTTGGTTAAGTTTTTCATTAAAAAAATAAAATCATTAAGCCATACATACACATATAGAGGCCGAAAACAAAATTTTGTGTTTAATCATTCATACATTATCATAAAATAAGTTTATAATAGTCAAAATAAATTTGTAATTTGATGCATAAAATTGTGTCTTACAATTTTATCTTTAGTCTAAAGAACAATATAAATGAAATTGCGTTCTTAAATAAATATCATAACAAAAATATGACAAAATATATTTTTGTCAAAATAGTACTTATAAATGATTAATATTTTGGTTTTTATTGATATTTGAATTAAAATAAATATCATACAAAGAATATAATTAAATATCCACATAGTACTAATAGTACAAGTTGATCTCTCTCTCTCTCTCTCTCTCTCTCTCTCTCTCTCTCTCTCTCTCTATATATATATATATATATATATATATATATATATATATATATATATAGGAGGGATCAAATTACACCCGAAGAGTTACACCATAAGTTACACTCGTTCAAAAACGACACTTCGGATTAATATTTTTTAAAATTAACCGTTGGATTGAAACATACCATTATATAAATCATACCTATAAAGTTTGAGATTAATCTATAATGATTTACTATATCATTAAACTACATCAAAATTAACGTTATATAAATTGACGTATATATATATATATATATATATATATATATATATATATATATATATATATATATATATATATATATATATATATATATATATATATATATATATATATATATATATATATATATATATATATATATATATAATAGTGAGTTAGATGTTATAGCATAATTTGTTTTTGTTTGATTTGGTTTAGTTTGTAAAATATAAACCAGACCAAATCATACAATTTTATTGAAATATGATTCAAACACATTCAAATCAAATACGACTTTTTTTATAATTTCAATTTCATTGAGTTTGAATATCAATTTTTTAATGGACCAGCTCGATTTTAAATATCCCTAAACAAGTGTCTCAACCATAAAACTAAAATTAACTAAAAAAACTAGCGAGAGAAATGAAATAGTAAAATCGCTCAAATATGAGACCTAAATCATCCATAACATGATACCTAAATCGAGATATAATTTTTACATTTAAAATGTATTAACTTTGTATTACCAAAAAAAACATGTAATAACTTCAATAGAAAATAAAGTGAAAAATTATCATTCTATAGTAATTTAAATTTATAAATATATTTTTTTTTTGATAGCATAAAAAAATATTCTGTCACTACTTCGACGCATTATTTATGCGTTTAATTCTTTTTATCATTCACTACTGCTCTTACAATAAAAAAATAACAAACTTTGATAATTATCTATTGACTGAATCAAAGAGATACACACAACATATTGATTATAGACATTTAATATTATTTTAAATTTTATAAATGAGTAGCAATTTCTTTTAAATAGTATTTAATTGAAGATATAAAAGCAAGCAATTTTTTAATCAAAAGGGTTAAAAAGATATTTATCACCTGCAAAGGAGAAAAACTATATGGCTCGAGTACTCTTGTTTTGTTATGCTTTCATATTCTTCCTTACTAAATTTTGTTTTAAAAGTATATCATTTTTCACACCATTTTCAAGCTTACTTCATACACAATATTAAATCATCTTTAGATAACATTCTTATTTCCTTATGATGCAGAAACTGGATTTCCGTGCCAATCTGACTTTCAATGTCGTTTGTTTTTTACTCTGTTAAGTAAGTGTATTGATGGTTTCTGTGAGTACAAGGAAATAGAATAATTATGTTTAAGAATAATTATGTTACCTTTTAGCATATAGTTTAATTTATATTGTATAAATTTGTATTTTTATTGTTGTAAAAATAATTAAGAACAGAGTATAACAAAAAAAAAATCATATTCTCTTCAAGAAATCCATAAGGATAAAAAAGTCATAAACAAAAATAATACGATTATAAACTGTTATTTTTTATTTTCTTTTTGAAACAAAATTATCAGTGCTATAGAATAATGAATAATTTCTCTCACTCTAATTAAGATTTGCAGTGTTGCAATAATGAATAACTAGTATGCTATTTATGAGAAAACTAACACATTAAACTAATTGACTTTTACTCACAGACTCATTACAAGCTAACTTAGGGAATAAGCTAACTTAAACTATTGGACTTAACAAACAAACCTAATTTCGACATGCTAAAAATTATAGCATTTCGACTACTGCTACTTGAGTATACTTCGACTAAAACATTGCAGAGCTTCGACTACAACATGAGAACAGGCTTCGACGGCATACAGATATCCTGTCAAATTGTCGAACCAAGAAACTACCCTTCGACCATACTAGAGTTCGATCCAATATCTCACAAATCTCCACCTTGGAACAAACTCTATAACATCAAGGGAATAAACTAGCTTTCTTCATGCAGCTTTATCAACTGCTTACAGTTAAAAAACTTGCAACTTGACAAAGTCTTGGTGATCATATAAGCAGCATTGTGACCCGTCAAAACCTTCAGCATTTGGACTTCTGCGCGCTCGATTACCCCTATGATAAAATGCAACCTCGGATTGACATGCTTGGTTCACTCAAGATATGTTGAATTCTTTGACAGGTTTATTGCACTTTGACTATCACATTTTACAGGCCTTATAGTTTTAGCTCCTTGGCAAAACTTTCACATGATGCTTCTTTCATAGCTTCAGTTAGAGCAATATATTATACTCCAGTGGTTGATAAGGCGACAACCTTCTGAAGTGTCTCTTTCCAATTGATTGTTGTACCAAACATAATGAACACATATCTAGAAATAAATTTTCTAGAATTTATACAATCTTCATAATCATTATTGACATACTCTTTGATTACTGCTTTACTATCTTCACCACAGGCTCCACCATAAATTAGGACTTTGTTCAGAGACCCATTTATGTACCTTAAAACCACTTCAATGATTGCCAGCGAGCCTTTCCAAAATTAGCCATATATATGCTTACAAGACTTACTCCATATGCTATGTTGGGTCTAGTACAGACCATAGCATACATCAAAGAAGCTACTATTTTATCATATGTGATGTTATTCATATAAGCTCTTTCGACCTCAATACTGGGACATTAGTCTATACTTAGCTTGGATTGAGGGTTTGTCGATGTCACAACAGGCTTTGAATTCGACATACCAAACTTGTCGTGAATCTTCCCTAGATATGTCTCTTAAGATAAGCATAATTTTGAATACTTTCTATTTATTCTGATGTCAATCCTAAGAATCTTGAATGCAACTTTCAAATCCTTCATCTCGAACATCTTGTTGAGTTCAACTTTCACCTTCATTACATCCTCGACATTGTTGTTTTCTATGAGAATATCATCTACATAAAGCAACAAAATAACAAATGAATTTCTAGGTCGAAATTTGAAGTAAACATAGTGATCGAAATGACTTCTAATTAAAGCTATATGTATCATGAACTTGTCGAATCTCATATTCCATTCTCAAGAAGATTGTTCCAGGCCATATAGTGAAATTTTTAGCTTGCACACATAATCTTCCTTTCCTCTTTCTATACACCCTTTAGGTTGCATCATTAGGATTATTTCATCTATATCTTCATACAAGAAAGTAGTCTTTACATCTATTTGTTCCAGGTCTAGGTCGAACTGTGCCACCATGGCAAGTAACATTCGAATGGACATGTGCTTCACAACAAGAGAGAATCCATCATTAAAGTCAACACCTTTTTTCTGAGTGAAACCTCTTGCGATCAATTTTTCCTTGTATCTCTTTGATGTCACTCATTCTATTCCTTTCTTAACTTTGAAAATCCACTTACAATTGACTAACCTGACTCCAACGAATTTCTTGAACAATTCCCAAATGTCATTATCATGAAGATATTTCATCTCATTATCCATGGTCTTCAGCCATTTAGTCTTATTTCGACTCCTCATAACTTCCTATAGTATCTAGGTTCTTCATCTAGAACCCCACTTGCATATATTAAGGCATAAGCTATAAGATATGCATACCCGAGTATTTGAGGTGGATTCATGACTTTTCTCAACCTATCTCTTTCTAATAGGTAGTCATCGACAGTTTCCTCATCGTCCTCAGCATAATCAACATTGTGTGCTTCTTCTTCGACTTGATATAGGATATAGAATTCAGCATCGACATTTTCCACCTCAACAAGAATCTCTTCCCGTTCCAGCTCTTCTTCAGATATCTACGCACTTCCACTAACATCATCGATTTTCTTGAAAGCCATCTCAGCTTCATTAAAAACTACATATTGACAAGTGATAAACCTCATGTGACCTGGATCTAGGCACAATAGCCTATAAGGTTTGACTCCTTTAGGTTATCCCATGAACATGCATCTCAGAGCTATATGTTCGACCTTATCTTGCCTGATGTAAACATAGGATACACAACCAAATACTCCAAGTTTGTCGAGATCTGGTGGATGTCCTGACCAAACTTCTTCAGGTGTCTTCATATTTAACGCAGTAGAAGGACATATGTTTATCATATATGTTGTTGTAAAAACAGTCTCTTCCTAAAACACATTCTTTAACCCTGCATTAGTCAAGATGCATCTAACTCTTTCCAAAATGTTCGATTAAACCTCTCAGCCATATCAATTTGTTGGGGAGTACCTCCAACAGTTTTGTGCCTTAAAATACGAGAGGCTGCACAAAAACTGTTGAACGTCTCATTACAAATTTCAAATCCATTTTCAGCTCTCAAACTCTTGACCATTTTTCCAGTCTAATTTTTGACCAGAGTCTTCCAAATTTTGAAATTCTCAAAGTCCTATCCTTGTCTTCTGGATGAATACCCACAACTTTCTAGAATAATCATCAACTATGGATAGAAAATATCTTACCCCTGAATATGATGGACACCTTCTAGGCCCCCAAAGATCAACATGAAAGTAATCAAGGGATCCATGTGTTTTTTTGCCTTTATTGAACTTCACTCTGTAAGATTTTCCAAGTACTCAGAGTACACAAAACTTCAGCTTTTTGACTTTGTATTGTACCCCAATTTTCCCCCCCAAGATCCCTCGTTATCTTATCATCACAATGCATCAAGATCACAAATAAGGTTGGGCTCTTATGGTTGTCCAATTCCTAAGTTTGCTATCAAGGAATCACCAAGCACCCTGAGTGTGTTCTGCATGTATGATTGATCTGCATTTATTTCATCTACTACCCTATGAAAAAAGATATATTATTTGGTTGTGTATATCTTGTATTTTGTAGGTATCAAGCGAGTGTAAGTTTTTCCGGTGTTTTTTTCCCCAAACTTGATTTAAAATCATTTTTTCAAAAAAAACAACAGTGCAATCGATTTGCACATTTGAGCAATCGCTTTCTCGCTGATCAATTTCACAAAATTTTCAAAAAATGATTCGGTGCAATCGATTTGCACTAGAGTGAAATTGATTGCACTGCACGACATGCTGAAAATTGGAGACTTTTCAACTTTGTGGGCTTGGGCTCCAATTTCTTTTTTTTATTTTCTTTTAATTTCAAATTTATTTTTTTGGTCACTCAAAATTCCACTATGTTATCATCATTAAATAGTACCATACACCCTCATTTGATGACATAATCACCAATTGATTCAATTTTGGCACCAAATCTAATTTACAGGCGTAATTCCATACCCAAACCAAATTCCAAACCACCACTCATTCCTAAACCAAAACCTTATAAATAGAGGTCTCCTCTCATTCAAATTTCAAGCTTTTGATAGCCAAATTCACCTTGACAAAATTTCTCTCCATTCTCTCAATTTCCCCAATTCACTCCAAGTTCTTCTTCTTCATAAAGATTAGTAAATTCTTGATTGGAATTTGCTAATTCTTTGAGCTAAACCTCCATCCACACTCTTTTTATTCATCAATTCTTTAGATCTAGGTTTGTGATTCTGATTTTTGAATTTGAATTGAAGCAATTTGAAGTGTTACTCTTGTAAAATTTTCTCAAGATCTACAAGTGATGAGTCTTGATCTTCATCTTCTAATATGTGATCTATTGATAATTTTTGTGGTTTGATTCATTGAGAAAAACTTGTTTTTAGTTCCATTGATGTTAAATTCTCAAAAATTGGTTGGAACTTTCATGCTCAATTGAATCAAGGATCGCAAGGTGTTTATGAAAAAGTTGAAGGCTTAGAAAACACTTAGAAGGGGAAAGGGTGAATAAGTTTTTCCCTTTTAAATTTTTCTTTTAATCAACAACAATCTAAACAAACATTGATTTTTATCCTGGTTCGTTTGAAACTCAAACTACTCCAGTCCACCCACCATGTTGATTTTGTCTTTCTCAAACAAGGACTTAATCCACTATAATCAAGAGATTACAATTGCACAACCAACTATTGTGACTAACAACAATGTACAAGCCAACTGCAAGTGACTAACACCTCTAAGACTCTCTAGTCCTAGCCCTCTTGAGAAATCTGACCCAATTGGTCTCTCAAGGAACAATTACACAAGAACTTCTAACAAAGTGTATAAGGTTTCTTCTAAAAAGTTTTATCACAAAAGTGAATTTTACACAAGAAAGTTTAAGCTCAAAACTGAAAATAAACTTAACACAATAAGGTTTGATTTTGGCAGCGTAAGTTTTCTTTCTAGAAATTGTTATGAATAGTTGTTGTGCTTATTTGAAAGTTTGCTCTTTATATAGCTTCTAGAAATTGTTCCATTGCATTCCGTTGCGCGTCTTGGATAATGAGAAATGTAATGAATGTTTCTTGTCTGCATGTGCTTTGTTTTCTCAATGAGCCTCGAAATTTGATCTACTCAAGTACTTAAGCCGTGTTATCTTTAATTAGTAACGGCATTGTAGCAGACTTTGTCTTAGAAGATGACGTATAGAAGAATCATGATCTTCTGCAAGCCTTGGTCAAAGTATCTTCTAATAGAGGTTTCCTTGGTGCTTCTATCAGAGGTTGCATTAGCATGCTTCCTTCAGAAGTTGCTTTTAGCTTGCGTGTTCAGAAGTTATTTTTATCTTCTAGAACTTCTAACTCTTTTTCTGCTCAACATAATTTGATATTTCACTTTTCTTGAGTGCTTGAGTCAGAACATCATATGCATCTTTCAGAAGTTGCTTGCAGCTTGCGTGTTCAGAAGTTATTTTTATCTTCCAGAACTTCTAACTCTTGTTTACTCAGCATAATTTGATATTTCTTTATTCTAGAATGCTTGAGTCAGAACATCATCTAAAATGGAAACAGTACACATCAGAGTATCATATTTATTATACAAAATTTATTTCACTTGTTATCATCAAAACTCTAAGATATGATTAGAACCAAACTTTGTTCTAACAAAAGTTTGAACAAGAATTTGGCCTATAGAAATGTGATTTTTCTGTTTTTAACAGTAAGCAATCAATATGCACTGTAGTGCAATCGATTGTTCGGGTTTTGTTTTGAAATTTTTTTTGAAAACTGTTGTTGTGCAATCGATTTGCACAGTGCAAAATGTGGTTTTTCACTTGTTTTTTGACTTGTTTTGAATGATTACTATGTTTCTACTCCATTCTTTTGATGTTTTCCTTGGATTGTAGTCTTGAACACCTAATTCCTCTTTAATCTCAATGGACTTTGGGTGTTGATAAGGTTGGAAAAATGTATTGTTGATTCAAATCTACCAAATGATTAATTATACAATTGATTTTTGGTGCTTTGAGTTAACAATATATTTTGTGCCTTAATCCACCAAGATGAGTGGTTGAACTTAAAGATGGAAGAAATTTGAGAAGATATTCCATGTTTGTTAATTCTCTATTTTTAGGATTGGCTTTATGTTTGGTAATACTAATATAGCAGCAATAGGTTAAATATGATTTATAACTTGTAAGGAGAAAGCAGGTTGAAGTTCTATTTAATGAAGAAACATGTTATGTTGAAGTGTTTCAACATCTGGAACAACATGTCGAAGAAGATGTCATGACATCGCGCCTGAGCTGACATATTGGATTCTGTTATGTTTTTAACAGAAGTAGAATATTCCTAAGATATTATATAATTATATGTGGTGCTATATTGACAGGTCAAGAAGATCCAATTAGAATTCAAGATGAGAAGATACTTTCTAATTATGGAGGTCTATTAGGAAGATTTGATTGAAGACCTACTTTGTAGGAGAATCTTTTGCAGATTTATAACAACTTATTTGTTGTTACTTGGAGCTTAAATTATGGAGATATATTAGGAAGATTTTATAGGATAATCTTTTGCAGATTTGTAACAACTTATTTGTTGTTATTTGGAGCACAAATAAAGGAGAACATTTAGGAAACTAAATATTGAAGACCTTACTTGTAGCAGAAGTTTTCTGCAGTTTGTTACATCTTCCATGCGGTTGTTTGAAGGCCCAAATCCAGTTGGGAAGAGGTTATAAAATAAGGTGTTGTAAACTAGTTTTAGTAGCTAGCCGAATTTAGTAAGGATGTGATCATTAGGGCTAGATATAGTGAACCACCCGGTTTGCGGGATGGTCACCATGTTCCTCGAAACCCGTAGGTGAGAGGCAATATATATTGTTCTTGGAGGAAGCTTTGAAGTAACTCCAAGGTGTGTTCTAGGTTAGAAGCAAGACGCTTTAACCCTTAGGTAGTTTGTGATAGAAGTGTGTCTTCTACTTTTCAGGTGTTGAAGAGTTATTGGAAATCAAGTTGTTGATGCAATGGCTGAGGTGTTGACTGCTAGACATCATTGCGATGATTGGAAGTGGGATGGGGATATTCCATATATAGGGAGAACCTAGGTAGAAGGGTAATTGGGTAGGTATTAAGTGAGGGGTTGTAAACGGGGAAGTTTAGCTCGAAATTAATACTACTGATAGTGGACTTCATTCCTGGCTTGGTATGCCCCCAGATGTATGATAGTTGCTCCGAACTGGGTGAACAATTCTAATGTGTTATTTATGTTTTTCTACTGTAATTTATGTTGCATGTGTTTCCATGTTAGATCAGATGCCTCGACATCCTTATAGAACATATGAGTCTGTTATACAAGAATTTCAAAGTTGATCTATCATTTCCCCTCCCTCTTCATCTTATCCCATTATTTTTTTTATTTTACATGCGTTGACCACATACATCACTATTGATTGGCCTCGTTGTAGGGTGACTTCTACATAAGTCACTTGGCGATTGCTTAACATAGCGCTACATTGCTTCTTCTTCATCTTATTTTTTTTGTCCCGAATCGGAAAGTGATCAATTGGTGGCATAAACTTTATGTTTTGCAAAATCCCCAAAAAATGGTTTGAGCTTTGATTTTTGTTCAACACTTGTGATACTTGTCGTGTGGTCGCCATGATTTTTTAATCAAGCTTCTGGCAAGTTTTCACTAACTTTGCCCATTTGAAATTCTCAAGCATATTTGATCAAGTATTGAGATCTTTAATTGTTCAAAAATAGATGATATACTTGACAAAAAGAAATTGAAACTTGTCGTGTGGTCGCTATGATTCTATCAAGCTTCTGGCAAGTCTTCATGCGCAAGCTTCAAGATGATCATCTAAATACCTTACTAATCATTAAAAATGAACTTTAATTTATGATTTTATTTTTATGCCTTTATTTTTCCGCCTTTATTTTTAGCATTTACATTCCATGCTTTTTTTTTCTTTGCTCACTTGAGCATTTTATTTTCTATGTCATTTTTTTGCTCACTTGATCATTTTATTTTCTTGTTATTTTGAATTTGCTCATTTGAGCTTTATTTTCCTTTTCAAAACACTTAATAATTTAACTTAAACCTTAAAAAACTCTTAATTGTTTGTTCTCGGGCTTGGTTACTATCCCTATGCTCGGAGTTTGACCTTTGGACTTAGCATTAGGACCTCAACCTCAGCTCAGAGTTTCTATGATTCTGGTGTTATTTTGTCTTTGCTTGGGGTATTAATTTTATGTGTGCATGTTGTTTGGTTTGTACTTGTTTACGAGTGGTTTTCTTTCAAATATAGTCATTATTCTGCCCAATTTCTGAAAGACATAATTTCACCTGAGGCATTGATTCATCTGAAGCTTGATTTTTTTGTCCAATTAATTATTTGATTAGTAATCCAAAGGATGGGACATGGTATTGGCTTTTTGATGTCAAGTACTAGCTTTCCTACCATATTTGACCTTTCTTTACCCTTACCTTTTACTTTATGCACATAGGTTAGCCTCTTCATCTCCCCCATATTCTTAAATTTTCAAAATCTTCTCCCTCTTTTTCAAAGGGTTCTTGTTTTCAAAACTCGAAACGCTTTCATAATAAACTTGGACTTAGGTCCATGCATTTTCAAACTTCTTTTCTTAATAAGATTTCAATCCATTTAATAATACTTTGACCATTTCTCATAAGACTAAAAAGTAACATAAACTCATTCAAACTTTTTGAGCCCTTTGTGGTTTTTCATTAAAAAAAACTTTTTTTAAAAGATAAGAATCTTGTCAATTCCTTGAGTTGATGTGGACCGCTATACTTCTACCATGTGTAGTGAAGAAATACATTTTCGACTTAGTTTTGAGGATGCTCATTGATGAAAATCCAAGCTTAAGATTCTCCGCTTTGAGTTAACAAAACGCTTCTTTCTCACATTTGTGGGTAGTAGGCATGTTTGTCACTCGGATATGACGATGATGTCTACTTTTAAAATCAACGAACACACAAAATTTTAGTCTTTTTTACCCGAACTACATGGGTTTTGATTTCAATATTGCACATTGTTGGTATGTATGCCTAGGACTCATTGGAAGTTCTATCAAATAAAAAATTATAAAAAATACTTCTTTTTTCAACACCCATCATCCATTTTTGTACACATACCCTCTTTAGCACATATACAAATTTCAAAAAGGTTCCTACGAAGTACCATAGATGCTTTGGGTGCCTAATACCTTCCCTTTGCATAACTAACCCTCGGATCTAGATCTCTATTTTTTAGGATTTTATTTGCTCTTTTTCCTAGTCCTTTGGATAAAATAAAAGCGCGGTGACGACTTCATTGTTATTATTTCGAGCTGAGTCAATCAATAGCTTACACTCGTAGTATTTTGCTGCTAACCTTTGTCTTCACCAAATATATTTTGTTTCCTCAATTCAACCAGGCCCCTTTCACTGATATGGGCTAATCTCATATTCCAAATTTCGATCTTGAAACAAAGTTTTCGTAGATGCAACATCTGCAAAACCACTTACAACTTCATCCTCAAGGGTATACAGGCCTTGTTTCTTCATTCCTCTCAAGAATTCCTTCAAATTATTCATGAATCTTAGGATGCTTTTCTCTCCTTGGAAAACATATCCTTTATTGTCAAAATCACCAAGAGAAATAAATTTCTCTTTAAATGATGCACATACCTAAAACCACTTAACAACCTTATTGACCCATCATGGAGCTTAAATCTCATAGATCTAACAGCAGTAATATTTCAAGATTTATTATTCCCCAGTGAAGCAACTCGTTTTTTTTTCAAAAATCATTTAATTATTCAAAAACGGTGAAAATATAGATAAAACCCACGAAAGAAAAGGATAAGACGGTCTACGAAATTAAGAGATGCAGGTCCGAGAGTTGGTTATGCAAGGGGAAGGTATTAGCACCCCTCACATCCATCGTACTCGATGGTACCCATTTAGTTCAAAGTGTGTTTGTGTGTTGGTGTGAAAATTTACGATCTTCTAAGGTTTGAAAGGTGAAAGAAAGAGAGAAGAAATGTTTTTATTATTTTTGCTCGCCTTTGGTCGTAAGACTTAGTGCCTACGTATTCCCTCGTGCAATGGGAAAGTCAGAGCGTCGTAGTTCGGCTAGAAAATGATTGTTTGTTGATTGATTTTAAATGAAAAGACAAGTCGTCATTTTTTAAAGGAGAAGACTCGTCTAACGTCCACAAGGTGTGATAAAGAATAAAGGACTACGCACCAACATGAGGGAGGGTTTGAGAACACCTCTAGTACTCAAGTGGAGAAGTCGAAAACCTTGGGAATAGAGGAAAGAACATCTCAATTATAAATGAATCATGTCTAATCTTAAAAAAAGGGTTTAAAGGTAAAAGGTGCTTAGAGCGTACAAAAGATATTGAATGAGTTGAAATTGATTTTAAGTTGTGGATGACAAGTACCAAAACGTTAGGCTATCATCTAACAATTCGAATACTCGAGATTGGTGATTGAGGTCAACCGATCATCTCTCATCCAAAATCTTTATTATGAAAAGGGTGAGGTGAAACAAAGTTCACATTTATTAAGTGTATGGAATAAAAGTATTTAAGTCATTAGGCTATCATCTAGCGGCCCAAATACTTTAAATTTAATTAAATCGTCGGGCTATCATCCAACAATTTAATTAAATTCCATAACACTCTGTTTTTTTGTTTAGAACATGGATTTAAGTTTCTTAATTTATTAGGCTATCATCTAATCAATTAGAAACTTCGATTCGTTTTAATCGTTAGGCTAACATCTAACTATTAAAACAAATCTTATCCAAATGTTCTTTTTGTGAAAAACATTTTGAAAACAACTCGACGTTGGATCGAGGTTTGAGAAGAAGACTCGACGTTGGATCGAGTTTTATTGAAAGTGTTTTAATTTATCTGGTGAATGGAGAAAGAATAAGATCGAGATAATTGTAAATAACAAATAAAATCGACAAAGCCCATACAAGGTGGCCAACCTAAGTATAAAACAATTAAATTACATGTCTACTAGCAAAGTGGACTAGTCTACTATGACGATCAATTGGAACAATTGATCGAAATAGGCTCACTGTAAGAAGGCCCAGGATCAAGCGTACATGTGTGCATGTGTGGTCATCGCGACGCTTCGTAGCTTTGTCGACTTACGGGTTTAAAAATGATTTACAATTATTAGTTTAAAAATGATATTTTTTGGTTTTGTGTAAGTGACAAATAATTAAATAATAAAGCAATAAAATAATCACTAAACTATTACATCTCATGGGGATGGGGGTACAATATTTACAAATGGGGATGTATCCAATAATTACAAGTTCTAACAAATGTAAAAGAAAAAATAAATTAAATTCATAAGAAAAAAATAATAATTATTAAAAATTTAAGATCACTAAATTAATCCTAATTAAAAAAAGAAAGAGAAAAACTAAAGATATTAAAGTAATTCAAACCAACTACAAAGTCTAACGTTACAGAAAAAATTATTAAACCAAATCTAAACTAAATTAAAATTCCAAACTTACTAAATTAAATCTAAAATAAAAAAAATATATATAAAATGGCTAAAACTAAACCTAAATCAAGTAAAAATTATAAAATTATAAAATTAAATATAAATATATAAAGATTCTAAAGTTAGTAAATTAAATCTAAATCGAATAAATATTTTAAAGTTTACTAATCTAAACTAAATAAACTCCTAAATTTACTTAATTGAATCTGAATTAAATAAAATTTTAAAGTTACTAAATTAAATCTAAATAAAATAAAATCCTAAAATTTACTAAACTAAATCGAAATCAAAATAAAAAAAAAAAGAATCTATAATACTTAAAAATAGAAAATATACTGACTATTAAAGAAAATTAGTTTTAAACTATATTTTTGTATGTTCTAAAGTATAAAAGAATAAAAATGGAAGTAAAAAATTAGTAAGTATTATTTTCTAAATCTAATTAAAAGAGAATAGAAATAATAATAAATAAAACTGAATTGGGGTTGGAGGTGGTGTAAGTTCGCAAAATGGTTATAATAAGTAAAACAAAATTCTTTGGGCCTTGAGGATCCGTCCCAACTCATTCCATATGATCCTTAACAAAAAAATAAAAATAAAAAAAATAAAAAAACTAACCCTAATGCTAAAAGACACCAACTGCCGCCACTGGCTTGTTTCAACATAATTATTACTTATTATTTATTTTTAAAAAACAATAAAACAGAGTAAATGAAAAAATGAAATCCCAAACACTTTCTCTCACGCTTATTAATCTCATCAGTTTCTCACGTGTATCTCTCTCACCGTGACTTTAACTTCTTCTCTGTCTCACTTCTCTTACTCTTACGCTCTCCATGGCTGTTTCTCTCTAATTCATCTCGCCTATCATCGCTTCATGGTGATGGAAAACACAGACAAGCAAAAGCAAGCAACAAATCAACAAAGCCCGATTTCCCAACACAAACCCTAAAAGCCCCAATCGAGACCCTATTACATTTTATGACGAAACGACATGGGAACAAAAAAAATAGAGAAAACAGAATGGTTACGCCGAGATTTTGAGGATGTTTCAGGTATGCTCTTTTGCTTCTGAATCTTTTCGAATCCTTCGCGGTTTTCTGAATCTATTCCTGAGTTCGTCGCGTGATTCTTCTTTGTCTACTTCTGGATTTTGTTGGGTTCGCCTCCTCTACCTTGTTTGTTGCTGCAAGCTTTTGTTGAATGTTGTCTGAATGGTTATGATGAAGAAGCTTAGGGTGGTGATTGTGAAGCGGTTGATAGAGTTCGGTTGTGAATATGAAGGTAGGCGATGGAAAGGAGAAGATGATGATTTTTTTTATAATTTTTTTTTTGGTTTCTGTTTTTAGTAGCCGTTTCGATGTTTGGTCTACGTGAACAGTGCATTATAAGAAATATATATACCCAAAAATTAGGTTTAAGTTATTTTTTAAAATGCCAAAAATGCCCTTCATAATTAAAATGGGCCACAAAAATGGGTCATTTAAAAAATAACAAGCCCAAAAATATTTTTTGTTTTGATTTTTGAGATAAAAATTGGACACCTAAAATTGTCAAAAACGGTAAAAGTTCGGACAATAAATTATCCGAAAAAATAAAATGAGTACATTAAAATAAACTACGAGTCTTGTAAATTAAAGAAAAATTATCTAAATGGTTAAAATCGAAATAAAATGATAATAAAGAATATCCGACTTTAAAACTCTTACGGTTAAAAAGGAGAGCACATTTTTATGATTTACGCGACGCGTAAATTTATAAAACAGTGAGTAAAAGATGTAATCTTTAAATATTTTCCCCGTTAATTTTCCGCAGTGTCGAATCGCTTTTAACAGTCTGTTTGTAAAACCGAAATATCAATATCATCGACATATAAACAATTTAAAATGATACAAGAAACAGGTAAAGAGATAAAAATAAATGAAGTGAAATAACTGGTATTCTATAACTAAAAATGATGCGAATATCGATTTAGACTGACTTTTGATCAGTTTAAATACGACGAAATGATGCATATGCAATGAGTAAATGACTGATTTTTTTAAATATAAATACAATGCAAGTAGAAAAATAGCAGGGTAAAATTTGGGGTGCAACAGTTGCCCCTATTTAAATATCTTCAACCAGATGATGTGAAGATGATCAAGCTTCATATTATCGCAGTAGGAGATAGTTAAATATCAAAAACCCAAAATTTTGCCCTGAGATGCAATGGGTATGCTGTGGATAAAATATAATGAAAAAGCGTTGAATGCAATATATTTTTTTTACATATATTTTTTTTAATGATGCATGATATGGGACAGACTCTATGGTAATTTGTGTTAAGTATTGGAAGACTTTGAAACTAGAAACTTGTGATAGATTAACTGATACAAAATGGGAAGAAACGCTGGAACAACAAGATATTTCTGGACATCTGTCAGAGTGACAAAGGATAACCAGTAATACTTGAAAAAAGAGGTAAAACCTAAGAAGTCCGGCAGTGAAATCCAATAATGAATCAGATGGAAAAGGAACTGATATCTAATAATGACTTCAGATAAAGAGAGAAAGACATAACATACAATGATGGCTTTGGATGAAAAAAGACTCGACATCTAACAAGGGCATTAGATGACAGGAGAAGTTTTCTGGAAAAGACAATCAGATTTTAAACAGATCTAAAGCTACGTCAGAGAAATAAACTGGAAAAGACAATCAGATTTTAAATAGATCTAAAGCTACATCAGAGAGATAAACTGGAAAAGACAATCAGATTTTAAACAGATCTCGCGAGAAATAAACTGAAAAGACAATCAGATTTTAAACAGATCCGAAGCTACATCGAGAGATAAACTGAAAAGACAATCGATTTTAAACAGATCCAAGCTACATCGAGAAATAAACGAAAAGACAATCGATTTTAAAGATCGAAGCTACATCGAGAGATAAACTGGAAAAGACAATCGATTTTAAAGATCCGAAGCTACATCGAGAAACAAACTGAAAAGACATTGATTTTAAAGATCCGACATCGAGAAATAAAGCGAAAAGACAATCAGATTTTAAACAGATCTGAAGCTACATCAGGGAAATAAACTGGAAAAGACAATCAGATTTTAAACAGATCTAAAGCTACATCAGGGAAATAAACTAGAAAAGACAATCAGATTTTAAACAGATCTGAAGCTACATCAGAGAAATAAACTGGAAAATACAATCAGATTTTAAACAGATCTGAAGCTACATCAGAGTCATCCAAGAATGGAACTGGATGAAAAAGAGACCACAACATCTAACAATGGCTTTAGATGAAGGGATATAGACTGACAAACATCTGTTTTGGCAGGTACCAAGTAAGTTGGATTTTGACCGCATGGTAAGATATTGACTGCAACAAGACTTCGAGAAATTGCAAATGAGGATAAAACACTCTTGCTATGCATGATATATGAATTTTGTGATGCATGATATATGAATGATCTATGCATATAGTATGTAATGGAGACGTTTATGACAATGGAGATTGACTCTTTTGTGGAGGTAAGATGGGAACTCTGATTCCTCAACACGGAGAACACTGCCAACTTTGCTTGGAGAGAAAATGTCTTGGGAAACACTTCTAACACACTTGTGAATTGTATTGAAATGATGATCCTTGGAGGAAGGACTGAAGCGCTGCTTGGGGATTGCCCCTTATTAGTTGATTGTTGAGGATAAACCGATCATGGCTTCAATTCTTGAAATGACTGAGGGGAAAGGAGTGCCCCGATATAAGTATTGAAAGTGATCTTCTGATTAAAACAATTCTGATAATGACTTGCACTGAGTAACAAATCTTGAATTGATTCACAACAGGATCCGAAAGATACTTGCCCCTGATTAGGATCACTGACTAAGTCTCCTAACAGTTTGGACTTCCTTGATGAGGAAAACTTGTTTGCAAGCAAAAATTATTTATTCAGACATGGTAAATTTAATGCAAAGTTCATGCACAAGTTTTGAAATGAAAGTCATTTTTGGAATGATGTAATTGCTGTATAGAAAATAGATCACTGGTTAAAAAATAATGGTTTAAAAATTTAAAAGTGAAAGAAAACACAAAAGTATGGATATACCAAGACATTTGATTTGCAAAAGACCTTAGGAGTCATATTACGCAACCTTGTTGTAGTATGCTTTCAAAAGAAACCTGACTTCAATTAGGTCTTTTGAGGGTTGTAACGTGGTCTAGTTCACGGTTTAAGAAACAAAGGATAAAGGCTCAAAATTTATTTGTACCCAACCCAATCTTCGTGATGTTCTTCAGCCCTACGCTCAGTTAACTCAGATTGTGCATTTAGTTTGCAAGAGGTTTTGGATTGTACACCGATATTGATGATGGCTCAGAGGTTGACAGATTCTTGAGATAGCAGTCACTTCTTTTTTGCAACATTTTGCTGTTTGAGGACTTTTGTCAACTCTTGTTTGAATTTGTCATCCTTGACTTTTGCTTGAACCGTTCCGTTTAAGATTACGGTTACCGGGATGCCCCAATTTTTTTTTGCCTAAGTTGCCTTTTAGTTTTAACTTGGCGGCTTTTTTCTTTTGATATATACATTTTGGAAAGACAGTGGCTGCTTGACTTTCATGATTACGGGGAACCATCATCGTCACTTTTTGACTTGAGGAACATCTTCGACACTTCTTTGATGTGTGTGAAGGAAGCTTGATTGAATACAACCTCTATTGAAAGGCGTCTTGAATGAATGCACATCCGAATTAAACTGAGAATTACCTTGCCCCAAGTTAAAAATGTGGGTTTTTCGAATAGAAAGAAACTCCTACTTCTAGGCTCGAAGGGGTTGACAAGGGTTTAACTTCCTTATTTCTCCAGTGTCTAGGAATTGAAACAATGCCTGTATATCATCAGCAAAGTTTTATTCGAAAGCACACCAACAACAATTTTGGGTATCTTGTTTTTATCATCCTCCCTCCAATCTTTGCAAAAACAAAAGTTCGGTAAAGAAAATTAAACAGGGAAGATATATATATGAAAGCGATAATTGTAAATAATTTAAATCAAAACAGTGCAATGCTCGTTTCATTAAAATTAACATGAAATTACAAACAAGATTTGAAAGTAATAGTTTAACATAAACAACAGAAAATGCAAACAGAAAGGAAACATGGCTTAGTGACTAATCAACAACAAGGATGAGCGGTCATGTCTGAAACACTGGCTTTAGGAGGTAACTTGAGATATTCTGACCCATCAGCTGGTTGATATCATCTCTTAATAGCTTTTGGTCTCGTTCAAGTTCTTCCATAATTCTCTGAACCATGCTTCAAATCCAAAGTGCTAAGGAAACAGTTTGATGGCAGACAAACAACGAGATGGAGACAGACAAAATGAGTTTTAGACAACTTGAATGTATGCATGAAATATGCAGATGATGCAATGAAATGTAATGTTATCAATGAAAAAGATGTGATGAAATGTAATGCCACATATACAAATGAAATGCAACATAATGACAGTAACATGTTCACAGAGACGTGAAATAGGGATGATACAAGTAATCAGAACAACTTATTCAGGTGGGATCCTATGATAGGATGACTTTAAGTTTTCTACCCAAATTCCCCACAAGAAGGTTCTAAGGTTTTCTGCTAAGTGTTTCTCGGAGTCTCAGATCCCCTTTTAACAAACATTATCATCACGCGAGAGGCCTACATGGCGATAGTATTTGAAAAAGTATACCCCAAGAAACGGCTCTTAACGGGATGCTCGAAATCCAAAATTTGAGAGTTTGGTCTCGGTTAGGACAAAATGAACAAACATAGGGTTATAGGTCGTTTGTCCAAAGATTGATGTCCTGCGCTATCGTGCGGGCCAACAACCTCCTTAAAACAACCAACTCTAAGCCGAAGTCTTCGCTTCGGTCCAACAAGACAATGGAGTCAGGGGGACCTAGGCTACGCAACCCCTCTATTCCTAAAAAGGTGACCTAGAAGCCTGGGTAGTGGGCTTATCTATGAATCAAAAATCCCATCAACGATTCCCACACAAAGGATGTATAAACAAGATAATAAATAAAGCATAGAAAAATAAATAACTAAAACATAAACATAAGATAAAGTACAAAGAAGAAAGTAAAATAAAATGATAAACACACAATCACACAAAGAACCAAACTAGGGTTAACTCGCTTGAGAAAACTTCCCTAGCAGAGTCGCCAACTGAAGCAACTCGTTTTTTTTTCAAAAATCATTTAATTTTTCAAAAACGGAGAAATCGCCACCTAATTTTATTTGTTCTAAAAGAAGAACGGGAAAATATAGATAAAACCCACGAAAGAAAAGGATAAGACAGTCTACGAAATTAAGAGATGCAGGTCCGAGAGTTGGTTATGCAAGGGGAAGGTATTAGCACCCCTCACATCCATCGTACTCGATGGTACCCATTTAGTTCAAAGTGTGTTTGTGTGTCGGTGTAAAAATTTACGAGCTTCTAAGGTTTGAAAGGTGAAAGAAAGAGAGAAGAAATGTTTTTATTATTTTTTCTCGCCTTTGGTCGTAAGACTTAGTGCCTACGTATTCCCTAGTGCAATGGGAAAGTCAGAGCGCCGTAGTTCGGCTAGAAAATGATTAATTGTTGATTGATTTTAAATGAAAAGACAAGTCGTCATTTTTTAAAGGAGAAGACTCGTCTAACGTCCACAAGGTGTGATAAAGAATAAAGGACTACGCACCAACATGAGGGAGGGTTTGAGAACACCTCTAGTACTCAAGTGGAGAAGTCGAAAACCTTGGGAATAGAGGAAAAAACATCTCAATTATAAATGAATCATGTCTAATCTTGAAAAAAAGGGTTTAAAGGTAAAAGGTGCTTAGAGCGCACAAAAGATATTGAATGAGTTGAAATTGATTTTAAGTTGTGGATGACAAGTACCAAAACGTTAGGCTATCATCTAACAATTTGAATACTCGAGATTGGTGATTGAGGTCAACCGATCATCTCTCATCCAAAATCTTTATTATGAAAAGGGTGAGGTGAAACAAAGTTCACATTTATTAAGTGTATGGAATAAAAGTATTTAAGTCATTAGGCTATCATCTAGCGGCCCAAATACTTTAAATTTAATTAAATCGTCGGGCTATCATCCAACAATTTAATTAAATTCCATAACACTCTGTTTTTTTGTTTAGAACATGGATTGAAGTTTCTTAATTTATTAGGCTATCATCTAATCAATTAGAAACTTCGATTCGTTTTAATCGTTAGGTTAACATCTAACTATTAAAACAAATCTTATCCAAATGTTCTTTTTGTGAAAAACATTTTGAAAACAACTCAACGTTGGATCGAGGTTTGAGAAGAAGACTCGACGTTGGATCGAGTTTTATTGAAAGTGTTTTAATTTATCTGGTGAATGGAGAAAGAATAAGATCGAGATAATTGTAAATAACAAATAAAATCGACAAAGCCCATACAAGGTGGCCAACCTAAGTATAAAACAATTAAATTACATGTGTACTAGCAAAGTGGACTAGTCTACTATGACGACCAATTGGAACAATTGATCGAAATAGGCTCATTGTAAGAAGGCCCAGGATCAAGCGTACATGTGTGGTCATCGTGACGCTTCGTAGCTTTGTCGACTTACGGGTTTAAAAATGATTTACAATTATTAGTTTAAAAATGATATTTTTTTGGTTTTGTGTAAGTGACAAATAATTAAATAATAAAGCAATAAAATAATCACTAAACTATTACATCTCATGGGGATGGGGGTACAATATTTACAAATGGGGATGTATCCAATAATTACAAGTTCTAACAAATGTAAAAGAAAAAATAAATTAAATTCATAAGAAAAAAATAATAATTATTAAAAATTTAAGATCACTAAATTAATCCTAATTAAAAAAAGAAAGAGAAAAACTAAAGATATTAAAGTAATTCAAACCAACTACAAAGTCTAACGTTACAGAAAAAATTATTAAACCAAATCTAAACTAAATTAAAATTCCAAACTTACTAAATTAAATCTAAAATAAAAAAAAAAAATATTTATAAAGTGGCTAAAACTAAACCTAAATCAAGTAAAAATTATAAAATTATAAAATTAAATATAAAATATATAAAGATTCTAAAGTTAGTAAATTAAATCTAAATCGAATAAATATTTTAAAGTTTACTAATCTAAACTAAATAAACTCCTAAATTTACTTAATTGAATCTGAATTAAATAAAATTTTAAAATTACTAAATTAAATCTAAATAAAATAAAATCCTAAAATTTACCAAATTAAATCTAAATCAAAATAAAAAAAAGAATCTATAATACTTAAAAATAGAAAATATACTGACTATTAAAGAAAATTAGTTTTAAACTATATTTTTGTATGTTCTAAAGTATAAAAGAATAAAAATGGAAGTAAAAAATTAGTAAGTATTATTTTCTAAATCTAATTAAAAGAGAATAGAAATAATAATAAATAAAACTGAATTGGGGTTGGAGGGGGTGTAAGTTCGCAAAATGGTTATAATAAGTAAACAAAATTCTTTGGGCCTTGAGGATCCGTCCCAACTCTTTCCATCTGATCCTTAACAAAAATAAAAAAATAAAAAAAACTAACCCTAATGCTAAAAGACACCAGCTGCCGCCACTGGCTTGTTTCAACATAATTAGTACTTATTATTTATTTTTAAAAAACCATAAAACAGAGTAAATGAAAAAATGAAATCCCAAACACTTTCTCTCACGCTTATTAATCTCATCAGTTTCTCACGTGTATCTCTCTCACCGTGACTTTAACTTCTTCTCTGTCTCACTTCTCTTACTCTTACGCTCTCCATGGTCGTTTCTCTCTAATTCATCTCGCCTATCATCGCTTCATGGTGATGGAAAACACAGATAAGCAAAAGCAAGCCACAAATCAACAAAACCCGATTTCCCAACACAAACCCTAAAAGCCCCAATCGAGACCCTATTACATTTTATGACGAAACGACATGGGAACAAAAAAAATAGAGAAAACAGAATGGTTACGCCGAGATTTTGAGGATGTTTCAGGTATGCTCTTTTGCTTCTGAATCTTTTCGAATCCTTCGCGGTTTTCTGAATCTATTCCTGAGTTCGTCGCGTGATTCTTCTTTGTCTACTTCTGGATTTTGTTGGGTTCGTTCCTCTGTCTACCTTGTTTGTTGCTGCAAGCTTTTGTTGAATGTTGTCTGAATGGTTATGATGAAGAAGCTTAGGGTGGTGATTGTGAAGCGGTTGATAGAGTTCGGTTGTGAATATGAAGGTAGGCGATGGAAAGGAGAAGATGATGATTTTTTTTATAATTTTTTTTTTTTTGGTTTCTGTTTTTAGTAGCCGTTTCGATGTTTGGTCTGCGTGAACAGTGCATTATAACAAATATATATACCCAAAAATTAGGTTTAAGTTATTTTTTAAAATGCCAAAAATGCCCTTCATAATTAAAATGGGCCACAAAAATGGGTCATTTAAAAAATAACAAGCCCAAAAATATTTTTTGTTTTGATTTTTGAGATAAAAATTGGACACCTAAAATTGTCAAAAACGGTAAAAGTTCGGACAATAAATTATCCGAAAAAATAAAATGAGTACATTAAAATAAACTACGAGTCTTGTAAATTAAAGAAAAATTATCTAAATGGTTAAAATCGAAATAAAATGATAATAAAGAATATCCGACTTTAAAACGCTTACGGTTAAAAACGAGTCTTTAAACTGTATCGAAAAATTAAGGAGAGCACATTTTTATGATTTACGCGACACGTAAATTTATAAAACAGTGAGTAAAAGATGTAATCTTGAAATATTTTCCCCGTTAATTTTCCGCAGTGTCGAATCGCTTTTAACAGTCTGTTTGTAAAACCGAAATATCAATATCATCGACATATAAACAATTTAAAATGATACAAGAAACAGGTAAAGAGATAAAAATAAATGAAGTGAAATAACTGGTATTCTATAACTAAAAATGATGCGAATATCGATTTAGACTGACTTTTGATCAGTTTAAATACGACGAAATGATGCATATGCAATGAGTAAATGACTGATTTTTTTAAATATAAATACAATGCAAGTAGAAAAATAGCAGGGTAGGGTGCAACACCCAGCAATATAGATCCACCATCTTGATCATATAGGTCCTCAAACAAGTCTTTATTTTGAGTCATGTGCCAAATGTAACTTGAATCCATAATCCACTATTTACTTGAATCACCGCTTTAAACCACAACAATATCAGATGAATCGGAATCATCTTGAACAATGTTTGTGTTGTCATTATCCTTACTTCCATTATCTTTCAGTCGTTTAGGGAAAACATTTCTTGTATGAACTTCCTTCTTACAGTGATAACATCAAATACCAAATGCAACACCATTGTAGGACATCTACTGACTTTTACCCTTCTTCTTGTCGAACTTACCATATCTCTTTATGAATTTCACCTTAATCGATAAACCATCACCATTCGAAGATGGCTCGTGCTCCTTTCATTCATTAAAATCCTTAGAATACAAGGCTGATTGAACTTCTTCAAAGGTCAATGACTCTCTTCCATACAAGAGAGTTTCCTTGAAGTGAGTATATGTTCTGGACAAAGCACACAACATAAGAGTGCTTGATCTTCATCCTCAATTTTGGCATCGATATTGTCAAGATCATGAATCAGATTGTTGATCATATCCAACTTCTTAGACAGGACTTGGACTTTACTTATCTTAGATGAATAAAAATCTTGATTCATGTAGACGCAATTGACCAACAATTTGGTCATTAATAAACTTTCGAGTTTCTCCCATAGATCCGACATTATCGTCCCCTTCAAAACCTATCGTAGAACCTTATTGCCAAAGCTCAATAAGATGTTGTTGTGGGATTTCTCTACCATATTTGTTTCTTCTTTATCTTTTAACGCGTCGTCCATGGCCGCGATTCCCTTTAATGCTTATAATCAACCTTGTGAACTAGTAGGGCTTTCATCTTCAAATATCACAAATCGAAAGCGTTCACTCTAGTGAAATTTTAAATCTCATACTTTGATGACGACATCTTCTCCATGCTCACCACACCAATTTGTTGTGAAAACGATGCCAATAATAGAGTATAATAGGTTTCTTCTCGGTAAGAAATCCACAAGGGTAGGAAAGAGGGAAACAAGAAGAACACAATGAATTGGTTATAATTGTTATTCTTTACTTTATATATGAGACAAGATTACAAGTGTTATAGAATAACAAATAACCTTTCTCAACCTAATTAGAATTTACAGAGTGCAATGATGAGAAAATAGTATGCTACTCATAAGAAAATTAACACACTAAACTAATTGGATTTTACTCAGATACTCATTACAAGCTAACTTAGGGAATAAGCTAAGTTAAATAATTGGGCTTAACAAACTGACTAAATTTCGACATGCTAACAATCCTAGTATTTCTACTATTGCATGCTTGAGTATACTTCGACTAGAGCATTGCAGGGCTTCGTCTACAACATGAAAATAGACTTCGACAACATGATGATATCATGTCGAATTGTAGAACCACAAAGCTACTCTTCGACCATACTAGAGATTGATCCAATATCTCACAATTATAATGTACTTCAAAATTTTATTTTCAATTCTTCGATCTTTTAACTTTCACGACGGTCATAACAAACTCAAAAATGTATTATTATAAATAAATTAAAAGAGAATATAGAGAAGATGGGCGTATATTAGTATATAGTATTGTGTGTTTTATTTAAAATCTAATGTGTGTCTTATATTAGTACACAAGTTGGTGAAAGGCCAATCACAATAAAACCACTTGCAATTAGTAAAATCACAGACTGCTGGAATTTATTAGAGTAACAAATACTAAAGGAATGGGCATCTACTAAGAATTATATAACGGCTTCCCTTTATATCCATAGAGAATATAGATATATCATTGTGTTGAACTAAATTCTTAGAAATGTTGATAGCACTCATGTTGTCATTATATAATATCATAACATCTTGAGTGACATTTTATTCTTTAAACATTTGCTTCATCCATAAGATTTGAGTATAATTGCTTCCATGAGCAATGTATTCATCTTCAACAGTGGACAAAGAAACACAATTCTTATTTTTGATGAACTAGAAAAAAAGTTTGTTTATAAAAACTAAATATTTGCTTGAGGTGTTTTTTCAATTTTTGGCATGTCATATAGTATCAACATCACAATATCCAACCAGAATAAATTTGGTATCATAAGGGTATATGTTTCCATAATCATAAGTTCCACTTATGTATTTGATGATCCTTAGACTTATGTGAGATGGATCACTTTAGGATTAGCTTGATAGAAAACACAAACACCAACATAGAAGGTGATGTCAAGACAACTCACAGCGATACGTAGTAGAATTTCAATCATACTTATATAGAGAATTTGATTCACATTCACACATTGATCTTATTTAGTAATTTTTACATGACTGACAACAAAAGTATGTTTATGCCTTGAATTTTTAAGAAAAAAATTATTGACAAGGTTCTTAGCGTAGTTGCTTTGGGACATAAAGATGTCATATTTCTTCTATTTAACTTGGAACCCCATAAAGTTTGTGAGTTCACCATCAAAGCTCATTTGAACTCATATTGCATTTGTTAGACAAAATGTTCTATCATCTTGCTTGACATCCCTCAAAACACAATATCTTCCACGTAGATTTGAGCTATTGAGATTTATCATTTTTATTTTGTACTTGTCACTATTTTTTATCTTGGTCTATTTACTCATCTGATAGTTATTATAATTCTACCATTGATAAATTTTGAAGGTGAAGTGAAGAAGAAGAAGAAGATAAACAGAAGTGGGAAAAATGAATACAGAGCAAATTAAGATTACTATCTTCTTATTGATACAAGAGAGGGAAACTAGTTTATATACAAAAGTTGGTTAGAGAATCTACTTGAGTTACCCTAAATAACTTAACTGTCAAATAACTAACTCAACTAACTAACTGAAATTTATTGTTTGTTAGCCCCCCACAAGCTGAACTGGAGTAAATGTTGAGCAGGTTCAGCTTGAGCATAAGAGAATGAAAAGGCTTAGGCATAAGAGGCTTAGTGAAGAAATCTGCCAGCTGGTTGGAAGAGGATACAGGAAGTACCTTTACAACACCAGCCAAAAAATTCTCACGAACAATATGGCAGTCAATATCAAGATGCTTTGTTCTCTCATGAAAGGCAGGATTGGCAGCGATGTGAAGTGCACTTTGGCTGTCACAAAAGAGAACTGGAACCTTACTGCATTGAACATGAAGATCTCTAGGCAAATAAAGGATCCATTGGAGTTCACATGTGGCAGCAGCTAGAGCACGATATTCTGCTTTAGAAGAAGAACGTGAGATTGTGTTCTGTTTCTTGGTGCGCCATGAAATGAGGGAATGACCAATGTAGAAGCATGAGCCAGAAATGGAGCGACGTGTGTCAGTGCATGTGGCCCAGTCTGCATCAGAAAAACCAGTGACCTGAAGAGGTGAATTGCGTGGGAAAAATAGCCCTTGGCCTGGACAAGTTTTGAGATACCTCAGTACTCGACAAGCAGCTTGATAATGTGTTATGGAAGGATTTGAAAGAAACTGACTTAGTTGTTGAGTGATGAATGTGATATATGGCCTCGTAGTATTGAGGTATATCAGTCTCCCAACAAGCCTTCGATAGGATGGAACATCATCATATGCAGGGCTATTATCATGGCAAAGTTTGATGGATGGATCCGAGGGTGTGCTTGCTGGCTTAGAACCAAGGAAACCTGAGTCAGTAAGTAGATCAAGGCAATATTTGCGCTGACAAATACAGATGCCTTGGTTTGAATGCGCAACCTCTAGGCCCAGGAAGTATTTAAGGACACCAAGATCTTTTATCTTGAAAGTTTGGTGTAGAATAGCTTTGATGACTTGAAATTCGTGCATAGAATTTCCAGCAAGTATGACATCGTCAACATAAACAAGAAGAATTGTAAATGATGAGGATGTCTTCTTAACAAACAATGAATGATCAGATGGTGCCTGTATGTAGCCATGATGTGCAAGCAGGGAGGTTAACTTTTCAAACCATTGACGGCTCGCCTGTTTTAACCCATAAAGTGATTTAACCAACTTGCAAACCTGGTTTGGCTTTGTATTTTTGATGCCAGGAGGAATGATCATGTAAACATCTTCATGTAGATCACCATGCAAAAAAGCATTGTTAACATCCAACTGATGAAGATGCCATTTGTGAATAGAAGCAAGAGCTAAGACAAGTCGAACAGTGGTAAGTTTGGCAACCGGTGAAAAGGTGTCAGTGTAGTCAAGGCCTTCAATCTGATTGTAACCTTTAGCAACGAGCCGTTCCTTAAAACATTCAATACTTCCATCAGACTTGTGTTTGATTTTATAAATCCAACGACATCCAATCGGTTTCACATGGGGAGGGAGATCCACAATTTTCCAAGTACCAATTTTTTCAAGTGCATCAAGCTCAAGTTTCATGGCTTGATTCCAACATTCAAAATTGCATGCCTCTTTATAGGTTTTGGGCTCATGGTTAGTGGAAATGGAAAATATAAAACGAGAGTGAGGATTAGATAAATTGGAGTATGACAGAAAATCAGAAATTGGGTAGAGTGTACCTGAAGATGATTGGCTTTGTGAATCATTAAAGGTAGCACAGACATAATCTTTGAGATGATGTGGTAGCTGTCTTGCTCTTGAAGAAACTCGGGTGGGTGGATTCTGATCAGGTTGGGAAGATAAGGAATCAGGTTGAGAAGGCAATAGATCAGGAGAAGGGATAATAGAGATTTGTTGGGTAGGTGTAGAAGAGCTATGATCAAGGTGATCTGTATGCTCAGGAATGACAGTAGAAGTAAGATTGGGAATAGTGTTAGGTGTTTTGACAGGAAAATCATGAGACTCAGGGGTTGTCTGTGTAGATGGAGTGGTGATGAAACTGAAATATTCCCAATTCTTGGTAACAGGCTGAGACTTAGTGGTATAGGGCAGGATGTGCTCATGATGAGTCACATTTCTGGAGATGAATATGCTATGTGTTTGCAGGTCAAGTAGAACAGAGCCTTTGTAGCCAACAGCATAGCCAAGAAACACAGCTTTTCTGGCTCGAGAATCAAGTTTGGTTCTGTGGGTGGATAGTGTGGAAGCATAACAGAGAGAACCAAAAACTTTGATCTGAGTTATATCTGGTTGTGAATTATGAAGCCAGTGAAAAGGAGACTTGTTATCAAGAAGGGGAGTATTGACTCTATTAATGATAAAAGCTCCATATTTAACAGCATATGACCAAAAAGACGTTGGAAGATTGGATTGAAAAAGTAATGCTCTGCCTACATTTAACAAATGCTGATGTTTTCTCTCAACTCTAGCATTTTGTTGAGGTGACTCAACACATGATCTTTGGTGAATTATGCCTTTAGAGGCATAGAACTCAGGGATAAGAAATTCGGGTCCATTGTCAGTTCGTACAAATTTTGGACAAATGTGATGTTGATTTTCTACAAGAGTGATAAACTTTATGACATGGTTGGACACTTCTGCCTTAGACTTAAGCAAGATAACCCAAACATATCTACTAACATCATCTACTGTAGTCAAAAAATATCTATGATTATGAATGGAACTGGTGGACACAGGACCCCATATGTCAAAATGAAGAAGTTGAAAAGGTTGAGCAGCTTTAGAAACACTAATGCTATAAGGATTTTTCTTATGTCTGGCAAAATGGCAGATATCACATACTGCTTTATTATCATTAAAAATTGTAGGGTACATTTGAGTCATTTTAGACAATCTATCATGGGATAAGTGACCAAATCGAAAATGCCATATGGCCTGTTTAGGAATCACTTTACAATTGTGTATGTAGCTAGAGGAAACAATGGATGCAGATGGAAAAGTATTGGAAATCGTATGTGCTGAGGATGTGGCTTGTGCAGCAAGACAACCATCATCATTGATCAGTCTGTACAACCCTTCAAATTGTTTAGCCAAACCAATCATCTTCTTGGATTGCACATCCTGTATAATGCATTCATTGTGAGAAAATTGACAGAAGCAATTTAAGGATTGGCAAAGTTTAGAGACAGACAGAAGGTTCTAAGAAAAATCAGGAGTGTATAACACATTTGTGATATATAATGTGGAAGAAAACTTGACTGTTCCTACATGTTTGGCAATATCTAATTTTAAAAATGATTGAAATATGTTTAATATTAAAAATATATATTTTTAAATTATTATTTTACAATTTTTATTAAAATACGTATTTTAACAAATATTAATAAAACTCATGTGATTTTTATTAGTATTTGTTATAATAATCATAAGATAATGTTTACTCTCTATTTTAAACAAATTACAATTTTTATAATAAAATTATATTGTATTATATTCACTTATTTTTATTATGAAGATGGAATAAGTGAATATAATACATCATGTGATACTCATAATTAAATTTAAAATATTTTATTAAAAAATATTAAAAATCACTTAGAAATGTTAATAAAAATCACTTAATTTTTATTAATATATATCATAATAATCATAAAATAATGTTTATCCTCTATTTTAAACAAATCACAATTTTTATTATATATTATATTATATTAAATTATATTTACTTAGTTTTATATTTTTTATGAATAAGTGAATATAATACATCACGTGATAATCGTAATAAATTTTTACAATTTTTATTAAAAAATATGTGGCGTATTTATATATTTTTCTTATTTAGCATCGTCCATTTTGAATAAAGTAAATAGAAACCCTAGAGCTCACCCTACAAAAATAGGATGCATGCTCTAATGGCAACTTGAATTTTGCTCTTTATATAACAAGACGTCAAACACATGTAATAATGTGTATGATAAGTGTAATATGTAATTAATAATAATAATAAATGTAGTAAATAAAATAAAACAGGAATTGGCAACCTAGTTCGATGCAAAGCCACCTACAGTTGGAGGACGTTAATCGAATGAAAGAAAATCCACTCTTAATAGTCAAAAGTATAAATTGATCTTATTTGAACTCTCTTAGTTAAATACCTATTTTCCTAATACTACACGTGAATTTTTATCCACGATTCCCTCTAAATATGATACCTTTCTCACTTTCATTCAAAAACTCTCCCAAGTGTTTTGACAGTTACAAAAGTTTATGAATGATGAAATAAAATTACAATTCAAATAATTTATTCCCTTCACATAGGAATAAGACTCAGGAATAGAGTATTACACAAAACAAAACAAAAAGACTCAAAATAAATAAACATGTCTAGTGTTATTAATTGTCCAAGCTATGGGTCTTCACAATGGAGAAAGCCTCCTTAAATAGCGACAAGGTTCAGCTTAAACGGCCTATTATGGTTTTGGTCTTTAAACACCATTGAAATTCCTTGAGGCACAGGAAACTAATCTCCCAATATGTTGATTGAAAATATTTGATAGATTATATCTTGATCATATCAAAATTCTTCAAACTTAATCTTGCTAAAAGAGTTTTTTGAGAAAAAAATTATTCTAAAAAGCGCATAAAAGATTAAGATCCGGTTAGATAAATAAGGAAACAAATCTTTAAACAATGTGAGAATTACTCAATTTACATGTGTAAAGATACTTTGGAAGAGACCCGATGTCTCGCGAAATGGGTAACATTATGCTTAACATGTTGCTTTCTTATTTGATCAGACAAGATATCACACATCTTGTTATAACACCTTGATTCACATTTCGTCTATAAATTGAGTCCAATCATATGTAATAACATCATGCCTAAACTCAGGCACCCCTTATACCTAACCATCACTGACCCTAAGATGATGTAACCAAGTATTTTTTCATAAACAAGTATTTTTAATTATCGATTCCACAGGGATTGGTGCATGTTATAGTCTTTCAATAGAAAAGTATGTTTTAAGATGATGTAACCAATGGGTTTGTTATCTACTCTACTAAAACCATGAGTTTCCAAACAACAACTAAATTAATTCTTTCAAAGAGAGTTATAGTTTGGATTAGAGAGAGTTTGAGATTGTTTTCAAGTTAAGAAGGCATGTCAAGATTAGTTTCATTGATCTAGTTTCATACATATTCATTTAATCAAGTGATGAACATAATAGATGATTTCTACAAATACATATCCTCTCAATCTTGTAGATTTCCCACCAAGATTGTGAATGTTATCATGTTAATCCTTGCATGATTCCTCACTACAACTATTAGCATGATAATCATTAAGTTCAATATTTTGTAAACTCTAACACACAAATCTATTCCTAGCATTTGCTTACTAGAGGACGAATATCCTAGGTCACTTTGAAGTGTTCTTTTCCAAGCAAAACTCAAAGCATAAAGATGAAGAACAAAGATATTCAACTATATTAATCATCAACCATGTTCATACACAAATGGATTAAAAGAAATACATACTCTATAGATCAACTACCTCTAATCTTGACACAAAAAGAGCTTAGCCACTCATTTCCATGGTTGCTTGCTCTCAAGATTGTTGGTAGTGATGATGAAAATCAAAGAAAATCAAGAAGAAAAAGCTATGGTATTCTTTCTCTCTACTTGCCCTAGATTTTCAAAGATGAAAAGATAATGATGGATTGTGTTTCTTGCTTCCTTTACAAGCCAAAAGTCACTGAAATGATGGGTTGGTGGCTCAAAAGTGAAAGCATGGGTTCTCCTTTTTCGCTTTCGCCAGCCGAGTTAGTTGGCGCGACCATCTACCTGCTGAGCCGACCTGTAGCTTGCTTCCCTCATCCAAAATTATCTTCAAAAAGAATCATCCCTAAAGCTCTTCGAAATTCTTGAATCCAAGCTTGGGAGAATTAGTTAATAAATTCCTACAATTAAGAGTAAAATAAGTTAAATAATATATATTAAACAAAAATTAGATAAAAAAACCTAATTAAAACAAAATACTAGAATAAATATACAAATTAAATACAAAGACATTGTTAAGGACCACAAAATAATGTACAAAATAACTACAATTTGGTTCTTAACAACTCTCCCCAACTTACTTCTTTGTTTGTCCCCAAACAAAAGTCAATAATCTCACAAAGCTAAAAGGAACAAAATGCAAGCATGCAAACTCACACAAGGATAATGGTTCAAACTCGATATACCAGGTAAAAGCACACATCAATCGCTTCTTCTAAACACAACATGGTCATGAATTAAGTTCTAAACACAATATCTCAAAACATGTAACAAAATAAAAGATATGTTCACACTTGAATCACCTAATCATTTCTTCACAATTTATGAAGAACCAAATGCATATTCACAAAGGACTAAACACTCTCACTAATAATTATGCACATCCAGAGTAATTCATGCATTTATCGAAACAAGTTAAGTGATAAAATGGAAACAAAGATCACTAAGGACTTTCAAGGTTGTAACTTGGCTTAGGTTAGAAACAAGGGATATTTAAGTACAAAGCCATTGAAACGAATCGGGTAAAAGATATGAAGAGCATCTCACAACTAATTCCCGTCTTATTCACAACCTCTTTTCTTCTTCACACAATGATCCTCTTCTTTCTTTTCTTTTTGTTTTCTTTTTCTATACAAATTTTTTTTCTTTTGTATTTTTCTTTTCTCCCTTTTTTTTCTTTTCTTTAGGATCATTGTGCCATCAATTCTAGGTTCTTTTTGATCCACCTCCCCAACTTCATTTAAATCAATCCTTTTTATTCAAGACATGCTCTTCAAGGGTTAATTAACAAAAGAGTAGGTATTCACAAACAAGAAAATTTATAGAATGAATTATCATTGAATTTTTCACAGATTATCAACAACTATTAAGTGGCCTACTTAACAATTAGTTGATTTGATACATTCATCCTACAAACACTATTTAGGCTCAAAAGGGTTCACAAGGATTCACTCACTCACGGGTAATTGAAGCACTTTTAGAATTGGTGGTTTTTCTCATAATGCACAAAAATTGCCTTGATCATCTCTAAGTTTCCAAGTTATCATAAACAAGTAAAGATTAAACATGAATCAAACGAGTTAACACAACTATTAGACACTCTATATTTGGTAAAAAGTGGAAGCTTCTCACATATATGGTTTATGTCCTAATGATTCGAATATGAACACAAATTTTTTGTACATGCCAAAATATCTTGCATAAAGAACAAATTTCATAGACATGTTATGTTTCTACAAAACGATTAAATGTGTACCTTCTTTGTGGAATGAATCAAGAATTTTATCATCACCATCACTTTGGTGAAACACGCTTACTAGCTTTGAAGAACCGATGAAGAATTCGGACAAGCCACAAGAAGTAAATTCAAACTAAATACTAGAATCTAAAAATAAAATAAAATAGAACAAAATAAAAGAAACTAAACTAAAATAAAAAAGACACCCCAAAATGGTGTTTAACTTAAAAAGAAGTACTTAGGCTCCATGCCTACAAAATATCAATTGGAATTACAAGCCTATCCCCAAAAATGGATGGCAACCAACAAAATCCAGAGGTTTAAAAGTAAAATGCGAAAATAGAAACTAAACTAGAAAATGCTGAAAGTAAAATAAAAGCAGGAAAATAAAAGAAATCATCAATCAGAGGCCTCGAGAATCGAATATTCTGGCGACCCCGAGTCAGAACCGGAACCAGAACTCTCTTCACCATCATCCTCATCTCCCACCTCCTCCTCAGCATTTGGCCCGACCCCGGGCCAACTAGCATAAGCACGGAGCTGCTCTCCCGTGCGAGTGAAATGGTTCACTCCGGGCTCTCTAATCTGTACAGCAAGGTGCTCCATACTCTCATGCATAAACAAGAATGCTCTCTGATGAGCGAGATGCATCTGTCTGTTCCATTCTTCTGATGGACTAGCTTGAGGAAGTGCATGCAAGTACAGGCAGCAGATTATCAAGGACCCTACAAAATCGATCACAGTAGTGATCATCAACAACTCCATCAATGGTTAGGTGTCCTACCGCAGGAAAGGCCACCTTCGCCCTCTTTAGCAAACCCATGATCAACCCAGGATATGTGAGAGCACACTTGATACGCTCCCCCCTAGAGGTATAACTAAGCGTAACCCTCTTCAGCTCGTTGGCAATCAGACGACCAAAGTCAATTTGCTCCTCATCGAGCATGTAAGCAATCAAACCTGCCGTCTCCATGGGTATCGAAGATGTGTGGCTCCTAGGCTTCAGATTGTACAGAGCCACACACATCATAACTCTGGCACTAGTTTTCAGACTGGCCCTGTTGAATTTCAAAGGTTGACCAGCCCGATTCAACTCATAAGAATGCCCAGACAAACAGAGCTTACTCCTCAGCATGTTGTAATCCCAATTACCACGAGCCAGGTGCTCATGGTAGACATCTAGTTGGTCCTCTGGGGCTGTCCAGTTGATGCCCAGAAAACTGTTGATTGCGGTGCGAGAGAAAGATACAAGCTTGCCTCGAACAACGGAAGCAAACCTAAACTCACATCCCTCGGCCGGAAGAGCATTAGCATAGAACTCTCGAACAAGCTCCACGTTCACCTTTGTTTGAGGATTACAAAGAACATCCAACCCGTAGTTATCAAGGATGACATGAGGCGTGTGGTAGTGCCCTTGCTCACGGAGGCTGATGGTGCGCTCAATCCAAATATTGCGCTCTTTAAGCTCTTTGTAGCGAGCCTCCTGAGCAGGCCCCCTAAATCGCACAGCGTCGAACGCAACAGGCCGAGAGGGCCCAGCTCCAGTAGAGGAAACTCTTTGTCGCTTAGGTGCCATCTGAAAGGTCAACACAAAAATCAACAGAAAAGTGACACCGAGGTGTCCGTTAGCAAACAATCATGCAAACAGCAAAGCAAACCAACCAACCAAAGCATAACAACTAATCGGAAACACTAAAAACACAGCAGAAGAATTTTTCAAAATTCTACAGACCGCGCTGAGCGCGCTCTGCGATTTTTAGAAAAATTCTTCTGCAAAACAAAATTTTTCTCCACAAAAACACTTCCTAGGGCAGCGAAAATACTATCCTAATACTTCTCTATCAAATAAACATCCTAATTCTAAGAGAAAATTCGAAAATTCCTAACCCTAGGTTTTCAAAATCTAACCTAAACATGCAATGTACACGAAATTGAGAAAGGAAAAATATAGAATACTTACGAGGATGCCTTGGGTGATTGATTTGACAAAGAAATTTGCAAAAAGTTGAAGATTTCTGGTTGGGTGTTGTTGGGATTTTTAGAGAGTGAGGAAGTGTGAAGAAAATAGGGAAAAAGGGTTGAAAATAACCCTAACCCCTATTTAAACAGGTCAGGCCACAAATGGGCCTCCAAAAATCTGATTTTTTCAATTTATTTTTTAAAAATCCCATCATGGCGGCTACTATCGCTAGCGAAAGTTCTGCCAGATGGGCCAAAATGCTGGGCGCTCGAGCACGCTGCGCTCTGAATTTTGAATTTTCTGCTAAAACAGCAAATTAGCAGTACAGGCAAGTGCAAATGAGTTGAAGGAAGAATACTTACAATGTTGGGGTGCCTCCCAACAAGCGCTTTGTTTAACGTCGGTAGAGCTCGACGGTTCATGATGATCATTGATCATCAAAGAAGGATTCGGCAATGTTGCGGCTCACCTCTCCGCCAACGTACCGTTTCAACCGCTGCCCATTCACCGTCAATTCCTTTGTTCGTGCAAGATCTTGCAAGACAATTGCACCATATTCTTTGACCTCTTTGATTAAAAACGGACCGGACCACTTTGTTTTGAGTTTCCCCGGAAAAAGCCTCATCCGGGAATTGAACAAGAGAACCTTTTGTCCCGCCCTAAATTCCTTGATCTTTATCTTCTTATCGTGAGAAACCTTGACTTTTGTTTTGTACCTCCGATTTGAATGGTATGCCTCTTCTCGCATTTCTTCCAATTGGACGAGTTGTAATTTTCGCTTTTCACCCGCCAAGGATGAATCAAAATTCAAGAATCGGAGGGCCCACAATGCTTTGTGCTCCATCTCTACCGGGAGGTGACAAGTTTTGCCATACACAACCTGAAACGGGGTTAGTCCAATAGTAGCTTTATAGGCGGTTCGATACGCCCACAAAGCTTCATCTAATTTTTGTGACCAATCTTTTCTAGAACCCGAAAAAGTTTTTTCCAAAATCTTCTTGATTTCTCTATTAGACACCTCGGCTTGGCCATTCGCTTGAGGGTGATAGGGGGTCGTCACTTTATGCTTTACACCAAATTGTTTCAAAAGTTTTTGTAACAATGCATTACAAAAGTGCGACCCACCATCACTAATGAGAACCCTAGGCACACCAAAACGAGAAAAAATGGTTCTTTTCAAAAATTTGATAACAGTTTTGGCGTCGGCCTTAGGCGAAGCAATGGCCTCTACCCACTTTGATACGTAATCCACAGCTACAAGAATATATTCATTTGAAAATGATGATGGAAAAGGACCAACAAAATCAATCCCCCAACAATCAAATACCTCCACTTCCAACATATTGTTCAATGGCATTTCATCTCTTTTTCCTATCCCACCACTTCTTTGACATTTGTCACATGACTTAGCGTGAGAATACGCATCTTTGAATAGCGAAGGCCAATAAAATCCCGATTGTAGGACTTTGGTGGCCGTCCGGATTCCATTATAGTGTCCCCCACAAGGGGAATTGTGACAATGCCAAAGAATGTTTTTGGCTTCTTCATCACTCACACATCTTCTTAACAATCCATCGCTACTCAACCGAAAGATGTAAGGTTCATCCCACACATAATACTTAGTATCGGCTAAAAATTTCCTCTTCTCATGCCAAGTCAAATCTTCCGGCATTAATCCCGCGGCCTTGTAATTTGCCATGTCGGCAAACCACGGTCGCTCTTGGATTGCAAATAACTTCTCATCCGGGAATTCCTCCTTCACCTCTCTTTCTTTATCCGTAATTTTCACGTTCACTAAGCGAGACAAATGATCCGCTACCAAATTTTCCGAACCTTTTTTATCACGAACCTCTAAATCAAATTCTTGCAAAAGAAGAACCCATCGGATTAGCCTTTGTTTAGAGTCCGGTTTGGTAAGCAAATATTTTATCGCCGAATGATCCTTGAAAACCACAACCTTTGAACCAATTAAGTAAGGACGAAAATTTTCCAATGCATATACAATTGCGAGCAACTCTTTTTCAGTTGTTGCATAGTTTATTTGAGCATCATTCAAAACTTTGCTCGCATAATGTATAGCATGGAAGATTTTGTTCTTCCTTTGGCCTAACACGGCTCCCACCGCATAATCACTAGCGTCACACATTAGTTCAAAATCAAGTTTCTAATTAGGGGCAGTGATTATGGGTGCATTTATCAAATTCTCCTTCAATTTTTCAAAAGCTAACAAACAATCATTATCAAACAAGAAAGACTTATCTTTGTTGAGCAAGTTGCTCAAAGGTTTGGCTATTTTGGAGAAGTCTTTGATGAATCTTCGATAGAATCCCGCGTGACCCAAAAAGCTCCGAATGCCTTTGACATTGGTAGGTGGGGGAAGTGTCTTGATAACATCAATTTTTGCTTTGTCAACCTCAATTCCTCTTGAAGATATCTTGTGGCCAAGGACGATTCCCTCGGTCACCATAAAGTTGCATTTTTCCCAATTCAAGACCAAGTTGGTTTGCACACACCTCTTCAAGACGGTGTCCAAATTTTCCAAGCATAAATCAAAAGAAGCTCCAAAAATAGAAAAGTCATCCATAAAAACTTCAATTGTCTTTTCAATCAAATCGGCGAATATAGCTTGCATGCACCTTTGAAATGTTGTCGGCGCATTGCACAAGCCAAAAGGCATACGCCTATACGCGAAAATTCCAAACGGACATGTGAAAGCCATTTTCTCATGATCTTCCGGATTCACCGATATTTGATTATATCCCGAATAACCATCCAAGAAACAATAGTATTGTTGTCCCGCAAGCCTTTCTAACATTTGGTCCATGAACGGAAGAGGAAAATGATCTTTTCTTGTCACTTTGTTAAGCCTACGGTAATCAATACACATTCTCCACCCCGTCACTTTTCTTGTTTGCACTAGCTCATCCTTATCGTTAGACACAACCGTTAACCCTCATTTCTTAGGAACCACATGAACCGGGCTCACCCACGTACTATCCGAAATCGGGTAAATCATACCCGCTTCAAGCATCTTCACTACTTCTTTGCGAACTACCTCCTTCATCACCGGATTCAATCGCCGTTGAGGTTGGGCTACCGGCTTGTACTCATCCTCCATCATAATGTTGTGCATACAATAGGCCGGGCTTATGCCTTTCAAATCGGCCAAGACCCAACCAATCGCATTTTTGTTTGATTTCAAAACTTTAATTAAGCTTGCCTCCTCAATTTCCGACAATGTATTGCTAATGATGACGGGCTTTTTACCTCCCTCCTCAAGAAACACATACTTTAAATGAGACGGTAGCTCTTTCAACTCAAGTTTTTGGTCTTCATCTTTTAGGTCTTTTTTCAAACTTTCCTCTTCTTCCTCCCAAGGGTGCATTTCCTTTGAAATCTCCATTCCTTCCAAACACTCCTCAATATCTCGACTATCATCATCATCATTCACTTCTTGTGTTGCTTCCTCAATAACGTCACTCTTGAAACAATCTTTCTTATCCATGGGATGCTTCATTGCTTCAAAAAGATTAAAGCAAATCTCTTCATCTTGTACTCTCACCTTCATTAGGCCATCATCTATATCAATCATCATCCTCGTCGTCTTCATGAATGGTCTTCCAAGAATTAAAGGTGCATCCACATCTTCCTCCATGTCTATCACAACAAAATCAACCGGGAAAAAGAATTTGTCCACTTTTACCAACAAGTCTAAAGCTACTCCGTGCGGGCGAGTAATAGACTTATCCGCCAATTGCAATGTCATTTTTGTAGACTTTAATTCAATCTCCCCCAATCTCTTTACAATAGACAATGGAATCAAATTGATGCTTGATCCCAAATCAATTAATCCTTTTCCGACATAGACATCTCCAATGGTAACGGGCAAAGTTACACGACCCGGATCACTTTCTTTCTTCGGAATAGTGCGTTGAATTATTGCACTACAACTAGCATCCACCATTATGGTTTCTTGATCCGTGTACCTCTTCTTTTTCGTCAAGATATCCTTCATGAATTTTGCATATTTGGGCATTTGCTCTAGTGCTTCGGTAAATGGAATATTTATTTGCAATTGCTTGAAAATATCCATAAACCTAGCATAGTGCTTTGCATCATCCTTTTTAGAAGGAAGGTGAGGATATGGTAAACTTCTCAATGGATAAGTTACTTCCTTCTCTTTTCCCTTTTTCATCTTCTTCTTTTTCTCTTCTACTTTCTCCTTTTCAACTACACCATTTTCCTTTTCATTTTCAACTAACACCTCATTTTCAACTAAATCATCCTCCACATCAATATTATCATGTTTTTCAACTTCATCCTCTTCATCTTTTTCAACTACCTCTTCCTCCATTATTACTTCTTCATCTTTTTCCACTACTTTCTTTTTTCTTTCAACTACCTTCCTTTTCTCATCACAAACTCTACCACTTCTTGTTGTTATGGCTTTGCAATGCTCCTTAGGATTTGTTTGCGTAGTTGGGGAAAATGATGTCGAGGCACTTTGTTCGGAAAGTTGCTTAGCTAGTTGTCCCACTTGTGTCTCCAAATTTTTGATGGACGCCTCCGTGCTCTTTTGATTAGCCATAGAAGCTTGCATAAATTGAGCTAGAGTGTCTTGAATGTTGGACGACCTCACTTGATTTTGAGGTTGGTTTTGTTGTTGACTTTGATTTTGTTGTTGACTTTGATTTTGATTTTGTGTTTGATATGGATTTTTCCTTACTTGGTTATTGTTATCTTGCCTCCACCCTCCTTGATAACCTTGATTACCCCTTTGTTGGTAACCTTGGTTTTGATTTTGATAAGGGTAAGGAGCTCGTTGTTGGTACCCTTGGCCTTGGTTGGCCACATAGTTAGCTTCCTCATTCTCCGGAGGACAAAATCCGGTTTTATGATCTCCTTTACACAATTCACAACAAGCTATTTGGTGAGCTTGCTTAGTTGATGTTCCTTGTAACTCCATGATTTGTTGAGGGAGTCTAGCCATTTATTTTGTCATTTCTTCGACTTGTTTCGCAAACAATTTGTTTTGCGCCACAAGTGCTTCGTGACTCGAACCAATTTCTAGAACTCCCGTTTTCACTTGTACACCTCCTTGATCATGGTGAGTTTGATGTTCATTCATCCCCATTTTCTCAATTATTTGAATTGCTTCATATGGTGTTTTTGCCATCAAAGAACCCCCCGCCGTAGCATCCAACAACAATTTGTGTTGAGGTTGGAGACCATTTCGGAAAATATGAATTTGGGTTAACTCGTCAAAACCATGGCTAGGACACTTCCTAAGCATAGACTTATACCTCTCCCAAGCCCTATTCAAAGGCTCGTTTACTCCTTGTGAAAATACCGAGATTGCGGTCTTTGCCTCCATGAAACGTGATTGAGGGAAAAACCGTTCAAGAAATTTCTCCTCCAAAACATTCCAATTAGTCATTGTCTCTTGTAATTGGTCTAGATACCAATCTTTTGCTTTCCCCACTAAGGAATGAGGAAAAAGCCTTTGAAAGTATTGCTCTTCTTGATCTTCCGGAGCCCCGGCCGCTCCCGCGATCTCATAGAACTTAGTAAGGTGCGTGTACGGATCTTCATGGTCATGGCCATGAAATGGACTTGCATAAAGAAGTTGAAGCAAGCCCGTTTTCATTTCCGCGACCCTTGCATTTGCTTGTCGAGCAAATTGAGCATTGTGGCGAGGGCTATTGACACACGGCCCTCGCGGTGGTGGTGGTGGTGGTGGTTGTGGTTGTGGTTGATCCTCCGCCGTAGTGGTGACTTCTCCAAACACGGGTGGTGTTGAAGAAGTAGATGCTTCTCCTCTTTCTCCTCATTCTTGCCTTTGCCTCGCTTGTCTTTTTCTTCTTTTAGTACTACTATTAAGTCTTCTAGCCGTCCTTTCAATTTCGGGATCGAAAAGGAGTTGGTCGACCGAAATACTTCCCCGCATAAACTAATTCCTGAAAAAGTCTAGCCACACAAAGGAAACAAAGAGAGATTAGAATAAAAAAAGGTCTTAAAACACACAACTATTGCTATACTAACAACATCGAACGCCAATCCCCGGCAACGGCGCCATTTTGTTGTACGTATTTTTCGTAAACAAGTATTTTTAATTATCGATTTCACAGGGATTGGTGCATGTTATAGTCTTTCAATAGAAAAGTATGTTTTAAGATGATGTAACCAATGGGTTTGTTATCTACTCTACTAAAACCATGAGTTTCCAAACAACAACTAAATTAATTCTTTCAAAGAGAGTTATAGTTTGGATTAGAGAGATGTCAAGTTAGAGATTAGTTTTCAAGTAATCAAATGATAGATGATTTCTACAAATACATATCCTCTCAATCTTGTAGATTTCAAGATGAATATCATGTTAATCCTGCATGATTTGACAACTATTGCATGATAATCATTAATCTATTTTGTCAATATCCAGTGTTCTTTTCCAAGCAAAACTCAAAGCATAAAGATGAAGAACAAAGATATTCAACTATATTAATCATCAACCATGTTCATACACAAATGGATTAAAAGAAATACATACTCTATAGATCAACTACCTCTAATCTTGACACAAAAAGAGCTTAGCCACTCATTTCCATGGTTGCTTGCTCTCAAGATTGTTGGTAGTGATGATGAAAATCAAAGAAAATCAAGAAGAAAAAGCTATGGTATTCTTTCTCTCTACTTGCCCTAGATTTTCAAAGATGAAAAGATAATGATGGATTGTGTTTCTTGCTTCCTTTACAAGCCAAAAAGTCAGCTGAAATGATGGGTTGGTGGCTCAAAAGTGAAAGCATGGGTTCTGTCCTTTTCTTTTTTCAGAGTGAGCCGGTTAGTCGCGCGACCGCCCACCCCAAGCGAGACCTGTAGCTTTCTTCCCTCATCCAAAATTATCTTCAAAAAGAATCATCCCTAAAGCTCTTCGAAATTCTTGAATCCAAGCTTGGGAGAATTAGTTAATAAATTCCTACAATTAAGAGTAAAATAAGTTAAATAATATATATTAAACAAAAACTAGATAAAAAAACCTAATTAAAACAAAATACTAGAATAAATATACAAATTAAATACAAAGACATTGTTAAGGACCACAAAATAATGTACAAAATAACTACAATTTGGTTCTTAACAACGGACAAATACCCTGGTCGACTCTAAAGTCTAAACAACTAACCTCTTCTCTAAGAGTTGAGATAGAATCAATATTACCAAACACTTATTTATTCCAACATTTAAAAACATCATTTAGAGGTTTGATTTTCTCTTTGAGGACAAAAACTTTACAACCCATGGAAGAGGAGTGATTCAGTGAGCAAAGACCACCTCAAGTAGACAAATATGATCAGGCCAATGGTTGTTAAATCTTAAAGGTTTTGGATCTTCATAATTGGTTAGAATACATAAGGATGATAGGTAAATAATCATAAATATATATAGATAAATTCTATTGGAAGAATTACCCATTGGTAAAATTAGCCCTTAGGAAGGAGAAGTCCATCCAATATAATTGCACTTCTCCCATTAAGTTGGAACCAAGTAATGTTTCTACCTAAAAGAAGAACATCAAATAGTTCCTTCTAAGAGATGAAGTTATTAAAATGATGATAATCAAATATCTCAATGGAGTGGAACAAACCTTTAGACCCCTTCATTTAAAACCTAGAGGAAGGACATCAAAGAGCTCCATCTGAGAGATTGAGCTATTTAATGGAAGATATTTATAGATATCGATGGAGTGAAATAACCTATCAGACCCATTCCTCTCAAACCTAGAGCAAACATAATTAAAATCTCACATCACACATTAATATATAGAAAGTCACTAACTAATTCCAACAATCGGGGTCCACATTAATATCAATTAGGATGCTTTTGAAAAAATTGACCAGAAGACTAAAGGAATGCTCAAACCACTTAGAGATAGATTTAATAGTCTAAAGAGTCTCAATTAAATTCTCGACAATGATTAAGGTATCATTGAGATACTGAAGATGAGAGACAACTAAATCTAATGAGTCAACCCTAAAACTAGACAGAAGATACAGACCCATAACTCGCCTTAGCATACCACTAAGCTCTTCCGAACTAAAAAGAAGATAAACTGAGCTAGTTGGTCTCTCTGTTTCAATCCTCTATGGATACTTATCTCTTCATTTAGAAAACCATTAATTAGGATGGCCATATTACCATAAAAAAATACATAAGTATGGATCCAATCAAGTGTGCCTCTTATTAGAAAAACCAAACTTAATAATCATACCATTCAAAAAGCTCAAACTAATAGAGTCATATGCCTTTATAAAATCTACCTTAAAAATGAGACACTCCTTCTTAATTTTCTTAGCAAGGTCAATCAACTCATTCACAACTACAACATCATCAACCAAAAAAAGACATTTTAAGAATGCGCTTGATTAGACGAGATAAGCTTATTTATAACTTTGACTAATCTAGTTTTCAAGATCGGTCCGCTTATTAAGAGAACCAGCCAAAAAGATAAGCTTGAAATCTTCCAAACTAGTAGGCCACCCTACCTTAGAAAACTACGAGGAAGAAAAGAGAAGCAGTGAAAATGCTCAAACATAAGAAAATAATCCTCCCTAAGAAAATGCTAATTGATGCTCCTTGAGCAAAGATTATAAAACATTTGACGAAGTCTAATTTTAATATTTTTTTGACTAAAAATAATATATATCATTCATTTAAATTGATAGAGTACATCATTGTAATACAAATTCAAAATCGCCAAAAACAAAAAAGATGAATCTGCAAATAAACTCACATCATTCATGTTAATTGCATGAAACGACTAATTGCATAAGCCTACAAATATGACTGACTGTAATTACATGTCTGAAATATCCATGCCTCCAAATATGTAGCGTTAATGGCACCGAAGTCATTGATTGGATCTCCACTAGATCGAAACTAATCTTTCAACTTGAAAAAAATTAATATCGTACAAAGACAGAAAAACAAAAACACCGTACAAAGACAAGAAATCAAAATACACCGCACAAAGATGGGAAATAAAAATAAACAACAACACACTAAAATGACGAAATTATAAATAAAATACAAAAGAAACACTAAATATATGTGAAAATTACTTATTTAACTAATAGAAAAACAAAAACGATTTGGATGAGTAATTTTAGATCAAAATCGATCCTAAATCACTCTTCTGAAAAATAAAGAAGAAGAAAATTGACGATGAATAGGGTTAGAGATAATTTTACATTTAAAATGTGTTAACTTTAAAAAAAAATTATGTGAAAAGTAATTATTCTATACTAATTTTAATTTATAGGGTTAAATATGATTTTGGTCCCTATAAATATCTCAAATTTTACTTTTAGTCCCTATGGTCCTTCCAAAAATTTCATTCATCCAGTTTTAGTCCATGTTATTTTCTAAGACTTTAAAAACTTTTTAATTTAACTTAAATTTTTAAAAGAAAAAAAATCATAAGTGTTTAAAATACTAAACAAAATTTATTTATAAAATCTTAAAATTTTTTAAAATGAAAATAATTAAATATAATTTTTTCAAATTTCAAAAGATATTAACAAAAGCAACGCAAATTTCTATTAAGAGATCAAATTTTAAATTCTTTTTTTTTAATTTTTTTTATAACATTCTAAACATGTCTGCAAAATAATCCTTCAAAAATACTCATTAATTTAACTATAGAGACTAAAACTACATACATAATAATTTTGCAAAAAACAAAACATGTCATTTTTTTTATAGAAATCAAAAGCAAAATTTGATAATTTGTAAATACCTAAATCATATTTAATCCTAATTTATAAATAAATATGCTGTCTACTTATGCGTCTAATTTCATAATTGCTCTTACAATAAATAAAGAAAATAACAAACTTTGATAATCATCTATTGAATGACTTAAAGAGATACAAGCAACATATTGACTATAAACATTTAATATTAATTTAAAAAAAATTAAATGACCTCTTGCAAATTCTGTTAAATAGTAGTATTTAATTGAAGATACAAAAGTAAGCAATATTTTACTTACAAGGGTTAAAAAGATATTTATTACCTTCTGAGGAGAAAAAATATATGGCTGAAGTAGTCTTATTTTGTTATGTTTTCATATTATTCATTACTAAATTTGGTGTTAAAAGTATGTCATTTTTCACACTATTTTCAGATTTACTTCATTCAAAATATTTAATCATCTTTAGATAACATTCTTATTTCCTTATAATGCAGAAACTGGAATTCCCTGCCAATCTGACAGTCAATGTCAATTCTTTTTTACTCAGTTAAGTAAGTGTGTTAATGGTTTCTGTGAGTACAAGGAACCAAAATAATTATGTATGAGAGTAATTATGTTACCTTTTAGCATATAATGTTCTTCAAAATTTTATTTTCAGTTCTCCAATATTTCAACTTTCATGACAAACTAAAAAATGTAGTAGTATGAATAAACTACAAGAGAATAAAGATAGATAAGATGAAAGTATAATCTACAGATGAGAATATTTTAGTATACAGTGTTGTGTGATTTCTATATAATTTATGGTGTGTCCTATATAAAATACACAAGTTGGTAAAAGGCAATCACAATAAAACCACTTGCAAGATGCAATTAGTTAATATCATTGGTTAAAGGAATTTGTTAGAGGAATTTGTTAGAATTGTTGAAATTAAAATTCTTTATGTTAAAGAAGATTAAAATTCTTTGTGTCGAAGCAGTTTGCTCGACAGAGACAAGAAAGTATTGAATCACTTAATATGTGTCGAATTAGTTTAAAGATTGTATTAAGTTGTATCGAAGTGATGTAAGCAAATTGTTACACATAGATTTTATTTAGGTCTAAAATATATATTTTGGACTTTTATGGTTGTGGGATTTTTAGCTTAGGGAGATAGCAAGATCAATTATAAATAGAGGGAGTAACCTCTATTTTGGCATTCAACTCATCTCATTGTATTCACGAAATTTTACAGAAGTAAAATGAATAAAGTTTTCTACGATTTGTAGGCAGAGAGAAATTCTCCAGAAACCCTAATCTCTTTTTCTTCTTTAAATTTTATTTTCTTTCATCGTTATTGTGTGGTGATAACAATTTTGTTCATCAAGATTAATAGAAATTCATCATATGTTTTGGTGGATTTCCAACATCTGATATCAAAAGCTCTGGTTGACCGATCAAGGGAAGAAGAAAATCAATGGCGATGAATTGTTAAATATGAATTATAACCAATTAATGAAGACACTTCAGAAAAAGAAGAGGCGGAATACAAAGAATTGAAGAAGAATAATTATAAAGTTCTCTTTATAATTCACCAATTTGTCAGCCCAAACAAATTTCAAAAGATATTTATAAAAGCAACGCAAATTTCTATAAAGTGATCAAATTTTAAATTCTTTTTTTTCTTAATTTTTTTTATAACATTCTAAACATGTCTGCAAAATAATCCTTCAAAAATACTCATTAATTTAACTATAGACACTAAAACAACATACATAATAATTTTGTAAAAAATAAAACATGTCATTTTTTTTATAGAAATCAAAAGCAAAATTTGATAATTTGTAAATACCTAAATCATATTTAATCCCAATTTATAAATAAATATGCTGTCTACTTATGCGTCTAATTTCATAATTGCTCTTACAATAAATAAAGAAAATAACAAACTTTGATAATCATCTATTGAATGACTTAAAGAGATACAAGCAACATATTGACAATAAACATTTAATATTAATTTTAAAAAAATTAAATGACCTCTTGCAAATTCTGTTAAATAGTAGTATTTAATTGAAGATACAAAAGTAAGCAATATTTTACTTAAAGGGTTAAAAAGTTATTTATTACCTTCAGAGGAGAAAAAATATATGGCTCAAGTACTCTTATTTTGTTATGTTTTCATATTATTCATTACTAAATTTGGTGTTAAAAGTATGTCATTTTTCACACTATTTTCAGATTTACTGCATTCAAAATATTTACTCATCTTTAGATAACATTCTTATTTCCTTATAATGCAGAAACTGGAATTTCCTGCCAATCTGACAGTCAATGTCAATTCTTTTTTACTCAGTTAAGTAAGTGTGTTGATGGTTTCTGTGAGTACAAGGAACCAAAATAATTATGTATGAGAGTAATTATGTTACCTTTTAGCATATAATGTTCTTCAAAATTTTATTTTCAGTTCTCCAATATTTCAACTTTCATGACAAACTCAAAAATGTAGTAGTATGAATAAACTACAAGAGAATAAAGACAGATAAGATGAAAGTATAATCTATAGATGAGAATATTTTAGTATACAGTGTTGTGTGATTTCTATATAATTTATGGTGTGTCCTATATAAAATACACAAGTTGGTAAAAGGCAATCACAATAAAACCACTTGCAAGATGCAATTAGTTAATATCATTGGTTAAAGGAATTTGTTAGAGGAATTTGTTAGAATTGTTGAAATTAAAATTCTTTAGGTTTAAGAAGATTAAAATTCTTTGTGTCGAAGCAGTTTGCTCGACAGAGACAAGAAAGTATCGAATCACTTAATATGTGTCGAATTAGTTTAAAGATTGTATTAAGTTGTATCGAAGTGATGTAAGAAAATTGTTACACATAGATTTTATTTAGGTCTAAAATATATATTTTGGACTTTTATGGTTGTGGGATTTTTAGCTTAGGGAGATAGCAAGATCAATTATAAATAGAGGGAGTAACCTCTATTTTGGCATTCAACTCATCTCATTGTACTCACGAAATTTTACAGAAGTAAAGTGAATAAAGTTTTCTACGATTTGTAGGCAGAGAGAAATTCTCCAGAAACCCTAATCTCTTTTTCTTCTTTAAATTTTATTTTCTTTCATCGTTATTGTGTGGTGATAACAATTTTGTTCATCAAGATTAACAGAAATTCATCATATGTTTTGGTGGATTTCCAACATCTGATATCAAAAGCTCTGGTTGACCGATCAAGGGAAGAAGAAAATCAATGGCGATGAATTGTTAAATATGAATTATAACCAATTAATGAAGACACTTCAGAAAAAGAAGAGGCGGAATACAAAGAATTGAAGAAGAATAATTATAAAGTTCTCTTTATAATTCACCAATTTGTCAGCCCAAACAAATTTCAAAAGATATTAATAAAAGCAACGCAAATTTCTATTAAGAGATCAAATTTTAAATTCTTTTTTTCTTAATTTTTTTTATAACATTCTAAACATGTCTGCAAAATAATCCTTCAAAAATACTCATTAATTTAACTATAGACACTAAAACAACATACATAATAATTTTGTAAAAAATAAAACATGTCATTTTTTTTATAGAAATCAAAAGCAAAATTTGATAATTTGTAAATACCTAAATCATATTTAATACCAATTTATAAATAAATATGTTGTCTACTTCTGCGTCTAATTTCATAATTGCTCTTACAATAAATAAAGAAAATAACAAACTTTGATAATCATCTATTGAATGACTTAAAGAGATACAAGCAACATATTGACAATAAACATTTAATATTAATTTAAAAAAAATTAAATGACCTCTTGCAAATTCTGTTAAATAGCAGTATTTAATTGAAGATACAAAAGTAAGCAATATTTTACTTAAAGGGTTAAAAAGTTATTTATTACCTTCAGAGGAGAAAAAATATATGGCTCAAGTACTCTTATTTTGTTATGTTTTCATATTATTCATTACTAAATTTGGTGTTAAAAGTATGTCATTTTTCACACTATTTTCAGATTTACTTCATTCAAAATATTTAATCATCTTTAGATAACATTCTTATTTCCTTATAATGCAGAAACTGGAATTTCCTGCCAATCTGACAGTCAATGTCAATTCTTTTTTACTCAGTTAAGTAAGTGTGTTAATGGTTTCTGTGAGTACAAGGAACCAAAATAATTATGTATGAGAGTAATTATGTTACCTTTTAGCATATAATGTTCTTCAAAATTTTATTTTCAGTTCTCCAATATTTCAACTTTCATGACAAACTCAAAAATGTAGTAGTATGAATAAACTACAAGAGAATAAAGACAGATAAGATGAAAGTATAATCTATAGATGAGAATATTTTAGTATACAGTGTTGTGTGATTTCTATATAATTTATGGTGTGTCCTATATAAAATACACAAGTTGGTAAAAGGCAATCACAATAAAACCACTTGCAAGATGCAATTAGTTAATATCATTGGTTAAAGGAATTTGTTAGAGGAATTTGTTAGAATTGTTGAAATTAAAATTCTTTATGTTAAAGAAGATTAAAATTCTTTGTGTCGAAGCAGTTTGCTCGACAGAGACAAGAAAGTATCGAATCACTTAATATGTGTCGAATTAGTTTAAAGATTGTATTAAGTTGTATCGAAGTGATGTAAGCAAATTGTTACACATAGGTTTTATTTAGGTCTAAAATATATATTTTGGACTTTTATGGTTGTGAGATTTTTAGCTTAGGGAGATAGCAAGATCAATTATAAATAGAGGGAGCAACCTCTATTTTGGCATTCAACTCAGCTCATTGTATTCACGAAATTTTACAATAGTAAAGTGAATAAAGTTTTCTATGATTTGTAGGCAGAGAGAAATTCTCTAGAAACTCTAATCTCTTTTTCTTCTTTAAATTTTATTTTCTTTCATCGTTATTGTGTGGTGATAACAATTTTGTTCATCAAGATTAATAGAAATTCATCATATGTTTTGGTGGATTTCCAACATCTGATATCAAAAGCTCTGGTTGACCGATCAAGGGAAGAAGAAAATCAATGGCGATGAATTGTTAAATATGAATTATAACCAATTAATGAAGACACTTCAGAAAAAGAAGAGGCGGAATACAAAGAATTGAAGAAGAATAATTATAAAGTTCTCTTTATAATTCACCAATTTGTCAGCCCAAACAAATTTCAAAAGATATTAATAAAAGCAACGCAAATTTCTATTAAGAGATCAAATTTTAAATTCTTTTTTTTTTAATTTTTTTTATAACATTCTAAACATGTCTGCAAAATAATCCTTCAAAAATACTCATTAATTTAACTATAGACACTAAAACTACATACATAATAATTTTGTAAAAAATAAAACATGTCATTTTTTTTATAGAAATCAAAAGCAAAATTTGATAATTTGTAAATACCTAAATCATATTTAATCCTAATTTATAAATAAATATGCTGTCTACTTATGCGTCTAATTTCATAATTGCTCTTACAATAAATAAAGAAAATAACAAACTTTGATAATCATCTATTGAATGACTTAAAGAGATACAAGCAACATATTGACTATAAAAATTTAATATTAATTTAAAAAAAATTAAATGACCTCTTGCAAATTCTGTTAAATAGTAGTATTTAATTGAAGATACAAAAGTAAGCAATATTTTACTTACAAGGGTTAAAAAGATATTTATTACCTTCAGAGGAGAAAAAATATATGGCTCAAGTACTCTTATTTTGTTATGTTTTCATATTATTCAATACTAAATTTGGTGTTAAAAGTATGTCATTTTTCACACTATTTTCAGATTTACTTCATTCAAAATATTTAATCATCTTTAGATAACATTCTTATTTCCTTATAATGCAGAAACTGGAATTCCCTGCCAATCTGACAGTCAATGTCAATTCTTTTTTACTCAGTTAAGTAAGTGTGTTGATGGTTTCTGTGAGTACAAGGAACCAAAATAATTATGTATGAGAGTAATTATGTTACCTTTTGGCATATAATGTTCTTCAAAATTTTATTTTCAGTTCTCCAATATTTCAACTTTCATGACAAACTCAAAAATGTAGTAGTATGAATAAACTACAAGAGAATAAAGATAGATAAGATGAAAGTATAATCTACAGATGAGAATATTTTAGTATACAGTGTTGTGTGATTTCTATATAATTTATGGTGTGTCCTATATAAAATACACAAGTTGGTAAAAGGCAATCACAATAAAACCACTTGCAAGATGCAATTAGTTAATATCATTGGTTAAAGGAATTTGTTAGAGGAATTTGTTAGAATTGTTGAAATTAAAATTCTTTATGTTAAAGAAGATTAAAATTCTTTGTGTCGAAGCAGTTTGCTCGACAGAGACAAGAAAGTATCGAATCACTTAATATGTGTCGAATTAGTTTAAAGATTGTATTAAGTTGTATCGAAGTGATGTAAGCAAATTGTTACACATAGATTTTATTTAGGTCTAAAATATATATTTTGGACTTTTATGGTTGTGGGATTTTTAGCTTAGGGAGATAGCAAGATCAATTATAAATAGAGGGAGCAACCTCTATTTTGGCATTCAACTCAGCTCATTGTATTCACGAAATTTTACAATAGTAAAGTGAATAAAGTTTTCTATGATTTGTAGGCAGAGAGAAATTCTCTAGAAACTCTAATCTCTTTTTCTTCTTTAAATTTTATTTTCTTTCATCGTTATTGTGTGGTGATAACAATTTTGTTCATCAAGATTAATAGAAATTCATCATAGGTTTTGGTGGATTTCAAACATCTGATATCAAAAGCTCTGGTTGAGCGATCAAGGGAAGAAGGAAATCAATGGCGATGAATTGTTAAATATGAATTATAACCAATTAATGAAGACACTTCATAAAAAGAAGAGGCGGAATACAAAGAATTGAAGAAGAATAATTATAAAGTTCTCTTTATAATTCACCAATTTGTCAGCCCAGACAATTTCGAAAAAGGTTAGTGATGTAGAATCTGCCAAAGAAACATGGGAAATTCTGAATAAATTGTTTGGAGGAGATGAGAAGGTGAAAGAGACGAGGTTACAACCTCATAAAGGAATGTATGAATTGCTTCAGATGAAAGACAGGGAGAGCATATCAAATTTCTTCACTAGAGTTACGAAACTAGTGAATCAAATCAAGGATTGTTGAGAGGCGTTAACAACAAGAGCTGTGTTTCAAATATTTTGAGATCTTTGGCGCCGAAGTTCAATCATGTGGTAGTTGCCATAAAAGAGTCGAAGGATATGTCAACTTTGTCAAAACAAGAACTTTAAGGGACACTTGAATCTCATGAACAAAGAATGGCTAAAAGAGCTGCAGGCAAGTCAAAGAGTGATGTGTATTTACAGGCATATTCATTGAAAGAAAGTAAAGGAAAAAAAAAAGGTTCAAAAAGCTAGAGGTGGATACAACAATTCGACTGGTAGAGGAAACCAGCATGAAGGAGTTTTTTGAATTAGAGAAGACCTTAATACCAAGGCAACCAAAGAGGTGGTGCTGGAGGTAGGGGAAGACACGGTGGTCGAAAACCTGAAAAAAGTCACATTCAGTGTTACAATTGTCAAACGTATGGTCAATATTCTAGTGATTGTTGAGAAAAGCGAAAGAGTAAAGAAAGTGATGCAAAGTTCGCAAAGTATGAAGAAGAAGAGATGTTAATGGTTACAACAAGAGATGAAGAAAAATTCAAGGATCAATGGTACTTGTACTCAGGATGCTCATCACACATGTCTAGAAGAAAAGATTGGCTTACCAACGTAAAACCTCAATGAAGAACGTGGTAAAATTTTCAAATAACAATACTCTAGCATCTGAAAGTATTGGAGATGTTCTGATTATAAGGAAAGATGACAAAAGGTCAGTAATTTCCAATAAATTGTATATTCCAAGCATGAAGAGAAACTTGCTTAGTATAGGGCAGTTGGCCGAAAATAATAACAAAGTGTTGGTAAAAGACAAGATGATGAGAGTCATCGATGTAAATGGAAGATTAATCTTAAATAATCTTATGTCTCATAATAGAACCTTCAAGATCAAACTTAATGTGATGGAGCACCAGGGCCTTTCGACTGCATATAGTAGAGACGAATGGATATGGAACTATCGACTAGGCTATCTCAACCTCAGATACATCAGAGATCTAAAGAGGAAGAAAATGGTTTTAGGATTTCTAAAAATCGACATTCTAAACGAGGTATGTGAGGAATGTGTGAAGGCGAAAAAACATAAGAATAACTTCAACAAGGATGTAGGAAGCAATTCGAAGGCTATTCTCGAAGTCATATACTTTGTCATGTTCATAGATAATTTTAGTAAAAAACTATGGACTTACCTGATCAAGAAGAAAAGTGGCGTGATCGAGGTATTTACCAAGTTTAAATTTATGGTCAAAAGGCAAAATGGTCGAAATCTCAAAGTTTTGAGAACTGATGGTGGTGGAGAATACGAGTCAAAAGACTTCAACAAATCATGTGAAAAATAAGGGATTGTGCATGAGGTTGTTCCACCCTACACTCTACAGTAGAATAGATCTGCAGAAAGAAAGAATCGAACCATCATGAATATGGTGAGAAGTATGTTGAAAGGAAATAATTTACCTAAAGAGTTTTGGTATAAAGTTGTGTCTACTGCAACCTATATTTTGAACAGATGTCCAACAAAGAAGCTAGAAGAAATCACTCCCGAAGAATGTGGGTCTGGTGTCAAGCCTAGATTGAGTCATCTAAAATTGTTTAGATCTATAATAAATAGACATGTGCCAGATCAGTTGAGAATAAAACTTGATGACAAGTCAAGTCTAATGATTTTAGTAGGATAATATTCGAAAAGAGGTTACAAGATGTTCGACCAAGTAAACAAGTAGATTGTGATCAGCATGAATGTGATCATATATAAGCTTAAAGAGTGGTACTGGACTGAAAATGTTAAGAAAGATTTAGTGAGAATCTTACTCGAAGAACTAGAAACTCAAGTAGAAAGAGGTGTTCCACTAGAGTAGGAAAGAGATCAACCAAGTACAATTAGACCTTAGAGAAGAAGGCGCGTGCCTCCAAGGTTGCAAGATTGTGTGATTACATCAGATGATGTAGTTGGTAATGAAGGTGAGCTGGTATATTATGCTTTCTATGCAGATTTCATACCTATAAATGCAGTTAAAGCATTGAAGAATTCAAAGTGGATGAACGAAATAAATGGAGAAGTAAAGTCCATCGAAGATAACAACACCTAGTCACTTGTCGAATTTCCTCAAGGAAAGGAGTAAATCGATATGAAGTGGGTATACAAGGGGAAGATGAATCCCAAAGGGTAAGTAACTCGAAACAAATCAAGACTTGTGGCTAAAGGATTTCTCCATAAAGAAGGAATAAACTATGATGAAATTTTTGCGCTTGTGGCTAGAATCGAGACAATCAGGTTCGTTGTTAGTCTAGTAGAAATAAACAGTTGGCACATATGTCAAATGGATGTGATGTGTGCATTCCTAAATGGACCCTTAGACGAAGAATTCTATGTTGCACAACCATTTGGGTTTATGAAGCATGGGGAAGAGATAAAGGTGTACAGGATTCATAAAGCCATGTATGGATTGAAACAAGCTCCAAGAGCTTGGAATAAAAAGATTCATGATTTTTTAAGGGAGAAGGAATTTGTGAATTGCACAACTAAACATGAAGTATATGTAAGAAGAAGCAATAGTGAATTTCTTATACTATGTCTCTATGTTGATGACTTAATAATAACAGGTAGCTATGAGAAGGAGATCAAAGAATTCAAATCTGATCTTAGCAGGGAATTTGAATGGTTGATCTAGGTGACATTTCATATTTCCTTGGCACTGAATTCTACAAGAGTAGTAGAGGTTTGATGATGAATCAAAGAAGGTATGCAGGAGAATATCTCAAGAGATTTGAGATGGAATAATGCAACTCGACTTCAACACCTACACAACTAAGACTGCAATTGTCGAAAGATTCAAAAGAAGATGATGTCGACCCAACCTAGTATAGAAGATTTATTGGGTCATTAAGATACCTTTGTCACACAAGGCCTATGAAACTACTAGTGAAATCATCGGATATAATATCAATGAAGTCTCCATCGAACATCTTTTATCCCGCGAGAGGAAAGGAAAACATCGAGTAAACCTGAGAGGGAGAAATCATGGTCTTACGACCGAGAGATCGGGTAAGGGAGTCAGTTACGTGAGGGGAAGGTATTAGCACCCCACACGCCCATAGTACTCTACGGCGTCCACTTTTACTTTCTATCTATTGGGTGTGTGTATCTATTTACAACCTATGTTTAAGGAAAAATGAATGAATGCAAAGTATTATGTACAAAAAGAAAGGTTTTTTAGTCGTGCTTGCCGCGGTTGCGAACTTTTTGTGCCTACGTACCCCATTCGTGCAATTAGGGATCAAAGCACTATGTAGTTCTCCTAAAAACATTGGTGGGTTACAATGTTTTTTATGAGAAATTCCATTCTGCATCCTTATGATTGCAATTCGTGTTTGGCGTTGCAGCATATCGAAAGTCTCATGCTCGGCCACTCGTATACTTAGCAATTCGCTTGGACTTGAAAAGAAATACCCTTATCGAAAAGGTTTTCATAGAAAAAGGTCCTAAGACAAAATGGTTTGAAGTTGGTGGATTGTTTTTACCTTGGAAAAAGGATTTAAGTTTATTAACATGTTTTGAGATTTTATAAAGAAAATGTTTTAGTTTTAATATGAAAAGGGAAAGAAAAACATCGAAGAGGAACTATCTAGCTCTATCCCTAATGTTATCATACGAAGGTGGCCCTATGTCAAGGATGAAAAGGGAATATCTACCTATGTTGACATACATGGATGACTATCCTAATGTCTAAGCTCAAAAGCTTCTCTAGCCGAGCGGTCCTAGGGGAAACTATCCTAATATCCACTTTGGTTGACCAACCAACTGATACAAAGGGAACATGGTATACAAAAGCATGAAAAACAAACACAATCAACAAGTAGAATTGCCTTAACCAAGGTCTTTAAATAAACCAGAGGGGTTCGTGACATGATCCAGCAACGGTGACCCATCATGCATCTCTATTCCTATTTCTCATGGCAAGGGAAGCGGTAAAAACCCTACTTCTCATGCTCTCTAGAAAAGAGGTAAAAGAATACGGTAAAAGGGTAAGATAATACCGAATGGATAACAATCCGGGAAAGCTATAGCAAATAGCAAAGAATCTGGAAAACTTCGTGAACTGCTGACAAGCAATAAAGAAAATTCAGTAAACAATGTCATATGAACAAAATATAAGATGTGTATCGTACACATCCATTCAACAAGAGACCTGCACCGGATAACCATCCATGGCAATGCAAGGCAATAATTCACAACGACATGTGCATAAGACAAGGAATGTGTGTCGCACACATCTGAGTCAAACCCAAAAACCTGCATGAAATACATTAACTAATGTATCGAGACAAATCAAGACGGAATGTGTATCATACACATCTGTAAAACCGAAACATCTGCATAAAATACATTAACCAATGTATTGGCAAACAGAATGTGTATCTGTTTACTGTGGAAAATGGTAAACAAGCACTGGTCCTCCCTATGTCCTAAAACTAAGGGTTACTCGCAACATCGACCAATTGATCTTAAGGCACATGCTAAGATTTTTATATTGTACTGGTTCTGTCAAAATATATCCTAGTCAAGAAAAGGTTTTCTAAGACCAAGAGATCAAGTACAACGACTTTCCACACAAAGACATCGATCGACTGACTGGTAACTTGTGACGGACAACGGGTTCCGTACGAAATAAGACTCAACGAACTAACTAGTTGGTGACTCGTGACCGACAAGCAGTGTTGAAAATAGTTATGCAAAGCAGAAGAAAACGTAAAGACTTTGCTCAAAAATGAATACGAAAACGTAAAGACATTCAGAAGATAACATGAAAAGGTAAACTGATTGCATTAAAATAAAGGTGTTGATTCATGTACATCAAAAGCTTAGCAACTCTTTCTTCCTTAAACGCGGAATTAGGCAGAGCTTTGGCAAGCAGTTTGAGCATACAAGTGAACACACTAAAAATTACAACAAAAGGTCTTATTTATAGTAATTTACAAAATAACCGCTTTAGGAAATCTACGGATGAAATTTAAACTAAAACGTAACCACTTCATAGGATTTCGCCATCCACTTGGCACCTAAAACCCACGATCTCTTAACGTAACTGCCCACAATCCTTAGAGTTTGACTTTTCCTGCTCGTGGCCACGAAGGGTTAATTGCTCCTAACTTTGATATATCTTAGAGAATGAAATTTCTCTAAGTCCCCCAGGCTCCTTCCTCGATAATATCTGAATTTCGATTGATTCCTTAACTTAGTCTGTAGTATCAAATCGACCAGTATTCTTTCTTATTCATCCAGTCGATGTAGTTTGTGTTCGATACATTTTGTTGACCCTTTTTTCCCTCTGGCCGCAGATTTCGACTTTATCCATGTTTACTTGATACTTTGGTCGACACACTTCTTTTTTTTGACATCATTGACTTGGTTTCATAAGTTTTTCTTAGGGACTTGCATTCGTTAAGGATCAACCCCTAACTTGTAAGGAAGTTTTCCTTTGACACATACCCTTTAACCATGTTTAGAAATTTTAAGGTAACAAAATGTCCCCCAGAAATGCCATTTTCGATTTTCCTTGCTTTGTCGACCATATGAGACAATGGCATCTATGAAGCGTTATATCTTCAGTCGACTCAGTCGTTTCCACTACTCCAAAAAGCATTTTATTGTTCCGATCTTTTTATGACGTCAGGAAATCATGAAAACGTACCAAGTTATTCGCTTTGAGACGTGGGATCATTAATGTTGACCATCATTACACTTTAGTGACAGACATGACCCACCACGCTTCCACTTTAATCCGGCTACACGTGTCCTTCGACCAGACACGATCCTAAACCTAGGAAATCACCAAGGTTTTTTCCTTGCCTTTACTCACTTTATTTCGAGCCTTTAAATATGAGTCCTGATTATTCTCCATATTTCTTCTCTGCTTCCTCATTATTTCTTCCTCCAAGCAAAAACCCAAAAGTTTAAAAACCCTATTTTTCACCATTTCCAAGTTTTCTCTTCTCTTTCAATGGCGAATCAACACATTCAAACAGCTTCAGCAGAAACTTTCCTTATTCATCACGTTGATGGAAAGCCCTATGTGCCAGAACCCCCTTTTTCTGAAGAAAAAACCAACATTTGGCAATCCCAGGTACTCATGCCTTTCAATCTTAACAATGACCCTTTAGCTTTCTTAGGCCCATTACTTCTGGATTCCCATCTAAAATCTATGTTGACAATAAGGGTGCATTTTTTCCAACTAGTACTTGCAGTAGCCCTCTAATCGTGTCTCCACAACCCATCTCTTTACAATATGTTGAAAGAAACTTCCGTACTGCTCCTCCTTTGAACTGCTTTAAATTCAAAGCCCTGATGGCACGATTGGAATCCAGCAAAGGCCAACAATGGAGAGAAATGGGTATTTATACTTTGCTGGAACTTTCTCGGGTCGGTCAACCATATTCTGGCGGCATGTTATTGGCTGCCTTGCACTTCTGGGAAGGGTCGACCAACACTTACCACACTAAGTGTGGTATGATAACTCCCACTCTTCTTGACCTAGAAGCTCTAACGGGAGTGAAGCCTGCTGGCAAAGTTTTTAATCACACTGGCCACACTTCTATTTCAATAAAATTCGACGTTGGCGAATCCAAACATCCAACATACACCAATTTTATCAACTACCACCAACAAGATTCTGGTGACGTTTTTGATGAGGAGCACGTCTCATTTTTAACTCTTTGGCTATATCGCTTTGTTTTTTGTTCACGATCAATGCAGATAGCCAAACAATTTGTTTAACTGGCCACTCCGCTGAATAGGGGTGAAAATATTGCTCTGGGCCAATTAATCTTGGCCTCTTTATAGGTTTCCCTAACCGACGTGGTACATGGCCCCTTTTGGCTCCTACAATTGTGGCTAAACGCTACTTTCTCTTAAGACATAAAACCTCTTCGACAAAAGAAAGTTTCAATTTCCAATAATCGAAATGGATCTGTCTGGCCATGTTGTCTACGTTTGACTCCGGTCGATAAAAATTCTCCGAATGATGAAGTCTTCAAACTGCTATTCAAAATCATGTTGACAAGAGAAGACTTCAGACCCTCGATGGCTCTGTTTTCTAATGGCAAAAGCGGACCAGAGTGGCTCACCGACTCGTTTCCACCAGTCGAAGAAGCAAACCGGCAGAAGTCCCTGGTATATTGGAGGCGATTTTTAACTCCCCAATTTATCACTTATGCTATCACCAACATGAGTCCATGTTTGACAGCTTACCGGCCCAACTTGGTAGCTCGACAATTTGGGCTCTGCCAGCTTGTCGCCAAATCATTCTATACTTCTCATGAGTTGCTTACCGGCATCTTAAGTGATAGGCATTGGGAAGTTATTAAGGAAGACGTTGATAACCTCTGGCTTCACAGAGCCAAACTTACTTTCACTCCATTTAGACCATCATACTACTGCACTAAGGAGTTTAAAACTTGGTGGCATTCATATTTAGTTACTTTTGTTAATGATCCTGCCAGAAAATGGCCGAACTGACTGCTGCTCTTAACACTTTTCAGGGTAAGACGATGAAATGTAAGACCACCAACATTAAAGAGATTCAAGCTTCCCAGAATTTTTTCAGGGTGGTGTACTTACCAAACAATCTTCGTCGAACCATCCATGACGCGGCCCAAGAGCTAAAGGAGAAGGTAACTGAGAGGATTCCACAACTTAAAATTCCTGGTTACGTGAAAGACAAGTATCTTTACGCACTTCATTTCAGAAAAATCAAATTTCCTCCTTTTCTGACTAGCCCATTAGCATTAGATTTTCGACCACCTATCCCAGATTGGTGGTATAGCTCTTGGTCGAATATCCAAAATTCTTACAAAAAGAAAGTCGACCGGGTGGTTCCGGCGAAGCATTGGGACAAAGAGTCCAAGAGGGACAAAAAACATCGCCATAGTGAGAAGGCTGAGGTAGGCATTACTTAATCAGAATGTCTCGACCAAAGTTATGGTTTCGACTAATATTTTCCTTATATTCCCAACCATCACCTGATGATCAGTCTCCTCATTCGCGAAAATCCAAAGATTGCAAGAGGAAACATACTTCCTCTTCTAAAGACAAGGTGGCTAAAAAGAAGAAAAAGAAATCCCACCTGGCCAGAGACCTTGAAATAAAGGCCAACGACAAAGATGAAGCAACGATGGACGCTGACGATCAATCACTCATCACAAGAAGGAGAGGTAAAGTTCTCTTGGCTACATGTCACGACACTGCCCTATTTTCAAGTGTTGACAATATCATAGTAAATACAACCATCACCACTCTAACCCCAACTCATACGCCTGATGAAGTCAAAAAACCGGAAGGGGACACTGTTGCTGCCTCAGTCGGGGAGGATGAAACAACAATCTCATGTTCGCCACCACAGGTATTCACCATATTTTTATCCTCTGTCTATTTTATCTGCCAAATTTATCTGGCTAACACCTGTTTTTCTTTCAGGTCGAAGCTTTTAACTTGCAGCACAGTGTGCCAGACTACACTCCATTGTTAGAAGTTTCTTTATCTCATCATCAACAAGCCTTCGACATGGTCGCTGGTGAGTTTGTTGACCTGGCTGTTTCGGCTACTCTTAGTGACTCTGATTTGGACACTAGTCTTGCCAAATATAAGGGTTATAGTTCGAATAGCTCTGACTCTAGTCTTTCAGATTTCCTGCAGGGTTCAGAGGCTCATGAATGTGTCACTAGTCCACCACATTCTCCTTCTAAAGGTGTCCCCCACATTTCTCCAGAAAGGGAAACTAAACCCCTTCTCCTCGACTCCAAGCTCAAGATCCTCCGGAGGAGAAAAAGGGCGACTCAGCTGGCCCTTTAGGGGAAAAGGTCACTTCGACGAACATGGATATCGATGCTACGTTGGTGAGACTGGACAGCTTTGTGAGTCAGTACACTTTCTCTTCCGACTCTGACTGTTCTCAAGCTTATAGTGATAAGCTAGGGCCTGAAGCAACAAAGATCAAGAAGCTGACAGATAAGATCCGGACATACGCTTTCAGCTCCGACTTGCCTCATCTGCTACATGAGGATTCAACTCTTGGACTAGAGCTCTTAGACGCTGTTACTCAATTGAAGGGTCTCGAGATTTCTGAATTTTCTAAGCTCATGGTGACAGCATTTGAGGCAATTCTCCCTTCATTGCTTGAAAACATCAATCAGGTGAAAGAGAATGAACAGTTGCTCGAAACAAAGCAGGCAGCGGTGAGGCGGAATGTCGACATGGTGAGAAAGACCAAAACGGTGATCGAAGGGCTAAAAACATAAATTAATCAGAAATAGCAACAGCAAGATCCTAAAAGGAAAAGAGCTGTTGAAATACGTAGTCGAATTGCCGATTTGTCGAAGGAGATAGAAACCTTAAACATAGAGTTGGAGCTTGTCATTAAGCAAGACGAAGAGCTCGATCAAGCCATCGCTCTTACTCAAGCAGAGATGCTCCAGCTAACCAAGGATGCTATCATTGTCAGCACTACTACTGCTCAGGTCGAGAAGGAATTCTTAGCACTCAAGAAAAAAAACAGATGGGCTAAGAAATAATGCCGTACGCATTCATGGTGATTTGACGGTGTTCCAGAATAAATTCGACAATTTCTGATTAATGTAACTAGTTTGGTGGCCCTTTTTTGTATACCACTTGTAAAATGTGTACGATGGTTTTAACCAATTTTTATGTAATGCTCTATTTTTTGCTTTACATTTTGTCTTTTCATACATATAATGCATGATTGATATGCTGGCTTCGACATTACTCTTTCCAGCTTTGTTCGACGCACACTTTACGTCGTCAAAATTGTGATTTCTTGAAGAATGGGTTTGTACTTATATAAGTACTTACCATTTACCCTTAGAATCTGTCGATCTAGGGCTAATTCCTCAAGTACATATGCATTGTTGGAAAATATTTGAATTTCCTTAAACAATCCCTCCCAATTAGGCGACCATTTTCCTAAGACTCTATCATTTCTATCCATAGTTAATATCACTTTCCAAAATAAATCATCGACATGAAATACTTTATCTTTTTCCTTCTTGTTATAGGCTTTGGCCACTCTGTCTTTTTATCTCCTTAGTGAATCAAGAGCCAACATCCTCTCTTCATCTAAATCGACCAACTCATCTGCCATCATATTCCAATAGTCTTCATATGGTATTTCATACTTTTGTGGAATCCTTACTGATTGAACATGTATTTCTACTGGCAATATGACATCATGTCCATATGCCATTTGAAATGGCGTTGCTCCCGTTACTTCTTTAGGAGACGTTCTACATGCCTATAAGGCCTTGTCTAGTATTTCATGACAATTTCTTGGCTTCTTGCCTACATGTTTCTTAATCAAGCTAATTATTACTTTATTGGCAGCTTCGACTTGGCCATTTGCCTGAGCATAATAGGGGGTGGACATTAGCAGTTTTATTCCAACTTCCTTTGTGAATTCTTGCATTTTTTGCCTTGTGAATACTGTTCCTTGGTCGGTTGTGATTGTTTTGGGAATTCCAAACTGACACATGATATGATTTTGTATAAAATCAAGCACAGCCTCTTGGTCGACATTTTTTAAAGCTATGACCTCAACCCACTTTGTAAAATAATCAATGTCGACTAAAATGTGTCTTTGCTGTTTTGATGACACTGGTCTTATCTCCCCAATCACATCTAAGGCCCATCCTCTAAACGGCCAAGGTTTTACAATGGCATGCAATTCACTTGCAGGAACATGTTGGATGCCCCCATGCATTTGGCATTCCTAGAAGCCTTTAGCAAAGGCCAATAGACACCTGATCGCATCAAAAATCATTTCATTTTGTGTCCGACTTGGTGTGCACCACATGCTCCGCTTGCACACTTGATACCGCTACGTATGCCTCACTTTCTCCTAGGCATTTGAGTAACACTCCTTCAACATTTTTCTTAAATAATTCATTCTCGATTAAAACAAACCTTACTTGAATAGGTTCTTCATCTTCATTCTTCTTGTATCCTGAAGCTTCTTGCGCCAAGTCATTATCTTCTTGGTTCTCTCGTCGTGGTATATGTCGCATGCTCGCTTGTTCGAATTGTTTCAACAACCTTATGGACTATTACCATAGATTTTCTCGACATTTCTTGGAGTCTAGTTATTAAAGATTCATATTCCGCCTCATTATTGGTGTAGATACCATCGATTGCATACTATCTTGAATTCCTGGGAGAAATTATTATTCCTCCTATCCTTTATGTCTAGAACTGAAATATATTTCCAAGGCACAACTTAAAGCTTTGGGGCATAGCAACCATAGAATTTGTCGGAAAGCTTCTTAAGGCTAATGCCCAATTCTTGCAAAATTGGTTTACACAACATATGTTTAATAATATTAAAATAAGAAGAAACTTACACGTCAACTAGCTTTATATATTGCTTCAGTACAATAGGTAGTTTGGTGAAAATACAGTCTTTCGACACTACTTTCATCTTCTTGAACTAGCATACTTCCTATAGTCGATTCTGAGGCCGCTATATACAACCTCATAGGCCTATTTCTAACTAGAGGTGCCAATATAGGAGGCTTTACTAAATATTCTTTGATTTGAAACCGATGAACTCCCCAATCAAAGTAGTGGTGAAAATGCTTTAGTTTTCCCACGTTGGCTCCTTAGACCAAGCTCTTTTGGTGAGGTTTGACGTCCATGATGGCTTTGGTCTTGCTTTGATTGAATTCTATGCCTTTTTTATGTACTACAAAACCAAGGAAATCTCCTTCCTGCACACAAAAAGCACATTTTAATGGATTCATTTTCAATCATATTTTCTCATCCTTTCGAAAGATTATCGAAGATGTTCCAAGTGTGTCGATTTACTATTCAACTTTATTACAATATTGTCGATGTAAACCTACATAAAATCTTCAATAAAGTCATAGAACATTGGATTCATTACCCTTTGGTATGTCGCTCTGACAATCTTCAAGACGAATGGTATGACCACCCATTCATAGGTGCCTAATGCCCCCGGAAAATGAAATGTCGTCTTCGGCACATCCTCATCTGCAATAAAAATTTGGTTATAACCAGCATAACCATCAAGCATACTTAAATATTCAAAGCCAGCAGCCGAATCGACTAGCATTTCAGCCACGGGCATACCATATTCATCCTTAGGAGTGACAACATTTAAGTTTCTAAAATCAATGCACACTCGAAGTTTTCCATTTTTCTTAATGACTGGCACAATGTTGGCCAACCACTCGACATACCTTGCAGTTCTGATGAACTTGCTTTTGAGTAGTCTTTCTATCTCCTCTTTGATCTTCGACATAATTGCTGGATCAAAATGTCGAGGTGTTTGTTTCACTGGCCTTTTTCCAGCTTTTATTGGTAACCACAGCTCGACCAATTCCCTATTTAAACCTGGAATTTCGTTATAGTCCCAAGCAAAACAATCTTTAAACTCTTTCAATAAAGATATTACCTCAGATTTGAGTGTTTGGTCGATGTTGGCGCTAATATAAGTTGGTCCCTTATCACCCTCTATGCCAAGGTCGATTTCTTCTAAAGGGTCTTGTGGTTGCATCTTTTCTGGTTCCATGGGATCCTTTTCAAATCTTAAAGGTTCGTCGTCGTATATGCAATCGAAACGCTGCTTATTGACGTCTTCTCTGACAAGTTTGCTTTTATCTGGTGGTTTTGGCTTAACAGCCAGAATGACTTCTTCTGGTATTTGAAGTTTAGTGGCTTCTATAGCCAGATTCTCTTCAGCTTCTTGGGCCGAATTTATCCTATTTTCGGCAATGTACGCCAAAATCCTTTTTTAAGCCTCTACTCAGACATCACTATCATGGTCATTTCCACAGCCTGTTGGCGCGGGGTTCTCTGCATATGGATCCTCCAGAGGTTCCACATCCCACAAAAAACCATGGGTTTTGTGTAGTTTTAGGGAAACAAATGCCTCGTTTAAGTTGGCATATACTTCCTCAGCTGGTTGACAAGGAGCAATGTTAGCTAGCTTCCTGTTGAACTGATTCTGGCCGACACTATTAACATTTGCCATGAAGTAGGTCGGCCTCAATGTTTTCCACTATGTCGTCTTCTCGCCAAATTATTAGGCGTTGATGCATGGAAGATGGTAGAGCGCCAATTGGATGTAGCCACTCTCTTCCTACCAGCAAATTGTAACTTGGTTTCCCCTAGATAACCATAAAGATTGTCGGCCTAGTCACTAAGCCGACGGTCACATCTACCTGGATTACTCCCATGGTAGTCTTTGTTCTTCCTTCGTTGTCCGACAAGACCACATTATGAGTTCTGATATCGCTGTCAAATTTACCGACCTTCTTCAATGTGTGATGTGGCATTATGTTAATTGTAGCGCCACAATCCACTAACACTTTGTTAATGGTTGTTCCTTCGACCTTTGCCCTAATCAGCAGAGGTTTCAGATGGCTTCTCATAGCCATGTCAGGCCTTTCGATTAAGGCATCTTGGCTCTCAATAGAACCATTGTTCATCACGAAGTAACAGGTTGGTTTGTGCAAAGCCATTTTGTAGCATCGACATCATCAGTGACTTCCACCTCAGTCGGGATGTTATATTCTTCAGGGAGCATGGGCACAATATTGACCAGAATGTCAAGACTTTCCTCTGAGTTAGAAGCAAAATCATCGGTTGCCTCGTCGAAATCTTTGGCGACTGGTTTATTGACGAGCCCCTTAATTTGTTGCTTGACAACAAAGTCGATCTTTGCCTTGTACTGCCGCTGATTTCTATCTTTGTCGGCATCATTTGGTTTGGCAACAGCAGCAGCGGCTTGTCTTTCAGCCCCGCTTATTCCTTTAGAATTGCCTCCATTGGGTTGGACTCATAGGATTTTTGCCTATGTAATTCTCAGATACATGGCACCTCTTCTCAGAACGAACTTCGAGTCGGTAGTTCATAGGAGCTTTCCCTTTCACATCTCTCACAACATCAATAGCATTAGATGGCCCCACAGCCATTTGAGGCTTAATCCATGTCCGTTTTGGTGCAGCAGCTAACGAAATGAAAGTTTTTGGATTGGCATGAAATGCCTTCCTGGGATCCCTTTTATTCCACTGAGATCCCTTTTATTCCAGCTGTAACCTCTGGAATTTTTCGGCAGCAACCCTATCAGTTAGAGCACTGCACATGGGACACAAACTGACTTGGGCGCCCTTATTTTTACAACGATAAAGAAATTCCAGTAAATCTTCATCATATTTTGGGTAGACATCAACCAACTTAACATTTGGGCTTTCGCCAGTGCTTTCCTCGATCATGTTGTCATCAGGAAATTCAGTAACATCTACCATGTTGATGTCGACAAGCTCAGCAAATAAAGCCTCTTCTTGTCTTAGAGGATCACTGTCGATTTTTCAGCTTTCTTGTAATGAACTTCAGTCGACCCTCCTGGAGCGATTTATGGACCAAATCTCTGAAAATAAAACATTGAGAGGTTGTGTGACCAAGATAGTTATGATATTTGCAAAACCCTCTTTTTTTCGTTGTTCTAATGGTGGTAATTTAGCATTTGGGGGTACTAAAATTTGACCATCTTTTACTAATACATCAAAAATCTCCTCTCATTTACTAACATCAAAAGTATAAGTTTTTGTAGGGATTTTTGAACTAGTTTCGACAGTAGGGCTTTTTCCTTTTGCAGGAAACAACGACTTGCATTCATATGCAGGCCCTGATTTCAATTCAGCCACATCGACATCTGCCTCAGTCGAAGAAATGTAATCGGCTTCATATATGGGATCTGTGTCATCATAATCGATGTAGGCTACCTTCTTTTTCTTAGCCTTAGCTTTAGTATGTCTAACTTTTCTAGTCGAAGACGCTCAAGGTGTCAAACCCTGTCAGCCAGTTGTGACATAATCTTAACAAAAGTTGGGTCTATTTTCTTCCTAATGGAATAGTCTAGACCTCCAACAGCCATTTGAACAAGTTCATGTTCAGGTACTTGGGTAAAACACCTTGCTTTTAATGATCTAAACCTATTCAGGTAGTCATCTATTGTTTCAGCAAACTTCCTCTTAATTTTTGATATCTCGACCAAACTAATTTTTGAGTGACCCTCATAGAACTGTTCATGGAAAAGTTTCTTTAACCTCGACCATGAATCAATAGAATCAGGGGGCAAGGTGGTAAACCATGTGAAGGCAGCCTTAGTAAGGGATGAAGAGAAATGTTTTACCATCAGGCCTTTATTATTCTCCATGTCCCCAACTCAGTCAAGTACCTTGTAATGTGCTCGACTGTTGATTCTCTTGTTTCTCCCCCAAACTTAGTATACTTAGGAATTTTCCATCCTCTAGTGTTTTCAGTTTGCAAAATATACTCAGATAATGGGGAAGAGTATGTTAGCCTTTGCAGTGTGGTATTCATACCATTTCTGGCCATAATTCTCTCGACAATATTGGTCAAATTATTTTCGACAGCTAATTCCTCGTGTCAAATTTGGTCAAGAACTTGGTCATCCTCTTGTTGTCTACGAACTAAATCTCTAGGTGGGTCGACAACAACATTTCTTTGAGGCGTTGCAACTTGACCTTGATACACAATGTCTTTGTCTATTTCCCCTACGTCCCCATGAGCAGGTATGGCCTGTCGAACTTGTGGCCCTATCAGGCAGGTGCTTAGGGAGCACCTAAGAAGTTACGCAAACGTGTCAACTGTCTAATTACCTGTCGGTTTGTTTCAGCGGACTGCCTATTAGTCTCAATCGATTCCTGTACTATAGGGTTAAACACATTACCCATTTGGTTGGTTAACATATTAACCAAATCATGATTGCTATCTGTCATACCCCAAAATTTTCCCTCCTACTTCTCAAGACATTTCATACATCCATACTCAAGGATTCCTCAAGGGTTGATCAGACAAACCCTCTCCTAGACAATCAACCCAAATTAGGGTTTGGCAATTCTCAGATCAAGATGGACTTCCAACACCTCCAATGTTCATCATGCCTCCTCATATGCTTCAAAGATTCTCCATGTCAAGTTTCAGGCCTCAGAGGTCAAAGTTCCTCAGACAATTGCTCAAATGGTTGAAAATCAGTTGTATTGGACAAAAAGTCAACTGTGGTCAACATACAGTCAAACTTCATGATTTTTGGTCAACTTCCTCATTTTGAAGTTACATTCATCCTTTGATCAAGGGTTGATCATGATTCATCAAGAAAGCTCAAGATTTGCTCAAAAGTTAAACTTTCCAAATTAGGGTTTCTTAGTGAAAAGTCAACCAAACTTTGACTGAGCATAACTTCTTCATACTTTCTCAAAAATTTTGCCACCACCTCTTGTTTTTAAGGAAATTCAATTCTCTACAACTTCATGTCTCACAAGAATGTTCAAAAATGCTTCATTTGGAAGGTATGGATCAAAACATTACAGGTCCTTTTCAAAAGTCAACAAAAAGTCAACATTTTGTTTTGAAGATATATTGAGTATGGTAACTCCAATTGAGATGAAACCAAAGAGGTTGATTATAGGACTCTTAGAGCTTTCCAAAAAGTCCAAGGACACTCAAAAATGGGGAAAATTGAGCAAGATACACCATTCACAAGTTGGGCAATTTTGAAGAAGTGCACAAAGAGAGATGCTTCTAAAAATCAAAATTTTTGCAAATGGGCTTACTTTTTCTTCATCCAAACTTGTTCCTTATGCAATTAGGAATATCCAAGCCCAATACCACGAATTTTTATTTTATTTTTCTATTTAATTTGGAATTTATTCATTTAAATACAAATTAAATTCAAAAATAAAGTATAAAATTAAAATTAAATGCAAATTTGATTTTTCTCTCTTCCTTGAGATCCAAGCAACTCAATACAGCCAGCAAATTTCGAAATTTGGTTGGATATGGCAAGATTTGATTGAAAATTGATCAAAAAATAAGAAATTTGATTTTGTACAAAATCAAATTTGTTTTGCATTGATTGATGATTGATTCTTTCTCAAATCAACTCTAAATCCATCTACTATATATATACAATGCATAACACACGAATTAGGGTAGAAAAATTGGCTGAAGAAACCCTATTCAAACTCAAAAAAACCGTGCTACACAAGCTACTAGCAATCCGGTTTTTAGCTCGTTTCAATTGATTCTAAGCATCAAAACATATTCCTTGGTACCCCCTGAATCGATTTAGACTTTTACGTCATCCAAAAGCATCCAGAATCAAAGAATCACGAATTCGGTTTGTCATATTTTTTTCAAAATCGTGTTTCAATTATCATGCATTGTTAACATGTTTTATTGTTGTTTTTGTGATCAGTGAGAAGTTTGCAAGCGATCTGGGCAGGTTAATTGCATTTCCATAGCCGGAAACACGTATCACCATGATTAGGGTTCTTGACCACGAATTAGGGTTTCTCTAAAACGGAAAAATTGGACCTCGAGACCATTACCATTGCATTTAGAATGATGTTTCCAATCGAACTATGGTCTTAGATTTTATTTATATTGCCTGTGTGTGATTTTTGACTTAGCCAGGGACATAGCGTCGAGCCAAGGCCGACGCAGGATTTTCAAATATTCAAAACGAGGGAGACGAAGTCTGCGCGCGTAATCTGGGCAGTCAGGGAGCAATTTCATATAAAAATGTTTTGTTTCATTATTATAACACGCGTGCACTCCAGCTCAGATGGCAAAGGCGTGGGGGTTATGAAGCCAAGGTCTCCAGTTCGAATCCTGGCAAGACCACTTGTTTTTTTACTCTTTTGCAAACTCTAACATTTTTTTATTATTTTCATATTTTATTCAATATTTCACATGCATTTTAATTTCCTTTCATAATTTTTTACCATGCATTTAAAAATACCAAAAAATATTTTTGTTTTTTGCATTATGTCCAGAAAATGTTTATTTAATTTATAAAATTAAAAAATATTATTTTTCCATGCATATTTAATTTAATTTCTATTTTAGCATTTAAATCATTTTTAATTGCATTTTAATTATTAAATCATCTCTAAAAAATCCCAAAAAATTATTTTAGCATATTAATGTTAGTTCCAGCATGAAATATTTTTCTCATTCAAAAATTATCATTTTTACTAACATTTTCCTCTTATCCAATTTCCTCGTATTTTCCGATTTCTTATCATTTCGCAGGTTATCCCGTTTCGGACGATTTCTTTTCATCGCTTTCTTTTCCTATTATGTAACTGTCTATGGGATGTAATAGTTTAATTAGGACTTTTATTTTTCGCATCTTAAATTATGTATCTGCCCCAAAGCCATGTAATAGCGTAGGACATTTATTTTCCGCAATTAACTTTCCGCATCCTATAAACTGCTAGTAATTAGGCGTGTATGGCAAGATAAAATTGAACATAGCTCACTCTGATTTTCAAGATAACATATCTGAATATTGACACACTCTTTTCACACATGCACCCCTTAGGGTAATTCTCTCTTGTTGCCTTACGAATACAAATGGTCATGTCCCTCGAACGTAGAGGTATCCTAGCACCGTTGCCTTCAAAACAAATCATCATAGTCCCTTCGATACAAAGATGATAGACCCACGATGTTGCCTACGAACACATGATCTTGACCCTCGATTGTTGCCTACGAAAAGTGATGATCGTCCCTTCGAATGTGCTAGGATACTTCCTACAAGTTGCCTTCTATGACCATCCGATGTCCCTTCGAATGTCCCTTCTACATCCAATGAATAGGGTTACCTACCAACTAATGGTATGGATAGCACTATTCTAAAGGAAACGTAAAATAACACGAAAACGACCAATTCTGAGTAGGTAATAAGACTTTTAGTTGCTTGCTTAATCAAAATACTTTTTACACCACACACTTTTGTCAAAGTTCAAACTCTTTTCAAAACGAAACATTTCCGAACACTTTGTATACATTCCTACATGAATCATTACAAAGTCAAAGCGAAATGCCTTTTCAAAAACATCTTTTCAAACACACAGAAAGCACTTTTAAAAAAGATCTAGAAAGCAACTAAGAGCCCGTAGATAACTACGGATGGAAAGGGGTGCTAACACCTTCCCTTTTCATAACCATTCTCCCGTACTCAGAATCTAACGAAGATCTTTTTCTATACTTTTTACCTTCCCTTAATTGGATAAAAGAAAAGTCGGTGGCGACTCTTGCTATCCGCAACATTTGCGATACAAAAACCTCAAAGTCAGTTCACCGTATTACACTATCATCCATTTGTTGCCTTTTCACTGCCACATACGTACTATTTAAGTGTTGTGCAGGCATTGCCCTATTTCCCCCTATTGCAGATCCTTGCAAAGGGGCATTTGTGTTCTGTGCATTATTAGACATTATCCCTGCACTTGAGGTCGATTGATATCCCATCATTAAGGAATGTAGCATTCCATAAGAGGGATTCGTAGCAGTACCAAATCGAGGTATCACTGTGATCAAAATGGCGCTCGTGGCCATCATAGGCCTTAGACTCACCGGTGTGGTCTGGGGAAGAGGGACTAAAGCTGACGCAGTTGACCCTGATACAGTTCTACTGTTTAATGGGGGAAATGGTGTAAGTTGGGTAGCAACTGGGTCGGACGTACCTAGAGTTTGTGATTGAATTGCATCCACGTTCGACGCGGAAGTAGTGTTTGTCATCATAGGTGTACGCTTTCTGGTAGGTGGTTTGTTATTGGTTGAATTTCAACTTCTAAGTCTCATGCACTTATGACATCTAACGAAAAACTCTAAAACTTAGCACTTAGTCCCACCGGGTGTGCCAATTTGTTTACTGTGGAAAATGGTAAACAAGCGTTGGTCCTCCCTATGTCCTAAAATTAAGGGTTACTCGCAAGATCGACCAGTTGATCTTAAGACACATGCTAATATTTTAATATTGTACTAGTTCTGTCGAAATATATCCTAGTCAAGAAACGGTTTTCTAAGACTAAGAGATCAAGTACACTGGCTTTTCACACAGAGACTTCGACAGACTGACTGGTAACTCGTGACCGACAGCGGGTTTCGGAAGAAATAAGACTCAACGAACTAACTAGTTGGTGACTCGTGACCGACAAGCAGTGTTGAAAACAATTATGCAAAGCAGAAGAAAACATAAAGAGTTTGCTCGAAAATGAATACGAAAACGTAAAAACATTCAAAAGATAACGTGAAAAGGTAAACTGATTGCATTAAAATAAAGGTGGTGATTCACGTACATCAAAATCTTAGCAACTCTTTCTTCTTTAAACGCGGAATTGGGCAGAGCCTTGGCAAGCAGTTTGAGCATACAAGTGAACACACTAAAAATTACAGCAAAAGGTCTTATATATAGTAATTTACAAAATAACTGCTTAAGGAAATCTACGGATGAAATTTAAACTAAAATGTAACCGCTTCATAGGATTTTTCCATCCACTTGGAACCTAAAACCGATGATCTCTTAACTTAACTGCCCACGATCCTCAGAGTTTGACTTTTCCCGCTAGTGGCAACGAAGGGTTAACTGCTCCTAACTTTGATATATCTCAGAGAATAAAATTTCTCTAACTCCCCCAGGCTCCATCCTCGATAATATATGAATTTCGATTGATTCCTTCACTTAGCCCGTAGTATCAAATGGACCAGCATTATTTCTTATTCACCCAGTCGATGTAGTTTATCTTCGATACATTTTATCGACCCTTTTTTCCCTCTGGCCGCAGATTTCGACGTTATCCATGTTTACTTGATACTTTGGTCGAATTGACCAATTTTGTTTGTTCCTTTGGTCGACACATTTCTTTTTTTTGACATCATTGACTTGGTTTCATAAGTTTTTCTTAGGGACCTACATTCGTTAAGGATCGACCCCTAACTTGTAAGGATGTTTGCCTTTGACACATACCCTTTAACCATGTTTAGAAACTTTAAGGTAACAGTATCATACACTTCCGTGCAATATAACCTGCATAAAAATACATTAACCAATGTATAATGGTGAATGGAATGTGTAGCCTACACATTCGTACAACATAACCTGCACAAAAATACATTAACCAATGTATAATGGAAAATAAAATGTGTATCGTACACATTCGTACAACTAAACCTACACGAAAATACATTAACCAATGTATAATGGCGAACGAAATGCGTATCATACACATCCGTACAACAAGTACCTGCACAAAATTAATCATGCAAAAATATGGGGCAATAGGATAAGAGATTGTGTGTCGAACACAAAATCGGATCACAAAATGACAATTCAAATGAGTTTTCCGATTACATAATCAAGCGATAATTACGTAATCAAAAACTACCTCAAAGGTACCTTGCATAATCAACAAACACATAAAAAATAACATGGAAAATATAGGTAAGAAAGAGTAGAAGCAATCTTGGAGAAAGCATGGCATTTGAGCAACAAAAAGTAAAAAAAAGTGCAATTTTGAAAGCATGCGTCGATCTAAAGATTTTATGCGTCTACCTAAAATCTGTGCGTCGACTCATGGGTCGGCACGTAACATCCCAAAGGTAGTTCAAAAAAGAAAACAGGGAGTTTGCGTTGACCTAACTGGACTTTTGTCGACCCAACTGGGATTTGCGTCGACCTAACTAGACTTGCGTCGACCTATGGACCGGCACGTAACATCCAGAACACAGCAGAACTTGCATATTTTTTAGAAACTTTGAATCAACGTAACTTTTGCATTGAGCATCCGTTTCGCATACCATTCGAATCGTTAGAAAGCTTGAAAATAGTAGAACGTTCATGGAATGATACGAAAAACAAATCGGCGAGCGTTCATATGACAAATTCTCCTCGAAAGTTGCATGTCGACACGTGAATTTGCCATACGTTTTTAAAGGCATCGACATGTTTTGTAAGCACATTTTTGTCGAATAGAAGGAAAAATTCACATCGACTTTGCAATCACCTAACAAGGAGAATTTGTGCACACAAGTATTTAAGGAAATTGTGCATTACATCAAAGCTCGATAGCTCAAGCATTTTCACAAACACCTAGAATGCGCATATTCACACATGGTTTTGGTACATGAATCACGGTTCAAACCTAAGGCTAATCACATGCAATTCAAAGTTCCATATCAACAAGTCAATAGTATCAACAATTAACCTCTTGAATAAACACTTTTCTCATGAAAATCAATCAATAAGTGCTTTTAATCATCTAATTCCAGATTTCACCATTATGATCACATCAAATCCAATTTCTCAACCTAATCCATAATCTCAATTCAATTCCTCAATTAAAACATTGATTACTTTTCAATTCTAGAAAAGCGTTCATTCAAGAATCAATTATGCAAAAGTGCTTAAATCAAGAAATCTAACTTTCGAAACGAAGAGGAGAACGGGAAGAAGAGATCGCCGATGTCAAGTTAAAGATTAGAGGAGTAATAAGGAGAGAGAGAGAGAGAGGCGAAAATCCTAGAGATATAGGAGAAAAAAAACTTCAATTCTTCGACCTTGATCCCTTGATGTTGTTGAATATTCTTGAGAAAACATGATGAAAAACTTGATTTGATTCTTGAGAATTGAGAGAGAATAGAAGACTGTGCTTTTGTGAAATTTGACAAATGAATCCCCCTCCCCAAAATTATGAGAGTGAGATTTTATTTATAGGTGAAACATTTGGCTTGAGTGAGATTTCGAATCGATCTGACAAATGGTTGAGGAGATATGAATTTTTGAAGTTTCAGCTCACATTACGGGCATCTGACACTTGCATAATTTTAATAGCGCCACTTGGGGAAAATGATTTGAACTAGGATCTTTTGATCAAAATTCAAACTCGGAATGTGCACGAAGATTGAAGTCAACAGAATTCGTGAACTTTTGACACCAATCCCATCACATTTCGATAAAAATTGAGCGAGATATGATTTTTTGAACGTTGCGCATCAGATGAAATAATGCTCGATTCGACTCAAATACACCTTCAAAGAATACAATTCTGTTATTGATCTATGAGGAATTATCTATCGGCTTGTGAAAAAAATGGAAGAGGATATCAAGACGGCATTTTAGGCACCAGAGCCACTCAATTCCGATGTTCCAACCAGAAGTTATGAATTTTTTAGTGTCCCGTAAACACGGCTTAGCCAAAAACTCAGTTTATTCCACTTGAAAGAATAATTTTTCCGGAGACTTTCTTCACACAATTTAACTCCCGACCCGAGAATAAAAGTTGGAGATAAAATCGAGATGGACTCACCAGTCAAAAATCGGCCAAAAATACCCGACAAGTTGAGAGTAATGAATTTCGGAGCGTCAGAAACACAAAAGAAACTGAATTCCGCTTTATTAAGAAATGAAATATCAGAGTCCTTCCTTGATAAATTGGCTCTCAACCCGAACAGACAAAATAGAGGACATACTGAAATGGTTCCAAAATAGCCCGAACTAGCCGAAACACACAGTTTCTTCCACAACCTGAGATTCTCTTAACCTCATAACCATGAGATCAATGATATGGATGTATGTTCATGATAATGGAATTATAAGTCAAAAAAGTTAAAATGAAGAGGGTAAATTTTGGGGTACAACAGCTTCCCCCATTGAATCATCCTTTAACCTAGAGCGAGATTGGCTCCAGCCTTTCAAGCGAAAAGGTAAAAGGTGATTGAATACAAATATGAACTCGAAAATTTGCACTCTGAATCAAGACCACGTGTATCAACATGGAGGAATGCGAACTTCTGGTATCGAACTAAAAGACGCAAAAGGAGTTTCGACTCCAAGAGGCTAGTAACCACTAGGGTCAAACATAGTGCCAGAACGTTGCACCATGAAACCGGAACGAGTAACGGACTCGAACCTAACAAGAATTGGCCTCGATCCAATTCAAACGTGTTATACCAGGGAAGAACTAGAATCATAACGACGGATAAAGACTAGTAAGCACTAGGCTTTACAGAATCTCAGAACGTTGCACTCTGAGAAGGGAAACAAGTCGCGGACTTGCTCTTAGGTGGATTTAGTGTAACGCCCGAAAATTCATTCAATTATTGAAATGAATTATTAAGGATTTATTTGTTGGAATTAGTCGAAGTCGGGAATTATCAGAATTATTATAAGAGGCATTATTGGATTAATATGTTAGTTGAGCGGCTAAGTTGATAGTTGAGTAATATATTAGTATTATTATTATTAATAATAAAGTATTATTATTTGTTGGGTTGATTTATTGGTAGTATAAGTGGTTTATTAATAATATATTCATAATAGTAATAATAATACACTGTTATAATTAGTAGAATAATTATATTGGGTTAGTTGGTGGTACAAGTAGAATTGGAGGTGCATTTAGTTAGCCCATTAAGAATATTAGTTAATTATAATATTTAGTTTAGTGATAGAATATTTGATTTAATAAAAGAATAAAATATTAGGGTTCTCTATATAAGTAGTAGTAGTAGATAAAATATTAGATTTTTTTTAGAAATAAAAAGAGGAATAGAAGTTGCAGTAGAGAGAGAACATGGAGACTTTTGGAGGAAAACAAGGGTTTGGAGGAAACTGCCGTTAGGGAGAAAATTGCAGACCGAAAGTCAAACCAAAATTCGACCAGAACTCCGTAGAGTGACCTTCAATCCAAGGTAAGAGTGAGGTTCTAATTTTCTAATGGGTTATATGATGAGTAGTATATGAGAATTAGGGTAGCGGAAAAATTACCATGCATTTGTGGTTATTCTGTTTGTTAGGAAATTGAGTTGTTTGTCTATGTTGAAGTAAGCCATGAATTATGTGTATAACCGAATTGTCGTTAGAAAAATTATAATTTGTAATGGTTGAATTAATATTATGTGTGGTGAAAATTGTTGTCGTTGAGTAACCGGAGAAATTATAAAATTATTTGGAAAAAAATTGCAGAAAAAACGGTACCGAACGACACATCTTAGATAAGGGGAGTGTGCCGAACGACACACATAGAGAAAGGAAGGATATGCTGAACGGCATGTGCTTACATATCTGGCAAAGCCACGTGAGTGTGCCAAAGGACAATTATTACATGTTAATTCTTTTGTTATTTTGTGCATGTAGGAAAATTGTATAACATGAGATTCAAATATTGTATCACCATGTTTCAAGGTGACATTCATTTAGCATATTGTGTAGCCTGCTTCATTAATATATGACCGTATAGTTAACATGCCGAAACATTAAAGGGAGGATAACAAAGCGGCATAATGTATTAGCATGTGACATGAAACTTAATTGTAAATGAAAACATGACTTGTTCTTGTATGGTGTATGTTATTGATATATGTTATTTATTTAGTATATAATAATAATAATAATAATAATAATAATAATAATAATAATAATAATAATAATAATAATAATAATAATAATATATTTAGGAGTTAAATATTTGACTTAATTGGATAATTAAGTTAATTTTAATTTCGACAGAGATGTCAATAGAGTTGCTAATAGAGTTATTAATAGAGTTGTTAGAGTTGTCAATAAAATTGTCAGGAGTTATTTTGAGTTATTAAGAGTCATATTTTAATTATTTTGGATGATTCTGACATGTTTAGAGTTGTCAGTGTTGTTTAAAATTAAATCTAATAAGCCGTAGAATTAAAGGTAAATGTATTTGGTCCTTTAGAGTTGTTTTATTATTATTTGAGTCAGACCATTAACCAAATATTTTTATAAATATTATTTTATATATAAGAGTTGACGGTAGAGCAATTTTGAGCATCTTAGAGTTATTTTAGAATTGCAGGGATCGTGGTAGAGTGATTTATAATTTATTGAGAATTATGTCAAGTTATAACTATATATTATTATGACATTTTTATGAGTTAAGAGTATAAAATAAGTTATATATTTGCAGGTGATAAATTGTGCCGTGTTGTTTCTGTTGAATTGTTGTTGTTGTTTGCTGGTATTGAAGTTGTTAATAAATTGCGAAGTTAAAAATTGTGTAGTAATTGTTGTTGTTTGCTGGTATTGATGTTGTTAATAAATTGCGAAGTTGCAGATTGTGATGAAATTGGTTGTTGTTTGCTCGTATTAATTTTATTGATAAACTATTATTGTTGTTGATACGTTTATGAAGTTGTAGGTCGTATGACCAACGTTGATAAGTTATTTTGCAGTTGATGAAGTTGTAGGCCTATGACCAATGTTGAATAAGTTGAATTGTTCCAATTTATGGATATGCTTGAGTTGTAGCTCGAATGACCGGTGTTGATCTAAGTTGATGTCATTGATGTATATTTTAAGTTGTTGTTGTATGTTGTTGTTATTGTTCTTACATTGTTGTGTATTTGTTGTTGAAGTTGAGGTCACATGGCATACATTGCATGATTAAGTTGGCCTTGATGGCACCACGTTGAAAGTTGAAGGCTTATGTCTTGACCTTGATGGCACCATGTTGAAGGCTTATGGCTTGTTAATGCCTCGATAAACTAGCATATGTTTAAGTTGGGAGTTTTGCTCCAAATGGTACCATATGCATTTGCACATTTGAGTCGCGTGTTAAAGTTGTTGTCATTATTTGTTGTTTGTTGATTGTCGTTGAGTTGTTGTTATAAGCTATTGTTTCTATAAGTTGTTATTGTTGTGAGTTGTTGTTGTTATAAGTTGTTGTTACTATAAGTTGATGTTGTTATAAGTTGTTGTTGTTATAAGTTGATGTTGCTAAAAGTTGATGTTGTTATAAGTTGTTGTTGTTATAAGTTGTTGTTGTTATTAGGTTGCGTTGATTTAAGTTGTTACGTTGAATAAATAAAGTGTCTTGTTGTTATTATTAAGTTTTTTGCTGGTTGTATGAATAATTACTGAAGCATTGATTTACCTTATCTGAATTCTAATATATTATTTATGATACGATTTATTAGATTGTTAGATATCTCACTCCTTTTGTTGTGATGTTGCCTCTACGCGGGTAACGTGAAGTTAATGAAGAACAAAGGTTTAATTGCTGTTAGTTTGAGTCGGGTTGTTGCTCTGATACATAATACTCGATGAACGCTAGTTATTTTGCTGTTTTGATTTTGTTGTTGAATAACAATGTTGATATATGAAAAGTTATTGTTGACTTTAAATTGTTTTAAGTTGAAAAGATGCTATGACATCCAAGTTGATTAATGTAGTTCTACTATTTAATATAAATAGAGTTGATTCATGTTGTTTCGTTTCATCCGAGTTTAGGTGTTATGCATCTTTGTTAGTGTGTTGTTGTTTTAGTTGAATTGTAATACTCCAATTGTTTGTTGAAAAGAATTGTATAACTCTGATTTTCATAATAATTACCAGGGTAGAATTAGGGTGTTACATTTAGCATCGACCCAGATCAACCTATTGTGCTAGAGAAGAACTGGAAACACAACGAAACAAATACTAGTAACCACTAGGCTTCACACACAATTCCAAAATGTTGCACCGTGAGAATAGGAACGAGTATCAGACTCGACCTACAAAGAATTGGTTGCGACCCAATTCTTACTCCACTGGGAAAGAAAAAAGGAATAGTAACAACTAAACCTTTCAGAATTCCAGAATGCTTCACACTAAGAGAAGAAACAATTAGCGGACTTGCCCTACAAGGATTTGGCATCGACCCAACTCCAACTTCACCAGGGAATGAAACAAAGACTAGTAACAATTAGACTTTGCAGAATACCAGAACGTTGTATTATGAGGAAGGAAAAAGTGTCGGGCTTACCTTTATTAGGCACAAGTATCGACCTGACCTAAACATGTTATGCCGAGAAAGAACTAGTATCACAATAAAGGAAGTAAAGACTAGTAACCACCAGACTTCACAGGGATTCAGATGTGTCAAAAGAAGCTCATCTAGATTAGGATTTCCAAATCATCAGACCTATCAAGGGTTTACAAAGGTATCATTGGGGATAAAGATCATTTTTTCTGGCTTATAGTTCCATGCAATGTTTGCATTTTCCTGTGGAGTAATGCAATGCTATGATGGATGTTTGCAAAAGATAAAATGAGTAACCGGTAACCACGGGTCATATTATGAAAAGGCTTCAACTTTGCCAACCCCACTTGGGAGAACGTGAAGCATGCTATCGGAGCCATGATGCCACCATTGATTCGACGATTACTAGGGAAATTCAGTAACAGGCTTTCTAGGAAAGACTTCCTAAGAAATATGACTTTTTGGGGAGATAACTCATTGGGGATAGTGACTAACTGGAGAATAGTCAGAAACACTTGACGAAGAGTTTCCATTGTCACTTCCATCGGGAATATGATACCTATATCATGACTTCAGCTGGGGATAAAGATAACTATTCACACATTACTTTGATAGGGAGAATATGATTCAAGCCTTGACGAGTGACAATTCCACTAGGGATTTCTACCCAAGCACTCCGGCTGGTGAAAGAGACCTTACACTGCTTGCCGGAATTGACTTTACTGGAGAGTAGGCAACATAAAACCTCACTGGAGATGTCAAGAGTAGTTCATCCCAACTTTTACTGGGAAGTATAGGTTACTATAAAAAAATCTTTGGGAAAATCACGAATAGACTCTCTGCCATCAGAATAGAGATCAAAGGAAACTTATCGACACCGCTACACCGGGAGTAATCTGATTTCCACAAACTGCGGAGAAAGAGAATTCTCAAAGAAGAATAAGTCGATATACCGACTTGTTGGGGAAGATAATTCCATCATCAGGAACATGCGAGGATCTCCTGGGCGTACACTTCATGGGGAACCTCATTGGGGGATCATGAATTTTCCCTTTTAAGACGCTTTAAAACATGTTGATCTAAACCTTTCGAAGGATAAGGACATTTCCTGGGGAAATTCTGTAGAATGTTATTGAAAAGACCTCCTGGGGACTTCTATTAAGGATAAGTCATTCAGTCATCAGCACCACCCACTAAGGATAACAATCCTTTGCCAACGGTTCAAACACCATCTTCATTGGAGATAAAGGTTAGAATCTTCTAGCGGTGATAGCTTGAAAATCCAATGGGTACAGACTTTTGGGTGAGTATCGACCGAAGTAGGTGCAAACAACTTTCATAGAGGAATCATGCACTACCTTGTGATGATGTCACATCAATGAACTTTGAATCCGACCCTTTCGAAGGATATAGCCTTCACTTGGGGAATCTCCGTCAACGTTTAACTTCTGGAGAAATGTTGTTGGCTTTCGCACTGATACATCGACTACCTGCAAGCATGCAAAGATTCCTACAAAAAATTGTTATTGGAATACCCTCGGTGTAGCAACACAACGAGCCCACGTCGAGATTTGTCGAATCTCGACATAACTACTTCAAATTGATTGAATTTTGAGAATGTTCACCCCAAGAGTATTTCCTGATCTATGTTGAGGATAACGATCCTAACTACACTTGGTGATAAAATTCTTTAACTTCTGGTGAAGAAATATCAACACTCTGACTTAAATTTCCTGTGAGCTGAGGATAACCATCCTGACTTTCTGACATACTCTTCAAATTCACAAACTATTTAGCCTATGAAAGGACTTAACCTAATCAACCATGAAGTGGGGGGTATGCCCCTACATAATGCCTTGCCTCGGTCTGTAGAGACTTTCAAAGAAATTTGCTTCGAGAGAACTTTTTGAGATCTGTATCATCAACATAACCTGCCCCGGTATCATGAACATTGAACACTTCCCTTGGCTAGCTAAACTCGGATATGGTTTCAACCACGCGTGGGTGATGTACCTGGATTACTCAGTACTTTGAGAGATTCTTAAAATCTCGTCATAACTTGTTTAGATTGGCGAAACATTGAGATTGATTTGCCTCTGATCGGCAAAACTTGAGATTCTTCTCAACATGATTTCCCCATATTCGCTTAGCTCTTACTCAACAGATGATTCACATGCTTCTTCCCTCAAGGGTAATCAAACTCTGATACCTCCTTTTCTGCTCAACAAAGCACTACCATTGAATTAACTTCCTCTGCTCAACGGAGTCTCGGAAAACAATTCCTTACCACATGTTCACAGGGGAATGATAAATCAGCAGAGTCTTTGGATGACAACATATTCTTAATGTAATTGACCTACATCTTGACAGTACGATGGCATACAACTGTGCTTCTCAACTTGGAGTGCTTCGTCCTAAACTAGACATTTGAAGTGATTTGTCCCTTAGGACCACACTTGAAGTAATACACCACTGCTCGACAGATATTTCTGGGTAATCAAAACTTCCACACAATTCGTTTCAAATTATCTTTTACCCAACAGAGTCATTAGAAGGCATGCCCCAAATTATGAAGATTCTTCAAAATACAATCCAATAGATTTTCAAAGCAATTCGCCTTTCGGGACAATGAAAATGTTCATCTGACACTCATTATGAGAGCTTCCTTGATGTTAAAGCACTTGTTCATATGCATAGAATGTTTTATCCTAAGAATGATAATGGCAATGCAAATCTTATGCTTGTCTTGAAACAAATTTTTTTAATGAAAAGATGTCGAAACATCGCATTTTTATGTGCAAAAGATAACAAAAGATGGAGTGATATCAACTCAAGAGTTATAGCAGACCTCCTAGGAGTCAAGTTACCCTGCTCTCGTTACGGTTTTGATTTCGAATTAACCCTGCTTTAGTTAGGACTTTTAAGGGTTGTAACGTGGCTTGGTTCATGGTTTTAAGAAAAAAATGATTTTTAGGCTCAAAATATTTGGTGCCCACCCCCTTCGTGATGTAATCCATTCCTACGTTCAGCTAACTTGACACGAGAATTCATACCTCACAAGAGTTTTTATGGTTGATGAACCATTGCAATTTCTCGATCACACAACTTGGACTTTTGTGGAGGACAAGGTTTCTTGGACGCGACAGTCACTCAACCTTTTTGCTTTGGTGTCTGATCACACGACTTTATTCTTCAATTTGCAACATCTTATTCTTTCTTTTTCTTTTTCCTTTTCCTTTTCTTTTTATTTTATTTTCTTTATTTATTCATACTTTTTTTGAACAAATCGTGTGATCTCGAGACTTTGATTGATTGGAAGTGATTGTGAATGCTTGAGTCCTTAAGGGATAACCATTACGATATTGTCATCTGTTGGCCTCCTGGTGCGCAAGAGATAACCATCATGGTATCATACTATTTTGATGCACAATGTTTATAGACAAAGGTTGACCATTGAGGTCTCTCAAACTTTCGGAGGATAACCATTGTTGTATCCTTTGATGCGCACTCTTAATGAGTTTAGAACACTCGATCAGATTAAATGAACACTACCCTGCCTCGAGTTAAAATGAGGGTTTTTTCAGAACAGAAAAAAACTCCTACTTCAAGACTCAAAGAGGTTAACGATGGTTTATCTACCTTATATCTCTAGTGTTTGGAGATTTGAAACAATGCTTTGTACTCATCAGCAAGGTTTTTACTCGAAAGTATACCGTTTGAGATTCTTGGTATATTATTCATCATCCTCCCTCAAGAGGTTTTGCTTTATTAACAAGAGTCGAGTATCAAAAACATAGTAAAACAATTAACAATGACTATTATACCCCAAAATTTGCCCTCCTATTTTTTAGGTCAAGATGCATCTCCATACTCAAGAATTCCTTATGGGTTGATCAGATAAACCCTCTCTTAAGCAATCAACCCACAACTAGGGTTTTTTTTCTCTCAATTCAAAAATGGTTTCTATTGTCTAAAGTGAGAATCATGCCTCCTCATATGTCTCAAAGTACCACCATGTCAAGTTTAAAGCCTCATAGCCTGAGTTTGCTCAGTCAATTGCTCAGATGGTTGAAAATCAATTGTATTAGAAAAAAAGTCAATTGTGGTCAACATATAGTCAAACTTCATCATTTTTGGTCAACATCAAGATTTGGAGATCACATTCATCATTTGATCAAGGTTTGATCATGATTCATCAAGGAAATTCAAGAAATGATCAAAAGTCAAAAGTTTCAAAATTAGGGTTTCTTGATGAAAAGTCAACAGAACTTAAACCAAGCATAAATTTCACATACTTCATCAGAAATTTTTCCACCGAAGCTCATTTCAAAGGGAATTCAATTCTATACAACTTTGTGTCTCACAAGGTTTGCTAAAAACTGCTTCATTTGAGAGTTATGGGTCAAGACATTATAGGTCATTCTAAAAGTCAATAAAAAGTCATCTTTTTCCAAAGAAGTGTAGATGAGAATGGAAGCTTCAATGAAGATGAAACCAAAGGTATAATTTAGAGGACATCTTAAGCTTTCTAAAAAGTCCAATAACACTCTCAAATTATAAAAATTGAGAAAGTTATGGTTTGAGAAAAATTGGAAATTTTGAAGAAATGCATGAAGAAAATATTGATCAAACTTGAAAATCACCCAAATGGACCCATGTTTTTTAATATAAACTTGTTCCTGACATTGTTAAGAGCCTCTAAGCCCATCCACATTCCATGGTTGTAATTATTTTATTTATTTTTAAATTAATCCACTTAAATTCATTTTTAATTAAAATAAAATACAAAATTAAATGGGATACGTGCAAGGCTGTAAATTCAAGTTGCTTGAGGTCCAAGATAATCATGATAGCTGGTCAAAATTGTGTAAGATCTTATTGCATAAATTTTGAGCATTTTTGAAAAGATTGTATTTTATTTTTAAATCAAATATTTTCTAGTGAATTAAATATATTTTCTCCCAAGTTTTGACCTAATTCTCTTCCTCTATATAAACACAAGACATTCAGATCATAAGGGGACGATTTTTGTAGCCAAGGAAGCTAGGGTTTGAACTCAAATTTTGTCAAGAAAGTTGCACCATCGGGTTTCAAGTTCCAGCCTTTCCCAATCGATTTCAACCATTCATTATACTCCTGAGTCTCCCAGCAATCGATCCAAGTCATTACCTCATTCTAAAGCATCCTAGAACGTGCTAACCAAGTTGCACCGGTTTGGTAAAGGTTGAGATTTATAACTTTCAATTTACATGATATAAACAGTGTTTATTTATTCATTCATGTTTATTACATTGTTTTGAATCGATTTGATGCATTAGTTTCAAGGTTTGATGCATGGATTGAGAAACGCCATGGCTAGGGCACAAAGCATCCAAGCTCTTGTATCCATAGTTGTAGGACGATTCAGGATAAAATAACCCCAGATTCGAGTTCAAGGAATGATTTTATGTTGATCTGGGTTGTTCCTTTTTTTTCTTTGATTTTGTAGGTTTAGATGTTTGAACGGCCGGAGATGCTAACGGAACCACTGTCCCAAGGTGGTTGACCGGCAAAGACTAGGGCAAGGCAGGCGTGGCAGATAGTCATTGGTTTGTTTGAAATCGAGGGACCCACGTGCGTGCTAGCCCCTTACCCCTATCAGGTTGCTAGTTTGTACCTGCCTTTTGTAACCTTTTTTTCAATAATTTATGATTTTTCACAAGTTACACACATATACTCATGGAGGCGTGATTATAACCGTTGATTCTCTATTTTTAAGATTGGATTTATGTTTGGTAAAACTAATTTAGCAGCAATAGGTTAAATAGGATTTATAACTTGTAAGGAGAAAGTAGGTTGAAGTTCTATTTAAAGGAGAAACATGTTGTGTTGAAATGTTTCAACATCTGGAATGACATGTGGAAGAAGATGTCACGGCATCTTGTTTGAGCTGAAAGATTGGATTCTGTTATGAAGTATAATATTCCTAAGGAGAATATTTTGCAGAATTATAACAACTTACTTGTTGTTACTTGGAGCCCAAATTATGAAGATATATTAGGGAGACTTTATAGGAGAATCTGTTGCAGAGTTGTTGATTCTCTATTTGTTGTTATAACAATATGGAGATATTTGTGGAGAATATCTTGGAGTTATTTTGGAGAATATTGTGGAGCAATTTTAGCAACAGTCTGTTATGTCAATTTGTTATGTTTTGAAGGCTCAAAACATAACAAGTAATAGGTTATGAATAGAAGCTTTAAAACCTAAGTTTGGCACCAGCCGTGATTAAATATAATGTAGTTTTTAGGGTTGAGTCTGTAGAGTGAACCTCCCGGATTGTGGTAAGGTCACCATGTGTACACCTAGAAACCTATAGGTAAGAGGGTGTTATGTTCTAGGAGGAAACTGTGAAGTAACTCCAAGGTGTGTCCTAAGTTAGAAGCATATTGCTTTTAGTCTTAGTAAGTTTGTGTCACAAGTTGACTATTTTTGTATTGTGTCTGAAGTGTGGTATCTTCAAACTATTTTTAAATTTTGTTTAGTGTCACGGTTTGTGATACTGGGGGAGTGAGCGGAGGTTCTCATATCTAAGTGTGTTATATTAGGTAGAAGGGTCATTGGGCAGTTTGATTAAGTGAGAAGGTGTAAACATGGAAGGTTTAGTTCCGAATTAATATTGTTGATAATGAACTTCATCCATGGCTTGGAAGCCCCCAGACGTAGGTTGGTTAGAACTGAACTGGGTTAACAATTCTTTGTGTTCTTTTGTTTCCTGCACTGTTATTTTAATTGTATGTTCTACCTTGTCTATTGTATAATGTGGGATCAGATGTCACGACATCCAGAGTCTAGCCCAAACCAGAATTTCAATTAGTATCAGAGCAGACATTTTGTCTGTTTCTGGATAAGATCCATGAGGGATACTTTCTGGTTGAGCACAAGGTAGAAGATTATTTGAATAAGGATTATTCATATTGTATGTTCCCTTGAAGTGGAGGACGAACCTATTTGTGAAGAACTAGACCAACCTGACTGAAGAAGATGAAGATGCTATAACAAGGAAGTTAAATTCAAAGACTTCATGCGCGAGTGAAGAGTTTGGATTGTATTGTTTAGCATCAGCACAGAGATAGGAGTTATGAAAACCTTCATGCAGGAGTGAAGACATTGATAAGGTAATCCTTGTGTTTATGCATTACCACATGGTTAGGATATTGGTTGGGTCTATTCTGTTGCTTGGAAAAGAAGCAAGCATTTTGTAGGGTTGATTTATTTTCAATCCTTATTTGTTATGCTTACAAGTGAATTATGGAGTAAGCATTATGTACATTCTATTGAAGTATGTCTATATTCTGCTGCATAGCCTTTGATGCAACCTCATAGTGAGAGAAGGATCCTATGGTTATTTTATCAACAGAATATTTTTGCAGATTATTACAACTATATTTAAAGTGTCAAAGATACTTGAGATATCTCTCAAGTCCACTCATAAAGTCATGGATTATTAAAGTTGATGGGGATCAATTGATCAAAGATACTCATATTCATCTGCAAAATGTTTACCTTGAAGACCTTCAAGTATGATGTGTTCCCAGAAGATGGAACAGATGTTCTACTAGATGTTGGAACATTAGTACTGGTATGCACCTACCAGTTGAATAATAGATGTTCTAGTGCTAAACTAATGTAGTGTGAGTACATGTGTATGGAACCTACTCTTTATCTGGAAGAGGAGACATCTACTTATCAGTTGATCAGGACACAATTAACAGGTTTTTATACTCCAAATGTCAGTTTATTTCTGACCTAAGCTTATGGGAGTATTAAAAGTAAAGCTCAATGTATGAAGACTCATAAAGGTATACTTCTCAGTTCCTTTATGAATAATAAAAGTGAGCTTATATCTAGTATTTTCTTCTGATCAAAGGAACCAAATATGTGGAATTTTATTCATAACCATAGAACAGACTTGGAGTTGAATATTATATCTCAACCATAGTGAAATATGGTCATGAATGTTGACTGCCCTAGTTATTATACAGAAAGGGTAGTGTCAATAAGAATCAAGGAAGTCAGATTGCTATGAAGAATCTGACTAATTCAATGTCATGACATAAGTTCGTCTGCTCTAGAAACCTAGAGGAGGGAATCTCCTCAATAGGTAAAGACTATGGCTTCCATAATCTCAAAGTCAGAAGTGAAAGTCTGAAGAAAAGATAATTGAGATATGGCCTATACTATTCCTTGATATATCTGGATGTAAAGTTGTTAAGTCAGTGTGCTCTTTTATTAACCCCCCCAAAGTGTTATGGATAAAATATTATAGTTGTTAACCAAGAACCATAATGGACCATGTCATATCAGATATCGGAACATCATCTAAATGTCTTCAGTTTTGAATATGTATGTTATTTCCTGAAAGTAGAAGTGTGTGTGAAGATGTAATCAGTCAGAATAATCTAGTGTGGGTAGTTAATTCTAACTGACAAACTAGTAAGTACTTTGACGGGAAACTAAGTACTTATTAGATGTGCAGACTAAATTTAAGATTCATATAATTTGTCGGTAGTTGAGTATCTGTATGAAAAATTCATGGCATAGTGTGAACTGAACGTCAATATCAAAGTTCACTATTATCTTCAGAAGTTTAGGATGTGTGGAAACATTGTCTGGTGATTATATGAAGAGTTGATTCAATTTTGGAGATTCATACAGATGATGTCAAATATCTTGATGGGAGCTGGATATTTGTGTGATAATTGTGTGAAAATCTGAATCAAGAAGAGATGAAGTATGTGATGTATAAAAGAGAATGTTCTACATGAAGATGCAACATCACAACTATTGAAGACACCAGAGATTGAAGAAGGCAAATAAGGTTCTGACTTATCTATTAAAGACAAATTTATGGTTATACACATAAGGTTTCTTCTATTACAAGTTATAGAGTGTGGCAATCTGAATCTTGTGCAGCAAGCAAACTAAGGATTCCTAATTTGGAAAATGTGGAAAATTCCAAATAAATAATGCTTCAAGGACAAACATCAACGATGTCCTTAATTTATATATCTCAGGGGGAGTAAAGGGTATGGAGATCAACAAAGACAATGTAATTCTGCTTCTAATCATATGGACAGTCTTTCAAAGACTAATATTTTCAAGTTAGAAGAACAATGTCAAAGAATAAGTCATGACATAACTCAAAACATGTTTTATCCTCGAAGAGCAGCAGGGGTAGTTCCTAAAATTCTCATCCAAAACATGTATTGATGGTATGTATCATTTGTTCTGACTTAGTGCATATTTTAACCAATGCACAAACTCACCTGAAGTAGTTCTTATTAAAATAACATCTCTTGATCAAGACTATTGTTACAATCTAGGTATGTTATTTTAAATTGCTCAGGTATTACGAGTCCTTTTCTTTTAAATTTCTCTTGTGTCCTTAAATGTGTCTCTCTTATCTTTCGTTCGGAAATGAGTAAAGTTAGAGTCTATGTAGGTTATGTTTGTCAACTTGTGGCAAACATAAGGAAAAGGGTAGTGTTCAGACGTAGTTAAGTATGAGGTCAATCTTTGCAGTTGTTTTTGCAAAGATATTGAATAGGATGTCCTATTTTAAGTATTTTTGTTCTATGTCTTGTTTTTTAGTTATGAACACAATTTGTGTCTTGTGTTTTGAGTTATCCAATATAGAGGTCTGATTATCTATGTCTGTAAATGGATAGTTCAAGTGTCTGTTTCTGTTCCTCTTGTGCTCCAAAAGAGGATTTTGAGTCAGTATGTGTCGTAGCATAGTTCTTAGTTTGAGGGGGAGTACTTAGTATCTTCTTCCTCATGTGCATCATGGCCTCAATATTTCTCATTCTTTGTGAATATGGTGCCTATGATGTTATACCTTTCCTTTTCATAATTACCTCCCGAACTCAGAATCTAACAAAGGCCTTTCCTGTTCTTTTCACCTCTCCTTTATTAGATAAAAGAAAAGTCAATGGCAACTCTTGCTATCCGCGACATTTGCGATAAAGCGCAAAACAAAAAAGTCAGTTCTCCCACCGTGTTACAGTGACTACAAATGGATTAATTCAAGACTAGCATGTTCAATGCATTATGATTAACATTCAAAATATGAAATTTTTTTGCATACAAGTAAGTACAAAACAAACAAGCAATATTACAAATGAGAATGCAAATGGACTTTGAAATTTCCACATTGAGGAGACTCGACTCCGTATGGACTTGTTGCTTTTGACGATGCACTTTGTAGTCTAGACACCACTGAGGCATAGATTCCCCTTTTAATCTGATGTGAACATAATAGTCTCTGAATTGATCAAGTCCTGAATCTTGTCTCTGGGTGACACACTATTTTCAACTGAATAGCCAGGTGCCCCTGCATGGTAATTACACTAACATCAAAATCAAATCCCTCATAATGAAGAGAGATGGCATGATCCATCCGCTTGGTTTCCTTCGATGAAAACTCTCGAGCAAGGGAGGGAACAACGGGTTTAGAGTTATAAGCATTGCACCAAACTCTTCTTACACTACAACAAAAGTTAGTTTTGACAGCGCATCTACGAAAGCGCTTTTAAGAGAAAGCGCTTTCGTAGGTTTTTAAAAAAAATTCGCTTAAAAAAGCGCTTTCATAGGTTCCCTTAAGAAAGCGCTTTTCAAAAAGCGCTTTTATAGGCATTTGAAAAATCTAACCTACGAAAGCGCTTTTGAAAAGCGCTCTTATAGGTGGCCTTATGAAAGCGCTTTTGAAAAGCGCTTTAATATGTGGACTTACGAAAGCGCTTTCTAAAGCGCTCTTATATGGGGACCTACGAAAGCGCTTTTTACCTCATAAGCGCTCTCATATGTGGGCTTTAGAAAGCGCTTTTAAAAGCGCTTTCGTAGGTTGTTTTATAATTAAATTTAATTTCCCTAAATACGAAATTTGCCCTCATTTGTTCATTTCTTCTTCGTCTCTCAGTCTGTTCCTGTTCCTACCGTTCGTTTCTCTCATTCAACAACTGCCGCCGTTCCTGTTCGTTTGTTTGTCGCCGTTACTGTTCGTCCTCCTTGCATTCCGTTCCTGTTCCTGTGGCTGTTCGTCTTCTCTCATTCTCGCCGCCATTGTTGCACTCCGTCATTGCTGTTCAGGTAAGTTTCGTTTCTTTTCAATCTTTGTTTGCTCATTCGTGTTCCTGTGCATGTTCCTGTTTCGTTTCAATCTTTGTTTGCTCATTCGTGTTCCTGTTCCTGTGCATGTTCCTGTTTCGTTTCAATCTTTGTTTGCTCATTCGTGTTCCTGTTCCTGTGCATGTTCCTGTTTCGTTTCAATCTTAGATTTGCAGGACCATTCTTCTAAATGAACTTGGTTTTCTTACTGCTAGCTGTTCCTGTTTTGTTGAATGAGTTTCTTAACCAATGTATTATTTGTTTCTAAAAAAGTGCATGCTACTTTTGAGTTTCTCATCATCTTTTCAACACAATATTGCTAACAAAGTTGCACAAATTTTTTGCATTACTTTTCAAACGTCGTTCGGTTTTTATATATATATAGAGTGATACCTCATTCCTTAGCGTGAACAATGATATTATTTCCATGTTTTGCAATATTTTAATTTCATTATTATATTAAAAATGAATTTTATATAAATTCACGCATTATAATAAAAATACTAATATGCCCGGTTACTTGATGCTCTCTAAGAGCAAACTGACACAAATACTAATATGCCCGGTTACACTTTATGCATAGAATAATGAGTTGATTGTCTAGATATTATGTAATCAAATACCAATTTCTCATTGTACAATGTCATTTCTTGCTTCTAGCTTGTTTCATATTTGGATTCGAGACTCGTTTCATATCGTAGTATTTACTTGATGTTGAACTGTTTTATGATGTGATTTTGATGTTGATTTTCATGAACTATGAGTTTCATTTTGGTCTTGTTTTATATGAATAGGTTACTTGTGAAGTGTGAAAGTCGATCGTTTACAAAAACCGACAATGTGGTTCTAGAAGTTGCTTATTTCTCTATAGGTAATTAGTTATCATCTACTGTAATTAGTTATCATCTCTCGCCTTTGAATTTATGCGAAATTGCATGAATACGTTGCGTTTATTGCTCCGGATTCATTCCGTGTATACTTGCGTTTTGACCAAACGCATTATACCGCTTTGTGTCTTAATTATTTGTTTTGTTTAGCTTAGTTAAGACATGGATAAGACTTGGATGCGTCGAGTCGATTGTCGGATGATTACGAAAGGGGTATCGAATTCGTTAAGTTTGCGGTTGCACGCCAAAGACCCGAGTCGAATTCGTGTCCTTGCTTGGGTTCTTGTTATGGGAAAGCGGGTTCGGTTCGATTGACGTCGCATTGTCGGTATGGAATTGATAGAAGTTATACATGTTGGAATTTGCATGGTGAGAAAAAGGAATGTTGAATCGGGGATAATAGGACCTATGCTTCAAACGGCGATTGCACGAGATGTGTGACTATGATCGAGTCGAAGAGATTGCAAGCGCTTGAAGAAGATCTTAAGGATTGTCCCAAAATGTTCGAGAGGTTGGTAGCGATGCGGAGAAACCGTTGTATGATGGTTGTACAAAATTCACAAGAGGTCTGTGTTAAAGTTGTACAACTTAAAGGCGGGCAATGGATGGTCGGATAAAAGTTTCAGAGTTATTAGTCCTTATGAAAGACATGCTACCAGAGGATAATGTTCTTCCCGATCGAGCGTCGAGGCCAAAAGATGTTGTGCTCTATTGGCATGAGCTATGAGAAGATACATGTTTGTCAAAAGATTGCGTTTTGTTTGAAACAGTATGCAGAGTTAAATGAGTGTCCTAAATGCGGTGCCCTCGATATAAGAAAAAGTTGTCTCGGCAAAAGTCTTATGGTATTTTCCTATAATTCCGAGATTTAGCGCATGTATCGTAGTGAAACCGATTCAAGACACCTTACTTGGCATGCGAGATGAAAGAATTATCGATGGAAAGTTGCGACATCCGTGATTCACCACGTGGATGAAAGTTGATAATGATTTTCCTAAATTTGAAAAGAAGCAAGAAACCTTCGCTTGTCATTGTCTACTGATGGAATGAACCCGCACGGTATTCAGAGTATCTCGCATAGCACATGGCCTGTGATTCTTATGATTTATAACCTACCTCCGTGGTGTGTATGAAAGTACATGATGTTATCTATGTTAATTTCGGCCTAAACAACTGGGAATGACATAGCGTATACTTGGCACCCTTAATCAAGATTTAAAGTTTCGTGGGAGAGCGGTGTGGAGGTTTATGATGGATATAGGAAAGAAAGTTTCAATTTGAGGCGATGTTGTTTGGCACAATTAACGATTTTCCAGCATACGGAAATCTATCCGGGTATAGTATTAAAGGTGAAAAAGCGTGTCCTGTATGTGAAGATGAAACCGATACGACACGATTGGAATTTTGTCAAAAGAATGTCTTTCTCGGTCATCGTAGATTCTTAACTTCTAAACATCAATATCGAGGATGGAGAAAAGCGTTCAACGGAAAGACCGAACAACGTAAAGCTCCACATGGGGTGGTGATCAAATTTTTGAAAAGATGAAAGATGTGAGTATTCAGTTTGGCAAGCCTTTTGCACATAAAGTTGTCACAAGTGGGTGGAAGAAGAGGTCGATTTTTTTTGAACTCCCATATTGGAAGTCGTTGTACGTAAGACATTTCCTCGACGTTATGCATATTGAAAAAAATGTATTTGATAGTGTTATTGGTACGTTGCTCAATATACAGGGAAAGACTAAGGATGGCGTTAAAGTAAGGGAGGACATGGTAAAAATGGGAATGAGAACTGAATTGGGACCCGTGAAGAAAGGAAGACGGACATATTTACCACCTGCTCTGTACACTCTATCTAGAAAGGAGAAGAAAATATTGTGTAAGTTCCTAAGTGAAGTTAAAGTACCAGAAGGCTACTCATCAGATATTATAAGACTTGTGTCCATGAAAGACCTCAAGTTAAAGAGTTTAAAACGCATGATTGTCATGTTATAATGGAACATTTTCTACCAATAGGTATACGTTCTATTTTGCCGAAAAAGTGAGGAGCAATAACTAAGCGTGTTTTTCTTCAAGTCAATTTGCAGTAAGGTGATAGATCCTGCGGTCTTACCAACATTACAAAAAGAGATAGTTGTTACTTTGTGTGATCTTGAAATGTATTTTCCTCCCTCATTTTTTGACATAATGGTTCATCTTGTCGTTCATCTTGTGAAAGAGACTCAATTGTGCGGACCAGCTTATATGAGATGGATGTACCCTGCTGAACGTTATATGAAAATATTGAAAGGGTATGTGAAAAACCGTAGTCGACCGGAGGGTTGTATTGCCGAACGATACGTTGTTGAGGAAGCGGTTGAGTTTTGTACTGAATATCTGTCAAATGTTCAATCAATTGGACTCCCCAAATCTCATATTGTCGAAAAAAAAGAGGGAAAAAAGCTAATTGGAAATAAAGTTGCGACAGTATCAAGAGAAGAACGGGATCAAGTGCATTTGTATGTTCTTCACAATGAGATTGAGGTTGAGCCGTATGTTGAAATGCACAAGGGTGTTCTCCGAGGTTTAAATCCAAATAGAAATGAGAGTTGGATAGTACGAGAGCACAATCGAAGTTTCATACCGTGGTTTAAGGAACGTATTTATTCAAAGTATCGTTTAGATCCCGCTTCAGTAACAGAAAGGTTGAGATGTTTAGCGTATGGTCCAAGTATAATTGTGTTTTCTCATAGCGCATATGCAATTAATGGATACACATTTTATACCAAAGAACAGGATGATAAAAGTACTATGCAAAATAGTGGTGTCACCTTGGTAGCTGAGGCAATGCACATATCAAGTGTGAATGACTTAAACCAAATTTACAAATCATATTTTGGGGTTATCGGCGCATTTGGGTGTTTGATTACGAGAAGTTTCAGATTCCTGTATTTGGTTGCAAGTGGGTTGAAAATAATAATGGCATACAAATGGATAAGTCGGGATTTTTGCAAGTGGATCTTAATAGGGTGGGGTACAAAGATGAGCCTTTCATTCTAGCCTCTCAAGCTAGACAAGTGTTCTATGTCAATGATCTGACAAGTACGAAATGGTCTATAGTGCTTTTATCTAACAAAGTAATTGATGAAAACTTTGGAGATCAAGGTGATATTGGTGTTGACATTGAATCTTGTACTATAAAAGATCAAAATGAGAATGAATCATGTATTAGAAATGATCATAATGAGGGTATTTGGATCAATCCAACCGTCCGCGTTGTTAAGAGACGAGTAGAACATATTCCTACCAAGAAAAGAAAGAGACGTTAGTGAGAAAGGTAATAGTATAATTATAGCCTATATCATTCAATAAAATTTAAATATATGTCATTTTATATATATATATTTATATCCATTTTTATATGTCATTTCATATTTGTATCTATTTTTATTTTTATATTATGGATTATTGATTATGGATTTTCCTTTATTACAGGTCAGATGGCTAGTAATGAAGAAAACCCACAAGATACACATGCTCCAGATACAAATCCTCCAGTTGATAATGATCAAACTACTACAGATCGAGATATTGCGAGGCATCACTATTATGAGTAGAATCATTCGTGATAGAGATAGAGGACATATATATGATTTACAATGGAATCATCTTGATCAAACAACGGGTCCTAATCTTGCAAAGTTTAAAAGCTACATCGGTACACTTGTTCGCTTGCACATTCCAATCACCGTTAAAACATGGAAAAATAAAGATTTGAAAGAGGGTAAAGACAAAATTTGGAGTGAGATAAAGGTACCATAAATGATTGTTTTATTTGCTTAATCTTGACAAAATTTAAATTAGTTATACTAACACACGTATGTTTTTCCGTAGAGGTCTTTTGTCATTGAAGATTTTCGTGCACGCTATGAACTTAATACGGGAAAAAGATTTAGAGGTTGGAAAGCGTTTTTAATGACACATATCTTAAGGATGATGAAGGAAATTTTGTTGAAGAGGCTCTGGGCGTCAAAAAGTATGAAATGTTCATTACGGATGAAGAATGGGCTAAGTTTATTGAACAAAGAAGAGATGAGAATTTCGAAATTGAGTGCGAAAATAGCGAGAGCATCAAAACAAGAGTATACATACAAAAAAGGGCGTTTGGGATACGCACGCTTAGAGGAAAAAGTTGTAAGTAAATAGAAATGCTACGTTCTTAGTAATTGTCTAAATGTGTTGTAATTGACGATCTTATCATTTGTGTTAATGCGTAGTTAGAAGAAACGCAAAGTGACGGAACCTCACTTCCAGAGCATGTGTTGTGGAAGTTAGCTCGTGTGGGTAAGAATCAAGTTGTTGATCCCGGTGTTCAACAAATTTATGATGCATGTGTAAGTATATATAACATTTTATTTAATTAAATCAAATGTTTATTCTTATATAATTAATATAATTAATTCTTTTTTCTTACAATTGTTCTATTTCTGTAATTACAGGAGACCATGTCGCAATCGGTATCCATAGGTGAGGACCAGGATACCAGGAGCGTACTTAGTAGAGCACTAAATGCTCCTGATTATCCCGGTCGGGTGAGGGTAAAGGTCATGGGTGACTCCAACCTCTTTGTATAAGCATCCTAAGAGAAAAATCCCACCAATGAAGAAGTGATGCAAAATTGCAGGATTTACAAGCACAAATCTTTGAGTTGCAAAGAGATAAAGAGAGGTATATGGAAGAAAAGTGCACTCCTTCATCATTCAAAGAAACTAGTGACAAAGCTAGTATCAATGTCGAAAGAACTTTCCGAGGTAATTATAAATTCTTTTTCTTACAATTGTTCTATTTACGTAATAATAACGACTCTATATTGTTCAAGTTTCTGTTTTCCCCTCTTTCTATTATTGAATTAACAGTAACATATTTATTATTGGTTTAGGGCATTTCACCTTGCCAACTATACTTAGCATCACGATTATCGCCTAGTCGGCAGGGAAAAGTGTACAATACTTGAGATTTACTTCACCACAGACCGCTCCGGATGGACACATGAAAGTATCTGATGTTGTATCGATCGATGCATTGCTACTACGGTACGACATGGTCTCGGAGGTAACATTCATGCGAGATGCAATAGGATCCTTTGTTGCATGGCCCTCGAGCTCATTTTCACGGATGATGAGGTATGTTTAAAACTATTATGAATCTTTTAGTTTTCAAATGTCAATTCGAACCGTTAAGTTAATTATTTTTACATGGTAATTGTAGACTCCTACACCCGCATCTAAGGGTAAAAGGATTTTGCAACACGACAGTCATTGCATCACCAAAAGAGGTACATTTAAAGTGTTATTAATTATATGATCCGAATCTAAAGCGCATGATTTTTCCTAAGTTATAATTTACCTAAGTTATATGATTTTTAGGTACCGCTCAAGGGTCACAACAAGTGAGCGAAAATTGAAGTCGTACCACCCAAGAAAAGGAATCCTCGAGCCCGTGACTAAAAAGGAGTTGGTAATGTGACTCGTTTTGTGCACTTTCACATTGTGTCACTTTCGGATCGATGGATGGTAACATTCGCGAAATAAATATTGAAGAAGATATCTTTGGTGTACCTCACCGATATAATTGGAATAGATGATATGAATGAAATTCTTTTGGATGATATGATGATTGGCGTCTATAATTTGCGCCTACATTAGGTAATCCGATCAATATATTATTTAATTAGTCGAACAATTTAAATCCGCATTTCAATGAAAATATTCTAATGTTTATTATGCTTTTATTTAAGGTGGTTGTACAACGGTTGATCGTGGAATGAGTGTCAACCGATTCCATTGTGTCTCCCAACTTTGTCAGGGCGGACAATTGGTTCGGAAAAGGAAGGCACAAGACAACACTTAGTCGATAGATACATGGCCTTGATGTCTGAAACTGTTTATTTTGCCGTATAATACTTATAAAGGGTAAGATTTTCATTCTACGTGTTTTATAATATTTGTTTCTTTTGCGTGAAAATTTTCATATAAACTTTTGTTCTAATTTATAGATCACCTGGTTGTTGCTTGCTATTGATCCTATAAAAGAAATGGTCTATTATTTGAATTCGGTAGATGGTGAATGGACCAATTATCCAGGAAATGAAGGAAATGATTGATAGGTAAGTGAGATTCCTCTAAATATTCATGTACATTTGTGTATTTAATTATTTCATAGTTCTAAATATATGTTTTGTTTTATTAGATCAATACAAGTATTCCGCTCTCAAAGAGAGTACCGCGGTCTAGATCAAGCAACATTACATGGATCAAAGTGCGGTACATTAATTTTCACGTTTTACTTTTAATATTTATGCTACTTGATAAAACAAGACAACTATAAAATCATATTTGTTTTTCTTTGTAGTGTCCGCAACAGTGAACAGTGCTATGGATTCTATGTATGATTCTTGGGAGATATCCTTAAAGCGAATATATTAGAGATTCCACTTAAGGTATGAATTTATATCTTAGGATTTGTTTTATCATTTATTTCTTTCCGTTCTTATAATATTTATTACATTTAACTAAATAATCATGCATATTATATTTTTGTTATGTAGTATTTCGATGGTCTCAATGTACTTTTACTCGAAACTTAAGGTGGATGAAATCAAAGAGGATTTGGCTCACTATTATCTTGAGCAAAGAATCTTATAAGGTATGAATATATTATTGTTTGAAAAATGTTATGAATATACATTATTGTGTGAATACATTATTGACCGTATTATTATTTTCATACTTTCAGGATCAGGACCGCTTTAGTTGTTTAGGAATATTGATTTTTTAATGTTAGGATGACTTTGTAAGGTTGATTAGTTTTGGCTATGCTACAAACGTTAGGATGACTTTGTAAGGTTGATTAGTTTTGGCTATGTTACAAACGTTAGGATGACTTTGGTTATATTGATGTATATATATCTATTGTGAATGTGAATTATATTGATGTATATATATATATCTATTGTGAATGTGAATTAATTATAATGTGATGGTGTAAGAATCAGGTTTAGAAATGATAAATTACAGGTTCATGAAAAATCGCCAAAAATGGTAAATTACAGTTAAATATTCGCCAAAGTGCGGTTTAGAAATAACAAAAATTTCTAAAAATAATAGGGACCTACCAAAGCGCTTTTTAAAAAGCTCATAGGGCACCAGCGCTTTTAAAAGCGCTCTAATAGCAAACTACCAGCGCTTTTCGGAAAAAGCGCTCTCATCCACCCTACCAAAGCCCTTTAAAAGCGCTTTGGTAGGGTGGCTATCTTTCGAAAGGCTTAGGTTACAGAAAGCAAAAGTCATTCTAAAGTAGGCCTATGAGCGTTTTATGAAAGCGCTTTGGTAAACTACCAGCGCTTTTAAAAAACGCTCTCATAACCACCCTACCGGGCGCTTTTGATGGAAAAAAGCGCTAAAACCTAGCCGCCACCTACCGAGCGCGCTTTTAAAGGCCAAAAAAAGCGCTCTGGTAGGTCTTTTCTGGCGTAGTGTTATGATTCCCTTAGCTCCTGATGGCCTAACTGAGCATACGGCTAATACTCATCGTGATTAATCATATTATTGTCAAGACCTGGAATAGGGAATAATTATCGAAAATGATCTTCTGGACACACTGGTCGTGCATGAGATTCAGGAGATACTCTTTGAGAATGGATAATTAGACTTTCGGCTGGATATGGAATGAGATTGACATGTATGTCCATGACGTTTGGATTAACCACAAATGTCCCTATATCGAACAGGTCCTGGATCTTGGCCTTTGACGCCTTTCAAATTCTGACAGTAGGACAGAAGTGCCCCTGAATGATATTCATAGGTGATTCTCTCAAAAGATGGGATGAATGTTTTACCAAGCGAATATGCATACTGAATTTCCAAGCATCTTCTACTTCACGGAAGAGATATTCAGTTGGGGAGAAAATACTCTTGAAGAAATCTTCCAAGCATGAATTGGCCTTTTGGAAAATACGTCAGACGGGTGATGGACTTTGAACTTCAACCTCTAGCAATCTTCGATATCACGACCAAGTGGCCTAGAATGAGAGACATCTAGAATTTGCACCAAAGCATGAAGCTTAATCTGAACTTCCAACAGGAGAGAAAGTAATTAGGCGTAAGGAATTGGAAATAAATCCACACACTTCTCGGGCTTCTTCCTTATCTGTTGGAGAGCTTTGCCCTACGGATTCACTTAGAGATTAGGAACTAGCTGTTGTCGAGTAAACTCTCTAACCCAACATTGTGTAAGAGATCCATTAATTACTTCACGGCTTGCAAGAGATCCCGTAGGATGTGGATAAAAATAACAGCTTCTGTCGTAAGCAATATATATCAGTTTATTTACACTTGTTGGCACTATTTTCGGAATCCTCATAACCAAACTCAATTGAGTATTTAACCGATGATCCTCCAAGAGTCCGTAACCACAGATCAAGGTTTGCAGCTTGCATGTCCATAAAAAAAAGCCCCATCTGATTTTTCAAGTCGTCCAATTCCCCACAAAGTTACTCCATCTGATCAAGGAGTGGTGAGAAGTCAAGAATTACAATTCTGAACAGAAAATACCAGATCTAAATAAAAGATATCCCTAGCTTCGAGTACCTGTTATGGATGCATGAAATGAATGCATATGTAGGTTAGATATATACACATGTATTTTTCTGACATTTCTTTTGAAAAATAAACATGCTATAATGCAAGTGCATTAACCATATATTCAAAATTTCCGCGTAACACGAGTAGCACATGTACAATCGGATGACATCTGTACAATCCTCTGGATAATTGACACATAATCCTTGAACAGGGTGAAGATATCAGGATCAAAGGTTCGACACCAATTCAATATACCATAGAAAATACTTGAGAGCTAAGTGTCATGGAACCAAGTATCGAAGAACCACAAAGTCACCAACAAAACTGAATGTAACCGACGGAACAATATGATCACCATCAGAATAAATAGTCACCATCTGAACATGGTCTCCAACAGAAAATACCAAGTCACCAACAATATCAAGTCACCAACAGTATATGTGAAAAATATGTTCCCTCCCCACTCACGGGTAAAACTAAGGCTTGGTTAAGGCAAAGGTAACTCCAGGATTAGGTTCGCCCAGGAATACTACCATCGTAACACCTACATGAAGACGATATCACCTTGTTACGAAACTCCCCTGAAGCATAGACGACATGACTGCACCACTAGATCTACATTCATAGACGTCATGTTCCACTCTAGTCCTATGGGTTCCTATATGTCGCTCATAGCCTGGGTACATGCCTTTTTCCTCATGTAACTCCCACCCAGTCCACAAACAGATCTAGTACAGCAAATACAGTATATGGAAGCGATAAAATTTCGTATAGGATGCAATGAAAAGCATACAAAGGATGATGCGATAAATCAGGTAAATAATAAACACCCAATAGAAAGAAAATAAAAGCTAGGATCGATTTCGAGATGAAACAGAGAGGTCTGGACCTCCCCAATGAAGTCGCCAACTGAAACTACTAGTGAAATCATCGGATAGAATATCAATGAAGTCGCCATTAAATGTTTTTTATCCCGCGAGAGGAAAGGAAAACATTGAGTAAACCTGAGAGGGGGAAATCATGGTCTTACGACTGAGAGATCGGGTATGGGAGTCAATTAAGCGAAGGAAAGGTATTAGCACCCCACATGCCCGTAGTACTTTACGATATCCACTTCTACTTTCTATCTATTAGGTGTGTGTATCTATTTACAACCTATTTCTAAGGAAAAATGAATGAATGCAAAGTATTATGTACAAAAAGAAAGGTTTTTTAGTAATTCTTGTCGCGGTTGCGAACCTTAGTACCTACGTACCCTATTCGTGCAATTAGGGATCAAAGAACTACGTAGTTCTCCTAAAAACAATTGGTGCATTGCAATGTTTTTTATGAGAAATTCCATTTCGCATCCTTACGATTTCAATTCATGCTTGGCATTGGAGCTTATCGAAAGTCTCATGCTCGGCCACTCGCACACTTAGCAATTCGCTTGGACTTGAAAAGAAATACCCTTATCGAAAAGGTTTTCATAGAAAAACGTCTGAAGACAAAATGGTTTGAAGTTGGTGGATTGCTTTTACTTTTGAAAAAGGATTTAAGTTTATTAACATGTTTTGAGATTTGATAAAGAAAATGTTTTAGTTTTAATATGCAAAAGGGAAAGAAAAACATCTAAGGGGAACTATCTAGCTCTATCCTTAATATTATCATATAAAGGTGGCCCTATGTCAAGGATGAAAAGGGAATATCTACCTATGCTAACATATATGGATGACTATCCTAACGTCTAAGCTCGAAAGTTTTCCTAGTCGAGCGGTCCTAGGGGAAGCTATCCTAATATCCACCTTGGTTGACCAACCAAGTGATACAAAGGGAACATGGTATACAAAAGCATGAAAATCAAACACAATCAACAACTAGAATTGCCTTAACCAATGTCTTTAAATAAACCAGAGGGGTTCCTGACATGATCCAGCAACGGAGACACCACCATGCATCTCTATTCCTACTTCTCATGGCAAGGAAAGCGGTAAAACTCTTACTTCTCATGCTCTCTAGAAAAGCGGTAAAAGAATACGGTAAAAGGGTAAGAGAATACCGAACGGATAACAATCCGAGAAAGCTATAGCAAATAGCAAAGAATCTAGAAAACTTCATGTACTGCTGACAATAAATAAAGAAAAGCTGGTAAGCAATGCATCAAAGCATCAATAAGCATGGTTGGGATGTGTAGCGTACACATCCGAATACTGATAGAAAACCTGCAAGGGATAACCATCCAGACAATACAAGTAGACAAATCACAATGTCATATGCACAAAATATAAGACGTGTATCATACACATTCGTCTGACGGGACACTTGCACCGGATAACCATCCATGGAAATGCAACCCAATAATGCACAACGACATGTGCATAGGATAAGAAATATGTGTCATAGACATCCGAGTCAAACCCAAAAACCTGCATGAAATACATTAACCAATGTATTGAGACAAATCAAGATGGGATGTGTATCATACACATCCGTGTAACCGAAACAACTACACAAAATACATTAACCAATCTATTGGCAAACAGAATATGCATCGTACACTTCTGTGCAATATAACCTGCACAAAAATATATTAACCAATGTATAATGGTGAACGGAATGTGTATCGTACACATTCGTACAACATAACCTACACAAAAATACATTAACCAATGTATAATGGCAAACGGGATGTGTATTGTACACATCCGTACAACTAAACATGCACAAAAATACATTAACCAATGTTTAATGGCGAACAGAATGCGTATCATACACATTCGTACAACAAGTACCTGCACAAAATTAATCATGCAAAAATATGGGGCAAGAAGATAAGAGATTGTGTGTCGACCACAAAATCGGATCACAAAATGACAATTCAAATGAGTTTTCCGATTACATAATCAAGCGATAATTACGTAATTGGAAACTATCTCAAAGGTACCTTGCATAATTAATAAATATGTCAAAAATAAAAAGAAAACATAGGTAAGAAAGAGTATAAGAAAGCTTGAATAAAGCATGGCATTTGAGCAAAGAAAAGTAAAAAAAAAAAGTGCAATTTTGACAGCATACGTCGTCGACCTAAAGATTTTATGCGTCGACCTAAAATTTGTGCGTCGAATCATGAGTCAGCAGACCCAGATGTCCTATAAGGATGTCAAGACATCTGGTCTGACATTTATACAAATAGACAAGGCAGAATTATACAGTGCAGGAAAACAATAAAAACATAACCGAATTTTTAACCCAGTTTGGTTCAACCAACCTACATCTGGGGGCTACCAAGCCAGGAAGAAGACTTCACTATCAGTAGTATTATTTTATGTAAACAACCTCCGGTTTACAGATAAACAACCTACAATTTACCTAATCACTACCTGTCATACCCCAAAATTTGCCCTCTTACTCCTCAAGACATTTCATACATCCATGCTCAAGGATTTCTCAAGGGTTGATCAGACAAACCCTCTCCTAGACAATCAACCCAAACTAGGGTTTGGAAATTCTCAGATCCAGATGGACTTCCAACATCTCCAATGGTCATTATGCCTCCTCATATGCTTCAAAGATTCTCCATGTCAAGTTTCAAGCCTCACAGGTCAACTTTCCTCAGACAATTGCTCAGATGGTTGAAAATCAGTTGTATTGGACAAAAAGTCAACTATGGTCAACATACAGTCAAAACTTCTGATTTTTGGTCAACATCCTCATTTTGAAGTGACATTCATCATTTTATCAAGGGTTGATCATGATTCATCAAGAAAACTCAAGATTTGCTCAAAAGTCAAACTTTCCAAATTAGGGTTTTCAAGTGAAAAGTCAACTGAACTTTGACTGATCATAACTTCTTCATACTTTCTCAGAAATTTTTCCACCACCTCTTGTTTTGAAGGAAATTCAATTCTCTACAACTTCATGTCTCACAAGAATGTTCAAAAAATGCTTCATTTGGAAAGTATGGACCAAAATATTACAGGTCCTTTTCAAAGTCAACAAAAAGTCAACATTTTGTTTTGAAGATATATTTAGCATGGAAACTCCAATTGAGATGAAACCAAAGAGGTTGTTTAGAGGACTCTTAGAGCTTTCTAAAAAGTCCAAGAACATGCAAAAATATGGAAAATTGAGTAAAATACACCTTGTGCAAGTTGGGCAATTTTGAAGAAGTGCACAAAGAGAGATACTTGTAAAAATCAAAATTTTTGCAAATGGGCCTACTTTTTCTTCATCCAAACTTGTTCCTTATACAATTTGGAACATCCAAGCCCAATGCCACGAATTTGTATTTTATTTTTCTATTTAATTTGGATTTTAATCATTTAAATGCAAATTAAATTCAAAAATAAGGTATAAAATCAAAATTAATTGCAAAATTGATTTTTCTCTCATCCTTGAGATCCAAGTAACCCAAGGAAGCTGGCAAATTTTGAAATTTGATTGGATTTGGAAAGAAATTAATTGAAATTGATCAAAAAAAGATGAAATTTGATTTTGTACAAAATAAAATATGTTTTGCATTGATTGATGAACATTTTTTCCTCAAATCAGCTCCAATTCCATCCAATATAAATATACAAAGCATAGCACATGAATAAAAACGAAAAAATTGCTTGGAGAAACCCTAACCTAGAGCCAAAAAACCGTGCTCTTCAAGCTACTAGCAACCCTTGTTCCAGCTCGTTTCAATTGATTTTGAGGATCCAAACACGTTCCTTGATACCCCAGGAGTGATTCCAGACCTTCACATCATCCAAAAGCATCAAGAATCACAAAATCCGAATTTGGTTTGTTCATGTTTTTTTCAAAATCGATTTCCATTATTCATGCATTTTTAACATGTTTTGTTGTTGTTTTCGTGCTTAGAACAAGGTTTGCAAGCTTTCTGGGTTATCCAATTGAATTTTCGTGGCCCAGAGCATGATTCACCATGGTTAGGGTTTCCTGTGCCGTTTTAGGGTTTCTCGAAATAGGACAAATTGGACAAAAAGAACACCACCATCGTGTTCAGAATGATGTTTCCAATCGAATCATGCCCTTGAATCTCATTTATATTACGTGTATTGCATTTTAGAAATTGCAGGGACTATAGCGTCGCACTGAGGCCAACGCTATCTTTTCAAAAATTCGAAACGAAGAAGACGATGGTTGGCGCGCAATCTGGGCAATCAGAGCTTGTTTTCAGTTATAACGCTTTCGTGTCATTGTTTGAACAGATTGACACTCCAGCTCAGTTGGTCAGGGTGCGTGCATGTGAACCAAGGGTCTCCAGTTCGAATCTTGGCAAGACCCATATATTTTTACTCTTTTGCAAAACTTCATATTTTTTCATATTTTCTATTTTTTTAATATTTTTGCATCTATTTAATTTAACTTTAAATAATTTTTGCCATGCATTTACAAAACACAAAAAATATTTTTTCTTTTTGCATTATCTTCAGAAAATGTTTATTTAATTTATAAAATTAAAAATATTATTTTTGCATGCATATTTAATTTAATATCTATTTTGTCATTTAAATCACTTTCAATTGATTTTTAATTATTAAATTACCTCCAAAAAATCCCAAAAAAATATTTTAGCATATTAATGTTATTTCCATCATGAAATATTTTTCTCATTCAAAAATTATTATTTTTACTAACATTTTCCTCTTATTCGATTTCCTCGTATTTTCCGATTCCTCATCTTTTCACAAGTTATCCCGTTTCGGACAATTTCTTTTTATCGTTTTCTTTTTCCAATTATGTAATTGCCTATGGGATGTAATAGTTTAATTAGGACTTTTATCTTCCGCATTTTAAATTATGTATCTTCTCCAAAGTCATGTAATAGCGTAGGATTTATCTTTCCGCACTTTACTTTCCGCACCCTATAAACTGCTAGTAACTACGCGTGTATGGCAAGATAAAATTGGACATAGATCACTTCTAACTTCAAGATAATATATCTGAATTCAACACACTCTTTCACACATGCACCCCTTAGGGTAATTCTCTCTCGTTGCCTTTACGAATACAAATGGTCAAGTCCCTCGAACGTAGAGGTATCCTAGCACCGTTGCCTTCAAAAACAAATCATCATAGTCCCTTTGATACAAAGATCATAGACCCACGATGTCGCCTACGAATACATGATCTTGACCCTCGATTGTTGCCTACGAAAAATGATGATCGTCCCTTCGAATGTGCTAGGATACTTCCTACAAGTTGCCTTCTTTGACCATCCGATGTCCCTTCGAATGTCCCTTCCACATCCAACGAATAGGGTTACCTACCAACTAATGGTACGGATAGCGCTATTCTAAAGGAAAATAGAATAACACGAAAATGACCAATTCTGAGTAGGTAATAAGACTTTTAGTTGCTTGCTCTATCAAAATGCTTTTCACACCACACACTTTTGTCAAAGCTCAAACTTTTTTCAAAAACGAAATATTTCCGAACACTTTGTATACATTCCTACATGAATCATTACAAAGTCAAAAGTGAAATGCCTTTTTCAAAACATTTTTGTCAAATGCACAGAAAGCAATTTTTAAAGTGAGCTAAGAGCAACTAAGAGCCCGTAGATAACTACCGATGGAAAGGGGTGCTAATACCTTCCCTTTTCATAACCTTCTCCCTTACTCAGAATCTAACGAAGGTCTTTTACGTACTTTTACCTTCCCTTAATTGGATAAAAGAAAAGTCGGTGGTGACTCTTGCTATCCATGACATTTGCGATACAAAACCTACAAAGTCGGTTCACGTATTCTGGCGACTCTGTGGGAATACCTAAAGAGAATGCCTTAGGGATTTCTAGATAACTTTTACTGCTTTCTGTTTGACTTGTATGCTTTACTTTTAAGGGTTGCTTGGGTATTATATTGTTGGGGGATCCTACACCTGAATCCAGGTTTCCTTTTAGGTAAGTAGCATTAGATCGTCGCGACCGTTAAGCGTATACCGAAACGGTCAACATGATGGATACGTTAGTGTGACACTTTGGATGTCCTGATACTCTTCATTTCCAAGTTGAGGATAGTATTTGGCTTCTACGTGGTGTCATCAAGCACTAACTAAACTTTTAGAACCCTAATTGACCCATCTTGGCCATTAGAAGGTAGTGAGATGGCCGGCTTTGGTGTAGACCGAGGTTGGCTGATACTTGATGCTACGCTCATTAAGATCAGACTTTTGGGATATTTTCGGTCGACCACTTGGTAGTCGTATTGAAATAAACGCCTCCGAGAAAGATCAATGATATGAGATTCCTAGAACCCGTTTACTTTTATAGGACAGGATGAACCAACTCAAACTTTTGGTGGGATAATCACCTATACCTCATGCAAGCTTTAAACCTAGGCTCATTGTGTGATTTGTTTGTGTGTGCCAAACATGACATCATGACATCATTTGCATTGCGTATCATCTCTAACTATTTCAATGACCTAGGGATTTATCTTTGCTCTGTTTTATAGGGATTATGGCTTCTAGAAAGATTATCTGAATCAACTTCATGGGTGTATCTTCTCAACTCAAAGATTTGGTTTCAGAAATTCCCGATCACGCCCAGTTCATCAAAAGACATGGTTATCTACTTGATTTGGTTACCTCCGGTTTTGAAGAAGATATGATGCATGTCCTATTCCAGTTCTTTGATCCGAAGCACCATTGCTTTACATTTCTAGATTATCAGTTGGTTCCTACCTTGGAAGAATTCTCTAAGCTACTTGGGATACCTATTCTTGATCAAATGCCATTCACCGGTCTAGAAAAGGTTCCTAGGTACGAAGACGTCGCATCTGCATTACACCTAAAGCGCTCAGACATTGAAGCCAATTGGGAAACCAGAAGTGGAGTTAAGGGTTTACTTGCTAAGTTCCTGATAAGGAAAGCTCGAGAGTTCCTCAAAGCTATGAGTTTCTATGCATTCGAAGACATCTTGGCTTTGCTAATCTATGGTTTGGTTCTATTTCCTAACTCGGATCAATTCATAGATGTGAACGCCATCAAGATTTTCCTTGCCCGTAATCCTGTGCCTACTTTACTTGGAGACATTCTACATTCTCTCCACACTCGTACCATTAAAAGACAAGGAACTCTCATGTGTTGTGTACCGTTACTTGCCAGGTGGTTTATTTCGCACCTTCCTCCATCAGTTTTGAAGAATGAACAAAGGTTGAGATGGTCTCAAAGGCTGATGTCACTCTCTCATTCAGATATTCGTTGGTGTCTTTTCTCTCAAAAGGACTTCACTTTCATTGAGCGTTGTGGAGAATTCCCTAATGTACCACTCCTTGGTATAAGGGGAGGTATCACTTACAACCCTTCTCTAGCTTTACGTCAGTTTGGTTATGCTCGGAGAGATGGTCCTCATGATATGCTTCTCCAAGACATTGTGTTTGACTACGACCACGATCTCCAGAATTATCGACGAAGGTTCATACACGCTTGAGGCATGGTAAAGAAGACTGATACCAAGACTTTGGGGCACCAAAACTCCATTCCTTGGGAACCTTACCTCAAATGGGTGCGAGCTCGAGCTCAAAACCTCATAATGCCATTTACACCCATGTTACCAGTAATTATGGAACCTGTTGCTATAAGTGACGAATCCTATACTATTCATCATCCTGACATGCCTACTGATTTTGAAGACTTGAAGAGATCCTGGATTCAGCTCAAAGAAGAAAGAGATACATTCGAAGCTCAGTGTTATGCAAGCGAGAAGAAAGTACTAGAGCTGACCAAGCTACTTCATGAGGAGCGGAACATCAACGCCTACCTCGGCACCAAGAGGAAGCGCCCATGGGAGACCTAGAGCTTTAGGATTTTTTTGTTTCTTTTGTTTTACTTTTCCGAACTATTTCTTGTACTCAAAAAGAAAAATAAAGAGAATAAAAGTCACTAATAAAGTTTGTTCATTGCTTGTTTAACAAATTTAAATTCCTAGAGGTCCTTGAAAACATTGCATTGCATTCGCATAAACATTGCATATCATAGCATAACATTGCATCACAAGTACATTGAAGATTGGTTTTCATATTTTCTCGCTATTTATTTTAGCAGAAATGGCTCTTGAACAGACTGTCAAAGATCTCCAGGCTCAGAATGCTCAGTTCGAGGAGATGTTTACCAGCTTGGTCCAAGGCCAAGAAGATTTGAAGAAGCTCATCAACAGAAAGAAGAAGGTCGTTGGTCTTCTCAACATGGGTAGACGTTACAAAGGTGGTCCTAAAGTAGTCAGCCGGATAGAACTCTCTGAAGGAAGTATCAAGAAAGAGGGGAGTACCAAGGGTAATGAAGATGACCAGCGTGAGCCTGAGAGAGAGGAAGATCACTATGAGCGTGAGCAGTACTCGGATGAAGATGACAAGTACAAGCAACTTGAAGACCGTCTGAATGCTGTGGAAAATCTGAAAATGTCCGGGCTGAATTTTGATGATCTGAGTCTTGTTCCTAGTGTGGTGATTCCTCCCAAGTTCAAAGTTCCTACTTTTGCCAAGTATAATGGCATTTCTTGTCCGAAGCTGCATTTAAAGTCTTATTTTTAGAAGATTAATCCCCACACTGATGACAGAAAGTTGTGGATGCATTATTTTCAAGAGAGCTTGTCCGGAACTCATTTGGAGTGGTACTATCAGCTAGAGAATGACCGCATCCGTACTTGGAGTGACTTAGCTGATGCTTTCTATAGACAGTATGAGTACAATGCTGAATTGACACCCACCCGCATGCAACTACAAAGCATGTCTATGGGTCGTGATGAGAAGTTCAAAGAGTATGCTCAGAAGTGGAGAGATCTAGCAGGCAGAGTTCAACCACCCTTGTCCAATAGGGAGTTGGTTGATATGTTCATGGGGACATTGTCAGGTCCGTTCTTCAATCATCTGATTGGAAATTCTTCAGCCGGATTCACTGAGCTGATACTGACAGGCGAGCGCATTGAAGCTGGTAAGAAAGAAACTAATGCTGTGTATGGTCAGAAAAGCCGAGCCAAGACCGACCGTGCTCAATCTATGGGGGCAGTTGTGATCTCCAATCCTACATCAGCACAACCTCAGTGAGACAATGCGCGTAGCCAGAACGCGCCACGAAGACAGCTTACGAAGATCAACATGCCATTGTCGCAAGCCTTGCAACACATGTTGAAAGCAGAGCTGATTACCTTGAGGGATCCTCCTCAGAGTGTCAATACTTCCTCTCCGAGATACAATCCTAATGCTAAGTGTGCTTATCACTCCAATAGCCCAGGGCATAGTACTGACGATTGTTGGGCTCTGAAGAACAAGATTCAAGATATGATTGAAGATAAACAGATTGAGTTTGACCCTCCTATCGAGACTCCGAATGTGATCAACGCACCTATGCCTAACCATGACAAAAGTTCCAATGCTGTTGGTGAGGATACTTACGTTTTCAACATAGATGACCTGACCATTCCTTTGATGACCGTTAAGAAGAATTTGCTGCAAGCCGGTGTCAATCCGGGATGTCCAGAGAATTATCGTTGGTGCCCATCTGCGCCTGATGGTTGTGCTTGGTTGAGAAGACGTGTCCAGTGCATGATGGATAACCGTGAGATACTATTTCTGAAGCCACCTGTGGAGAAGCTGTGTGAAGACATGTCTAAACTAAAGATCGAAGATGTGAGCAAAGCTGAACTATCTACATGGGATACCTTGGGGAAACCAAGTGGAAAGTTTGACTACATGGTGAAGTATACTGTTCCTGAAAGCTACAAAATTCCCATTGAAGATGTCAAAGTGACCGGATGGGGAGACGAGTTCCCAGAAGACTATGCTGATGTTAACACAATAAGGATTTCCTCTGCTGATCCTGTGCCTAGAGTGGCACCTCTCATCATCGCTTCTCCCAGACCAGTTCCATATTCCTCTGACAAAGCTATCCCTTGGAATTATGGAGCTGATGTTTACTATCATGGCGTCAAGCAAGACCCTCTGACCATTGAGGACCTTACAATTGAAGCTACCATTCCTGACATTGACAACATCACCGGATCAAGTAAGGTGACCAGAACCAGAAGGGTGTTCTCTCCAGATATCTCTCCTCCAAAAGACACTGCGACTCCAGCTCGCATTCCAGCTACCGAATCAATTCCCCCAAGCTAGAGGGAAGGAACCAGTGACTCATCCTGCTCAGACAGAAGTACCAAAGGAAGTTGCTGAAGACGCCTCTAAACAAGAAATGGAGGAAATTCTGAAGATTATCAAGAAGAGTGACTACAATGTTGTGGAGCAGTTGGGACAGACTCCGTCCAAGATCTCCATGCTTACTCTGCTCTTGTGCTCCGAGGCTCATGCCAAAGCCTTAGTGAAATTTCTGAAGAATGCTCATATACCGCAACACACTACTACTGATCAATTCGAAGTTTGTATTGCTAGCCTGGCTGCCAACAATGGCCTAGGCTTCTCTGATGCTGATTTGACTTCTGCCGAAAAAAAACACAACAAAGCCTTGCACATCTCTGTTGAATGCAAGAGCATTACTCTGTCTCATGTCTTGGTAGATACCGGTTCTGCTCTGAATATTCTACCGAAGAGTGCTTTTGACCGACTTGATGTTGAAGGATTGGTCCTGAAGCCCAGTGACATTAATGTGCGAGCTTTTGATGGTTCTAAACGAACAGTACTCAGAGAGCTCATTCTACCTGTCAAAGTCGGTCCCAGACTTTTGACTCTACTTTCTTTGTCATGGACATCCGTCCAGCTTACTCTTGCCTACTTGGACGCCCTTGGATACATGGGGCGGCATTACCTCTACCTTGCATCGAAGTTGAAGTACCAAAGGGAAGGTTGTTACGATATGTGGTGAAGAGGAATACATGGTCAGTCATCTGCAGTCATTCTGATACCTTGAGATGGAAGGTGAATTCTTTGAGACTCCCTGTCAAGCTTTTGAAACAATCCCCAGAGTCATGCCTGTTGACTCTCCTATCACTCCTGAAGTTACACGGCTCCGCGATGGCCTCTCTAAAGGATGCTCAGCGCGGTTGAAGAAGGAGGTAGTGCTATTTGGGGTCGACTCCCGATCTTCCTTTCAAATCGACAAGGTGGTTTAGGCTTCACCATCAAGGGTCGAAGATGATCGCCGTGACGTGCCAACTTCCTTTCCGCATCGCCGAGTGGAGTCCATGCTATAGGCAGCGACATCAACCGACATCGGCAAGTGGATCTTCCGACTCCGACAATGGACTCGAATTGGAAGGCGAAGGCGTCATACCAATCTCCTTTAGCAGAGTAATTGCTCTTGTTTTGTTTTTTTCGTATTTTCTATGTTTTGAACAATAAACTTTAAAGCCTAGTGCCTTGCCCGGGCCATCATGGCTCGTTTGTGAGGGTTATTATCTGTCATTTGCATATTTTCATTCAATAAAATCGTTGGACTTTTGCATTTAAATTTTGTTCTCTTTCTTTTACTTTATCACCCCTTCAAAAAGCTATGTGTTTCTTACACACACCCACGTGATACACTGCAGAGTCATTCCGAATCTCGTTGATAACAGCTATTCTATTGCTAAATATGACTTCGATAATCCGATCTACCAAGCCGAAGACGAAGGTGAGGAAGATTGTGAAGTGCCAGGAGATCTTGTCAAACTGCTACAGCAATAAGAGCGAGTTATACAGCCACACGAAGAGCCAATTGAGGTTGTGAATCTAGGTACTGATGAAGACAGAAAAGAGGTCAAGATAGGAGCGGGTCTTGAGAACAGTGTCAAAGAAAGACTGGTTCAGATGCTACGAGACTATATCGAGGTTTTTGCTTGGTCATACGAAGACATGCCAGGTCTAGATATTGATATTGTGGTGCACCGATTACCAACAAAAGAGGTTTGTCTCCCGGTGAAACAGAAGGTTCGTCGTATGCGTCCTGAGATGTCAGAGAAGATCAAAGCCGAAGTTATGAAACAGTTCAACTCCGGTTTTCTAGGTGTTACTTCTTATCCATAGTGGGTTGCAAACGTGGTGCCCATACCAAAGAAGGATGGTAAAGTACGAATGTGTGTAGATTACAGAGATCTGAACAAAGCGAGTCCGAAAGACGATTTTCCACTTCCTCATATTGATGTTCTGGTTGACAACACCGCCCAGCACAAAGTCTTCTCCTTCATGGATGGTTTCTCCGGTCACAATCAGATCAAAATGGCTCCTGAAGACATGGAGAAGACTACTTTTGTTACACAGTGGGGCACTTTCTACTACAAAGTAATGTCGTTCGGGTTGAAGAACGCAGGCGCCACTTATCAGCATGCCATGGTGGCATTATTTCATGACATGATCCATCACGAGATAGAGGTCTACGTCGATGATATGATAGCTCGATCCCAGACTGAGGAGGAACATCTCAATCATTTGCAGAAGTTGTTTGATAGGTTGAAGAAGTACAGACTAAGACTCAATCCTAACAAGTGCACCTTTGGAGTCAGATCCGGTAAACTCCTAGGGTTTGTTGTCAGCAATAGAGGTATTGAAGTTGACCCTGCCAAGGTTAAAGCTATCCAAGAAATGCTAGCTCCCCGCACCGAGAAGGAAGTCAGAGGTTTCTTGGGACGATTGAATTACATTGCAGTTCATTGCTCATCTAGCGCTACTTGTGAGCCAATCTTCAAGTTGTTGAAGAAAGATCAAGTAGTGGAATGGAGCAACGATTGCCAAATCGCTTTTGACAAAATTAAGGAGTACCTACAGAATCCTCCTATCCTGATGCCGCCTGTCGAAGGAAGACCTCTTATCATGTTCTTAACAGCGTTAGAGAACTCAATGGGGTGTGTGTTGGGGCAACATGACAAGTCTGGTCGAAAAGAGTATGCAATATACTACCTTAGCAAAAAGTTTACCGACTATGAAACAAGATACTCACGCTCGAGAAAACTTGCGGCGCTTTGGCTTGCTGCTCGATTAAGGCAGTATATGTTGACTCACACTACCTTGTTGATTTCAAGATGGATCCGATAAAATACATCTTGAGAAACCAGCTCTCTCGGAAGAATAGCAAGATGGCAAATGATCTTGACCGAGTATGACATCCAGTATACTTCTCAGAAAGCAATCAAAGGAAGTGTAGTAGCCGATCATTTGGCTCATCAAGCCGTAGATGACTATCAGTCTATGCAATTCGAGTTTCTGGATGAAGATGTTTTGTTGAATTCTTGATTGTGAAGAACCGAGGACAGAAGGACACGAACAAGGATCCCGATGGACCATGGTCTTTGATGGAGCCTCAACGCACTTGGCAATGGCATTGGCGCCATCATTACATCTCCTACGGACACGCCTTTCACCGCCAGACTATGTTTCAGTTTTACAAACAACATGGCCGAATACGAAGCATGTATCATGGGTATTAAAGCTTCTATTGACTTAAGAATCAAATTCTTGCAAGTATACGGAGACTCAGCTTTGGTGATCAGTCAGATTAAAGGGGAGTGGGATACGAAGCATCCGAATCTCACTCCATATCGAGAGCATGTTCTAAGTCTGATCCCCTACTTCGAAGAGGTTACTTTCGATCACATCCCACGAGAAGAGAATCAGTTGGCAGACGCTTTGGCTACTATGTCGTCTATGTTCAAGGTTAGATGGGACAACGAGGCTCCCCAAGTCATCATTGAAAGGTTTGACGAACCAGCATACTGTTGTGAACTTGATACATAAGAGAAACCTTGGTTCTACGATGTGAAAAGGTACCTTGAGACTCAAGAATATCCCGCAGGGGCATCTGTCAATGATAAGAAGTTCTTGAGAAGGTTCACATCTAAATTCTTCCTCAGCAACGACATCTTATATAAGCGCAACCACGACTTGTGCTTACTTCGCTGTGTAGACCGGAAAACAGCGGAACGTATCATGGAAGAGTTACACAAAGGCGCATTTGGTACCCACTCCAGTGGACATACCATGGCTAAGAAGATTCTGAGAACAGGTTACTATTGGTCCACCATGGAAGCTGATTGTCATCGCTATGCTCGATCTTGTCACAAATGCCAGATATACGCAGACAAAGTACACGTACCTCCAGTACCTTTGAATGTTCTTACCGCTCCTTGGCCTTTTGCAATGTGGGGCATTGACATGATTGGAGAAATCAAGCCCACTGCTTCCAATGGACATCGTTTCATCCTTGTGGCAATTGATTACTTTACCAAATAGGTAGAAGCAGACTCGTTCGCATCTGTTACCAAGAATGTTGTGGCTCGATTCATCAAGCATAATCTTATCTGTCGATACGGCACTCCCGAAAGGATCATCATAGATAACGGTTCTAATCTCAACAATAAGATGATCACCGAACTCTGCACGCAGTTCAAGATCAAGCATCACAACTCTTCTCCATATCGGCCTAAGATGAATGGCGCGATGGAAGGCGCCAATAAGAACATTAAGAAGATTATCTGAAGATAGCGGTGACTTACAAAGATTGGCATGAGATGTTACCATTTGCTCTTCATGGTTATCGCTACATCACGAACATCCACGAGGCAACCCCTTCTCTCTTGTATATGGTATGGAAGCAGTCCTACCCATTGAGGTTCGAGATACCCTCAACAAGAGTCCTCCAAGGGCGAGTTAGGTGAAGGCGATTGGATCCAAACTCGCCTTGACGGATCAATCGATTGATGAGAAACAACTCGCATCCATCGCCATGGACAGATCTATTAGAAGCGAATGATCGAGCATTCAACAAGAAAGTCAAGCACCAAGTCTACCAAGTCGGTGATCTAGTAGTCAAGCGCATCATTCTCCCACAAGGTGATCCCAAGGGCAAGTGGACTCCCACATATGAGGGACCATTTGTAGTCAAGACATTATTTTCCGGTTGAGCTATGATACTTAGCACCATGGATGGAGGACTTCCACACCACAGAATGCGGACATAGTCAAAAAATACTACGCATAAACGAGACCCGCTAGGTCGACTGACCTAGGAAAAAATAAGGGCATCCTGGCGAACCAAAAGGGTTCGGGCAAAAGTTAAGGATATATACAAAACATGTACACCCGGCAAGTCGAAAACTTGAAAAGGCGGCTTGGGCAAAAAAGGGTATCCCAGTAGATTGAAAACCCGAAAGGGCGGTCTAGGCAAAAGTTAGGGATTTAAGCGTACAACTATGTCTCGTTTAGATCATCGACCTACAGATTACTATCAACCTTCAAGATTCAAATGGTGAAGATCAATTCACTCACTTTCTACTGACAACAAGGAGATGAAATAGTCGAAATATATAAGTACTAGCATAGTTGGAACTTAACGAGATTGCTTCCGCGTAGCTTTTTACTTTTCCTGTGTATACACTACTTGGCCATACGCCACATTTCAAATAAATACAAGTTCTTTCTCTCCACAATTCTTGCTATTTTGTTATTTTTCATAAAGTCCAATATTTGCTTTGAATGATTATATGCATTTAACAATAAATATCTGCTTACAAACATGCGAAAAGTGAACAAACAAAAGTAATTACTACAGGCTCCAGGAATTGAGATGGCGACAAGAGTCACCAAAATATTCCCCATGAGGCATGATCCCACAAGGAGTCACCTACCTCCACGGTAGAGCATATGTCGGTCCCGGCGGTGATTCCACCTGACTTAGTCAGATTACACCAGTCTTCAAGCGGTAACATTCCACCCGTAGCCGAGGTGTTCATCCACAGCAGAATATCTTTCAACAATTCCCCTTTTCTCCAACAGCATTAGTATTTAGACTTGAAACTTGGTCAGATAGTGCATCGGAGGAAACCTACACCTCTTGTTCCTCAAGCCAGAGATTCCAACGGGCTCCAGATTCCTCTAACCCGTTTCCCCAGCAACTATTAAATGCTCTCCAGCAGGATCTACACACAAGATCCCCAGTAGAGCGCCTTCTGATCTCTCCCCAGCAGGGTCTATACACAAGATCCTCCGAGGCGCGCCCCTCGATCTCTATCATCCTCAACAATATCTAGGCCCAAGACTTGGTCAGACAAACCCTACTTCATCCCCAAACAAGAATCAGAAGTCCTCAAGTAGAACATCCGCATTTTCTTCAAGATGGATATGTTTTGAAATACCACAACATCTATCATTCATACATTATTCATAAAAGTCATAATTTGGGCACATGTCATTCATACATGTTGTCATGCATCATACTTTGCATAAGACTAACAAATTCCTATCAAAGCTTCTCTTGTTTTCTCCAAAACAGGTGAAAATCTCTTCTAAAAACAAGCGGTCCGGATTAATGCGAGCGGGCGGAAAACTATACGAGCGACCAACGTTGTCCTCGACAGATCCGGATTAATAAAACCGGGCGGAGAACTATACGAGCGATCACAAGTTATCCTCCAATAACAGGCATTGGACCAACACCCGAATCACAACAGGGAAGTTGTCCACATATTGCCGACTATTATCTCCTCAGAATAATCAGCACGAAGACTTATTCTGATTCTTTCTTATTACCAACAACAACTACAGAGTCTAGCGTACGACTCAGTTGCCTTGGATGGCATCTTTAAGCCCATCTCCGACTACTTGTCAACATTTCTCCACCTTCAGAATGCTGCATATTTGGTTAAAAAACCAATACAAACCAAAAACTTCATTCAAAGATGAACACGAAGTGTAACATACGACTCCCTCCGGATGGCATCTTAAGCCCATCTCCGTGCTCCTTTCATTTCCAGAAACATCTACAGAGCCTAGCGTACGGCTCACTCCCCAGCATCGATCTTTCCAGATGGCATCTTAAGCCCATCTCCGTCATCTCCCCTATTCAAAACAACAATCTCGAGTCTAGCATACGACTCATTCCCAGTGAAGTCCCAGATTCTCAAATGGCATCTATAAGCCCATTCCGCATCATCGACCACCGGTGCAAATTTTCGGTGTACTCGAGTGTTCAATCATCTTCTACCTCCAGGTCACGAAAGGCAAAGCATGCCAATCTAACCCTTCCAGTACAAGAAGATTGAACAGGGGCAGCTGTCATACCCCAAAATTTGCCCTCTTACTCCTCAAGACATTTCATACATCCATGCTCAAGGATTTCTCAAGGGTTGATCAGACAAACCCTCTCCTAGACAATCAACCCAAACTAGGGTTTGGCAATTCTCAGATCCAGATGGACTTCCAACATCTCCAATGGTCATTATGCCTCCTCATATGCTTCAAATATTCTCCATGTCAAGTTTCAAGCCTCACAGGTCAACTTTCCTCAGACAATTGCTCAGATGGTTGAAAATCAGTTGTATTGGACAAAAAGTCAACTATGGTCAACATACAGTCAAAACTTCTGATTTTTGGTCAACATCCTCATTTTGAAGTGACATTCATCATTTTATCAAGGTTTGATCATGATTCATCAAGAAAACTCAAGATTTGCTCAAAGTCAAACTTTCAAATTATGGTTTTCAATGAAAAGTCAAGCGAACTTTGGTGATCATAACTTCTTCATACTTTCTCAGAAATTTTTCCACCACCTCTTGTTTTGAAGGAAATTCAATTCTCTACAACTTCATGTCTCACAAGAATGTTCAAAAAATGCTTCATTTGGAAAGTATGGACCAAAATATTACAGGTCCTTTTCAAAGTCAACAAAAAGTCAACATTTTGTTTTGAAGATATATTGAGCATGGAAACTCCAATTGATATGAAACTAAAGAGGTTGTTTAGAGGACTCCTAGATATTTCTAAAAAGTCCAAGAACATGCAAAAATGTGGAAAATTGAGCAAAATACACCTTGTGCAAGTTGGGCAATTTTGAAGAAGTGCACAAAGAGAGATACTTGTAAAAATCAAAATTTTTGCAAATGGGCCTACTTTTTCTTCATCCAAACTTGTTCCTTATACAATTTGGAACATCCAAGCCCAATGCCACGAATTTGTATTTTATTTTTCTATTTAATTTGGATTTTAATCATTTAAATGCAAATTAAATTCAAAAATAAGGTATAAAATCAAAATTAATTGCAAAATTGATTTTTCTCTCATCCTTGAGATCCAAGTAACCCAAGGAAGCTGGCAAATTTCGAAATTTGATTGGATTTGGAAAGAAATTGATTGAAATTGATCAAAAAAAGATGAAATTTCATTTTGTACAAAATCAAATATGTTTTGCATTGATTGATGAAGATTTTTTCCTCAAATCAGCTCCAATTCCATCCAATATAAATATACAAAGCATAGCACATGAATAAAAACGAAAAAATTGCTTGTAGAAACCCTAACCTAGAGCCAAAAAACCGTGCTCTTCAAGCTACTAGCAACCCTTGTTCCAGCTCGTTTCAATTGATTTTGAGGATCCAAACACGTTCCTTGATACCCCAGGAGTGATTCCATACCTTCACATCATCCAAAAGCATCAAGAATCAAGAATCACGAAATCCGAATTTGGTTTGTTCATGTTTTTTTCAAAATCGATTTCCATTATTCATGCATTTTTAACATGTTTTGTTGTTGTTTTCGTGCTTAGAACAAGGTTTGCAAGCTTTTTGGGTTATCCAATTGAATTTTCGTGGCCTAGAGCATGATTCACCATGGTTAGGGTTTCCTGTGCCATTTTAGGGTTTCTCGAAATAGGACAAATTGGACAAAAAGAACACCACCATCGTGTTCAGAATGATGTTTCCAATCGAATCATGCCCTTGAATCTCATTTATATTACGTGTATTGCATTTTAGAAATTGCAGGGACTATAGCGTCGCACTGAGACCGACGCTATCTTTTCAAAAATTCGAAACGAAGAAGACGATGGTTGGCGCGCAATCTGGGCAATCAGAGCTTGTTTTCAGTTATAACACTTTCGTGTCATTGTTTGAACAGATTGACACTCTAGCTCAGTTGGTCAGGGCGCGTGCATGTGAACCAAGGGTCTCCAGTTCCAATCCTGGCAAGACCCATATATTTTTACTCTTTTGCAAAACTTCATATTTTTTCATATTTTCTATTTCTTTAATATTTTTGCATCTATTTAATTTAACTTTAAATAATTTTTGCCATGCATTTACAAAACACAAAAAATATTTTTTCTTTTTGCATTATCTTCAGAAAATGTTTATTTAATTTATAAAATTAAAAATATTATTTTTGCATGCATATTTAATTTAATATCTATTTTGTCATTTAAATCACTTTCAATTGATTTTTAATTATTAAATTACCTCCAAAAAATCCCAAAAAAATATTTTAGCATATTAATGTTATTTCCATCATGAAATATTTTTCTCATTCAAAAATTATTATTTTTACTAACATTTTCCTCTTATTCGATTTCCTCGTATTTTCCGATTCCTCATCTTTTCACAAGTTATCCCGTTTCGGACAATTTCTTTTTATCGTTTTCTTTTTCCAATTATGTAATTGCCTATGGGATGTAATAGTTTAATTAGGACTTTTATCTTCCGCATTTTAAATTATGTATCTTCTCCAAAGTCATGTAATAGCGTAGGATTTATCTTTCCGCACTTTACTTTCCGCACCCTATAAACTGCTAGTAACTACGCGTGTATGGCAAGATAAAATTGGACATAGATCACTTCTAACTTCAAGATAATATATCTGAATTCAACACACTCTTTCACACATGCACCCCTTAGGGTAATTCTCTCTCGTTGCCTTTACGAATACAAATGGTCAAGTCCCTCGAACGTAGAGGTATCCTAGCACCGTTGCCTTCAAAAACAAATCATCATAGTCCCTTCGATACAAAGATCATAGACCCACGATGTCGCCTACGAATACATGATCTTGACCCTCGATTGTTGCCTACGAAAAATGATGATCGTCCCTTCGAATGTGCTAGGATACTTCCTACAAGTTGCCTTCTATGACCATCCGATGTCCCTTCGAATGTCCCTTCGAATGTCCCTTCCACATCCAACGAATAGGGTTACCTACCAACTAATGGTACGGATAGCGCTATTCTAAAGGAAAGTAAAATAACACAAAAACGACCAATTCTGAGTAGGTAATAAGACTTTTAGTTGCTTGCTCTATCAAAATGCTTTTCACACCACACACTTTTGTCAAAGTTCAAACTCTTTTCAAAAACGAAACATTTCCGAACACTTTGTATACATTCCTACATGAATCATTACAAAGTCAAAAGTGAAATGCCTTTTTCAAAACATTTTTGGCAAATGCACAGAAAGCAATTTTTAAAGTGATCTAAGAGCAACTAAGAGCCCGTAGATAACTACGGATGGAAAAGGGTGCTAATACCTTCCCTTTTCATAACCTTCTCCCTTACTCAGAATCTAACGAAGGTCTTTTTCTGTACCTTTTACCTTCCCTTAATTGGATACAAAAACCTACAAAGTCAGTTCACCGTATTACACTACCCAATGAAACCTTTATCTTAGAAGCCCATCTAAGATAAGAGAACCTCTTCTCACTCCCTAGTGACACCTATTTGTTGCAAACCCCTGCAACAAAAACAACCAGTTTGTAGAACACCACTCCAAACATATAAACAGTCAAAAACTCTTTGACAAAAATACTTGGAGTTACTTCAAAGTCTTCTCCAAGAACACAACTCAACTCATTGCTTCACAGCTTCTAAGTGAGTACAATAATCCTCTTGCCTACCTTCGAGGTACAAATCAGTGACCATCCCACAATCTGGGTGGTTCACTTACATGGCTAACCCTAATGATTACATCTTTCTATATTTGGTTAGCTTACTAAAATTAGGTTACAATGTCCTTATTTATAACCTATTACCCAACTAGATTTGGGCCTTCAAACAACAACTTATAGATGTAACAAACTGCAGTAACAAACTCTACAGAGAAACAAACAAGCAGAAAACTTATCCTACAATCAAGGCCTTCAATCGATTTCTCTCTTTAGCTTCTGATTGAATCTTCTAGACCTCCACATATACCTTCACAAACACGCCACATATGATGCATAGTATTCCCAGAATATTCTGCACAATTTAAAACAGAACGATAACAAACTTAACTGTTTAGTAGCGTGATGTCTAATGTCTGATGTCTGATGTCTCGGCATCTCATTTGACATGTTGTACAATTGTTGATTTTACTCAACACAACATGTTTAGGCATTCCAATAGGACTTTTGCTGCATATATCCTATTGTATAATATATTGTTGCTGCTTTTATTTGTTTTACAAAAATTAAGCCAATCCTTAAAATCAAGGAACTTACAATCTCCCCCTTTGGCAATTTTTGGCTAAAACAAATAATTACAAGTATAGGACATTACATTGAGACAACAACAACAACTTATAATTAACAATTTACAATAAAAATTCTTCTACTTCATCCATGGTCTTCTGCTCATAGCTACAGGTCTTGAGTTGCATGTGATGTCTAAACATCTCATTTGACATCTTCATTTCTCTATGGAGCCAACGCCAGGTGTGCAAGGTAGGAGAGTTCTGAAGACTCGGTGCTAGATTGGGAGATAAACTACCCCCTAAGTAGCATAAGAGACATTTCAAAGGGAATTCTGAAATTTATCCATGTAACTCAGAACACAGGTCACACTGTGTTCATAACTCAGATCACACATCACAAAGGATTTCCATACAGGAATGTGATTTTTGGTTTGGTTACCATTTGTGAACTTACTCCTTCATTCGTAGAAGCGGCAATGGGACCAGAAGTAGTAATTGTAATAGAAGCAATACAACTTTTCTCCCCCCTTTTAGCCAAAACTTGGCAAAGGAGGTTCTCACATAACGGATCCATGCACAAGAAGCCAGATTCAAATAAACTTCATGATGTTGAGGCAATAAATATTTTATTTAATGTTAGAGGTGGATGAGTCCTCTATAAATAGGCTTAGGAAATAACGACACGGTCTTTGGTCAAGGGGAATAAATTTTGGCTTGAAAGACTCCACTAAAAACAAACATGTATCGTCCAAACTAACTCTGTCTCCTTTTATTATTTCTGGAAGATTCCTCTTGATAGAGTTAGTTCCAACAAATTGCATGGGTCACCTCACTTTTGTACACCATGCAGGAGTCATGAGCATGTGATTGCTACCTCTTCTTTCACCAGTCCAAGCTGCCTCTTTCTAAGATATCTATGACCCCATAAACTTGCAAAGACACTTCTTATTTATGTTCCTTGATTATGGATATTGATCCCTTGGTCAAGATCGCACAATTGTCCTTGATCCTTCTTAAGCATAGGTCTGAATACCAACATGCTTCCAATATAAGTGTCCTATTATATTTGCTACAGAATACTTTCTCCCCCTCATTTGTAGCTTGACATAATCAGCATCAAAAAATAGATGTTTAAACATCATATAGGACATTCACAAATGCACACGCATAGTTATTTTCGCCCTTTATAAACATCTCTAGTAAAATTTGGAACACAAGACATAGTTGCTTCCTTTCCACGGATCATTACATTTGGAAACACATTAGCGGAAATTTGTAAAGTATGTCTAAGGGCATTGCTTGAAGGCAAAGGTCCCTACAGATTAAGGACCAGTCTTAAATGAAGATAGTTTTTGAAATACTTTACAAAGCTAAGTTGGAAGTACCAGAAAAGACATGTCGGGAGAATGAGTCGAAAAACCAACCAATCGACCAAACAGCCAGAACGAAATTGTGTTGAAAATAAAACTAAATCGACAAAGTGATATGTTGGTCGATTCGACATAAGTTTGGGTCGAATGAAGGCGTCAGTCGAAATGGTCGTACTGTCAAAGATGTAGGCCAGGGGACTTAGGAAATATTATTACACCTTAAGAATATATCAAAACCGAAAGCAGTTTCCTTCTGAAGTAATGAAGCGGGAAAGACTCAGAATAAGGAGAATGTGGGCAGTTGTCTTAGAAGATTATGGGTTTGAAGCGTTAAATGAATGGAGAAATCGTGTGTAGCAGATGTCTCTAATTTATATCTCGTCCGTTGATTACTTTTAGTAGTTACCTTGTAAAGTACTATAAATAAGTTAGTATGTTAGAATTTTAAGTGTGTTCATTTGTATCTTCAAATTTCTTGCCAAAACAATGCTCAATTTCGCGCTAAAGGAAGAAAGAGTCATTCAAGCCTTTGATGTACGTGAATCACTATCATACCCCAATTTTTGACCTAAGATACCACCTTACATATGCATCTTGCATTACTATGATTCGAGCGAATAGGTGGTGTGGCTTCTAGAAGTCAAAGTCAGGTTTCTTTAAAATTTCATCTGTTCAAGATGTGATCAATAAGGGTTTGAGTTTCCACTCACCTAAAATGATCTATCTTAATCAATCATCAACAGTTGATCTTCAGATTCCCAACATTTTCTCATGATCTACCATGAATCGACCAATTAGGGTTTTTATCGAGGATAGGGAATCATTGACTTTCTGCTCAATGAAAGACCTATTTCCTTGAATATTGATCTTAAAATCTTCAATGCAACATCTTGACCTAATTTCTTGGTTCAAAACATTTCAAAAGTTCATGTTTCTTCATCAGACAAATTCTGAATCATCTGATAAAAATTCATCTACTTTGAAAAGTCAAACTTTGACTTTTGGTCAACTTTTTCAAGACCAAACTTTTTCAAACATAAAAACATTTCAAATGATCCATCATGATCATAAAAAATCAAGAAATATGAAAAGTCAACAAAAAGTCAAGATTTGAAAAATTTCTAACACTTAGAAAAATTTTCAAGTGTTAAAAAACATGGTTTTTTCCTACTTTCATGGCCATTTTTCACCTAGATCCATTTGGAATCAGAAAAAACTCAAAACATGAAAGTTGTAGCTCTTGTTACAAGATTTCCAAAATGTCCAAGAACTTGCAAAAACATTTTGTCTAGCTATACTTTTGATTTTGAAACATAGAGCTCCAAAACCATGGAATTTCAAGTACATGCTTCAAAATTATAAGTCATTTTTTGCAACTTCTCCTTCTAGAAGCCTTGTCATCACTTAGAGGTGGATTATAACTGATAAATATCGGTTGTGAATGATTGAGAAGGGATTGGATCAAGGAGAAAAAACTTAACCATGGTTAAGAAAGTAACTTTTGCATTAAATGCAAAAGATTCCATTTTACCTCTTAACCAAGTTGCAAGTTTCCTTCAATGATATCTTTGCCAAATCATTCAGAATTCTTGTCCTATAAATAGAGGTCATTTACTCATTTTCAAACCACTCCAAAGCTATTATAATCAAGCTTTCACTCTTCCTTTCTTGAAATTCAAGTTTCTAAGTCATAAGAGGAATTTTGCAAATCTCAAATCTTGCAAAATTTGAGTGAACTTAAGTTTCTAACATGTTCTAAATATCATTTAGAAGTAATTTAAAACCTAAAAGCAACACAAGAAGTGATCAAACTCATAAACAAAATCAAAAAACCAAAACTTGCAAAACGATGCCTTAACTTGCCATCTCTTAATTTGCTCGTGCTAACTTTGATTTATCACTTCAAACACCTTCCATATACTTCATAGAAGTAATCCATATCATCATCACTGACCTGTAACAACTCTAAACCCGAAATAAAAACTCACTTTAATTGGCTGCATGTTGACTTGGTCAGAGAGTTCTAGCCATCCTCAGGACAAACTAAGGGTAGCAACACATTCAGGGAGGTTCAAGGAAGCTAAAGCAATCCTTACTTTGCACATGGAAGTTGTAGAACTCGAACTGGTTTTTCATACCAAGAGGTAAGTTTTTCAAACTTTGAATCCTCAATTCATGCCCTTTTAGCTTTAAAATTGAAAAGCAAAATGTAGACATTCAATCACTAAAGCTATCTGGGTTGTTAATTGGAACTAAAAACAACTGAGTTTCAAGAATTAACAATTATTTTAGTTAGGGTTCAAATTGGGATTGTTAAAATTCGTGATAATCTTTGATTAATAATAAAAACAAAACACATATTCATAATCGTGGCAAAAATCTAGATGAAATAGCATTTTACACTTTTAAAATTGATCAAGATTTGAAAAAATTCGAAATTCCATGGCCATGGTGTTTTTTCTGATAAAGAAGAAGAAGAAGTTCAAAAATTCAATTTCTGACTTTGGATTTAAAATATATATTTGTGGTTTAAGTTAAATCAACGGATGTATTACCACCTCAGTGGTTGCCAGCACGTTTATCATGTTCCTTGCCATGCCATAAGGCACGGGTTCGAATACCCCTGGGACCTTTTTATTTTTCCAAACTTCATTTTCACTTGTTTTTAAACATTTCAAAGACTTGTTTTTTAATAAAATTAACTGGAAGCGTGTAAATAACAAGACAAGCACTTGGCTCAGGGGTAAAGCTTTTCAATTCAAAGCCAAAGTTCATGAGTTCAAACCTCCTTAAGACCAAAATAAATTTTTACCACTTGTTTTCTATCAAACTTCAACATTTTCAAAAACCAATCAAAACTTCTCATTTTGAGATGATTTTTTGCACACTTGTCATTTAATATACCTATTTTATGATTATGTCAAAAAAATCCAAAAATATTTTCTTTTGATTATATTTTTATTAAGTAAAAAATGAGACATTTTAAGTATTCTTAATACTTTTCAAAGATGTTTTCTTTCAAACTTTCAAAACTCAAATCTTTTTAAAACTTCTTGTGAATATACTTCACTTCCCAAAATCATTTTCAAAACCTTTTCAAAATATTTCAACAAACTTACACTCCTTTTTTCCATGATCGACTCAATTTGAAGATAAAGCCGAACCAATTTTTTCCTCGAACTTCTTAATCGATCATGGGCCTCCCTCACGGTGTAAGTCCCAATCCTTTTATCTACATATTAAAACTTTCTTTGTACATATTCAATCATCTTATTGAATATCCAAGTATAAACAAACTTCGTTCGTTTATTTTCATTCGCTTGTTGATACACCAATTCCATTGGTATTAACAGAAGAATTATTCCCGGTGAAACTCCTCTTAAACCAATGGGCCTCCCTCACGGTGTAAGTCCCAATCCTTTTATGTACATATTAAATTTTCCTTGTACATATTCAATCATCTTTTATCCAAGCATAAACAAACTTCGCTCATTTGTTTTCATTCGCTTGTTTATACACAAAATCCATTGGTATTAAGAGAAGAATTATTCCCGGTAAAACTCCTCTTAAAACTAATGGGCCTCCCTCACGGTGTAAGTCTCAACCCTCCTATGTACATTTTCATTTCCTTGTACATAAACACCCCTTCATGTGCATATTCATTTCCTTGTACATATTCAAAATATTCAAGTTACACTTGCTTTAAAATGCTTGTTTTATACACTTGTTTATATTTTCTTCATAAACTCATGTGAATACATATCATACTTGTTTATATAACTGTTCAGTTATAACATAACAATTAGCCTAACAACTAGGTTCCCCTTTAGCCTCCGCTTGGGCTTTATACAAGATAACTCATTCATCTGAGTTTCGCCTCCTCTTAGGCTTCATATAAGACAATACTCCCCTATTGAGTTAGCCTCCTCTTGGGCTTCGTTCAAAAGAACTCCTCATTGAGTTTAGCCTTCTCTTGGGCATCAAATAAGAAAGAGACCTGGAAATCTCTTAACAACCTCCTATTGGGCTTCCAATACAAAGAATCATCCGCGCTAGGATAGAACCCTAAGAGTATGATTTCCCAGTGAAATCACTCTTGAATCCTAAGAGGATGGTTTCCCGGTGAAACCACTCTTAAAGCCAAAGCCAGACATACCTTATAGCTTCCTCTTGAGCTTCATACAAGGACCCTCGATGACCCTCAGAATGTCTTCTCTTGGGATTACAATACAAGGACCCATGGGCTTCTTAAAAGCATCCCCCTAATCCAATCAATTTCTCCTAAGAGATTTAGACATTTATCATCTCTATGAAAGAAGTATCTTATCTATCACATCACATACAATCAAAAACTTTTCAAACACTTTTCAAACAAAAACATCTCTTAATCGTAAGTGGTAACGCTTGTACACTCAAGAAAAACACCCAATGCTTACAATTAAAAGATTCAATCATCTTTCGAACATCTTTCTTAAACTCGTAAGTGGTAACGCTTGTACACTCAAGCAAAACACCTATAACTTACGACGAAAGATTTAATCAATCATCTTTCAAAAATGTATGTGATGAAATAGATTAGATACATTTTCATTAAGATGACATTCGTCTTTGTCTCTTAATAACACTCGTTGCTTCCACTAGCATAAGTGGGAACTACGATTGCTCTGACTTTCTCAACATCCCTTTGAGAATACGTAGGGACAAGGTCTCATCCTTGGCGAGCAAATTTCTTTCTCCCTCAAACCAAACAAACCATAGATCCCTTTAGATCTGAGCTACAAATGCTTTGATTCCCATTAAGGGATATGTATGCAGAAGATCCTAATGATCTTTGCGAGCACAATAATAACAAAACCTAGGATCCCACATAAAATACCTTTCTTAAAGTCAAAAGGAGAAACTTTCCCATCAATAGAAATAGCAATTTAAAACACACAAACATATCAAACATATTCATATATAAAGCTATAGATAACTATATATATTTAGGGTGCCACATCTATTCCCTTTATATAACAAACCCCCTTGCCCGGAATCTCCCCAATGCGTTGCATCTAGTTCGCGCTAGTCGTAATGCATATCATATCAATTGAGGGTATTGCAACTTTCCCCTTTTTCATAATCATTTTCTTGTGTTGGAAATAATAAAGCTTGATGCCCGCGACATCTTTATAAACAAATCAAAGCGATAAATCGCTTGAGCGGAGAATTAATTCGATTCGATTCCCTCGCGCGTCACTTTGAGCAGAAAAAATGGCGACTCTGTAGTCGCTAAATTTTATTTTCAAAAAAATGTGACTCGCCAAAGAGCACCAAGCTTTTTGTTTTCAAAAGAAAAAAGAAGGGATAAGCTTTCATATGTGCATATGTTTGTTTTCTTTATTGTGTGTTTTGCGATTTCATCGATGGAAAGAAATCTAACCGGTTTAAGAAACATTTTAAGATCTAGGTGGGGTGTAGTCTATTAACGTGTGGAAAGTTTCATTACTTACTGAGTTAATTTGAGATCCCTCTCTCAGTGGAGGTTGTCTTGGGAGTATTTGTGTTTAGCAAGTATTTGCGAAGACATTTTGCTTTCGAGAGAACTAACGAAGCTGAGTGGTTGTAGAACACATAACCCATCCTGGCTATTTAGGATGTAGTGCAGAAATTATTCAAGCATAAGATTAGAATAGTTGTCATGCAAGACTATGATCAAGCGAGTTTTTCTTGAAAAATATTATTGGACTTCGAGTATTCAAAAAATCCGATAATATTTCAAAGAGATTAGAGTGATGGACATTAGAGGAATATTTACCAAGAAATATAGTTTTAGAACTCTTTTAACTGTCCTGAACACTAACGTTGATGAAGGACTTCTCAAAACTTTCGTTCAGTTTTACGATCCAGTTTATCGTTGTTTCACTTTCCCTGATTATCAGTTGATGCCTACTTTGGAAGAGTACGCACACATCCTAGGTATCTCAGTATCAGATAAAGTGTCTTTCAATGGTTTGGAAGCCATTCCTAAGTCACCAGTCATTGCAACAATGACTCACTTAAAGAAATATGAGATAGACAAAAACCTAACTACCAAAGGAAAACTCTTAGGACTAACTTCAAAGTTGCTAATCGAGAAGGCTCTTAAATTCTCTGAAGCCGGTAGTATGGTAGCCTTTGAAGTTGTGTTAGCTCTACTCATCTATGGATTGGTGCTGTTTCCCAAAGTCCCAGGTTTCGTTGATATTAAAGCCATAAGGATATTTCTGATTGGAAATCCTATTCTCACTTTGCTTGGTGACACGTGTAACACCCCTTCTAAAAACCCCGAATAATATTAATTATATCAATGATTAAAGTCATAATTCATCAGAGTTAACACGGAACAAGGGATGTCACTATTATTAAATAAAATAAAACTTCCAATTAAACAGTAGCCATGCTACACTGGGAATCATTATTCAATTAATTCAATCAATTTAAGACCATGTCTTACACAGCGGAAATTACCAGAAACCAAAACTGAATAAACCATAATTCATTTCAATGAGATTCAAAGAAACAATGAAATAATAACTAATTCCTCAACTAAGCGTTCCCCGATGTTACAATCTAATCGAGCATGACAACGCGACGCGGACTTAAAAGACAAGCTCTAGAGCCATCCTCACCAACTCCTCATCTGCTAACTTTAATCTGAAATTGTAAAGTAAGGGTGAGACTTCTCATAATTAAAACACATTATAAGCTTTTCAATCAATAATATATCACAAGCATATTATTTCACCCATTAGCATAAATTCAGATTCAACATGCCACCACCAACATACAAATCAATATGCATAATCAATAAACAACAAAAGAATTGTAACACTGGAAGACATCCTAACATGTTACAATCCCATGCAAACACAAATCGGACACAATGCATGTGGTACCAACACGTGACCAAGTCACCCAACGATCCATCATCAATGGGATCGGTAACCATCGATTCGTCCATAAACACCCGGACACGAATCCAGCCTAACCACCCATCCTCACTCGGGTATCGGTTAACGGCAATCCAAGTCAAATTCCGCACAATGGGAATTAACTTCACCAAAACAATGCATATGCACGCACATCACTAGCATGCAACATCAAATCAGTCTATGAAATACATCAACTTATCATAACTGAATCAAAACCAAAAACATGATATTCCAACCATCACGCATACAAATAACAGCAGCATAAACATGCCTTACAATCACACAACACTAATACATCCATCACCACATGTTCACTGCTACATACACATCAAGGTGCGTCAGTCAATAATCACCTATTTCGGAAATTCGACTCATTTTCAAAATAATTTCAAGTTTTAGAAAATCTTTTCATTTTATAAAATAGAGCATTAAATTTAAGAAATAATGTTCAAAACGGCACTCAAAACGGACTTACGGTTTAAAAGTTATGAATTTTCAAAGTTTGACATTTTTCAAAAATATACAATGAGAACCGGTTCCTACCTATCGGGAACCGGTTCTGCAGTTCAAAATCGACTTTACGGAAAATGTGTAGGAACCGGTTCCTACCCATACGAACCGGTTCACGAATTTTCAAGTTTTCACAAATTTTTCAAGTGGAACCCGGTTCCTACCCACTAGGAACCGGTTCATACGTGTTGCAGAGCCAAATTCTGCATTTTTGACAGCATTCCTTCATTCTCCACCAAACTCAAACATACCCATACGAATTGCTATATGAGAAACACCAAAATATATCTATTTTGCACCATTATAACATCAAACCACAATATTCCATCATTCCTATTCATCAACTGACACTCTAATTGTTTTCAATCTATAATCCGACACAATAGGGATAATTCTACGGAACCCTAACATTCTAAACCGGGATTCCCTAACATACTATGATCATACCATTGAATATCTAAACCGATAATATGCATTAACTAATCAAAATCACCCCTTACCTTGTGGGTTCTTCGAATTCTGACACCTTAGGTTTTCTTCCTTCCTTTCTCCTCTTCTCAACTTCACGTATGTGTGTTTTCTCCAACAATAACTCTTTTTCCTTCTTTACTTCTTTTATTCCTTTTATTCCTTTATTATAAATAAAATAAATTAAATAATGTGAGTAGAGTCTTTTACTCCTCACACCCTCACTTTACTCAACACACCTCTAATAATTTCATTCCTTTATTCCATAATTAATCCCAATAACTCAATATATTAATAAATTATGTTCTCAATTAAATTAATAATTAAAATCATAACTATTTAAGTATCAAATTATTTTGGGTGTCACTCTCCCCAACTAAAGAGTTTTCGTCCTCGAAAACATACCTTAAACGAAAGATTCGGGATCGAGTCCTTCATCTGACTCTCCAACTCCCAAGTGACATTTCCATCTGCTGGTCCTCCCAAGCCACTCTTACCAATGTGATCTCTTTGCCACGCAACTGTTTCAACTTCCGATCCTCAATTCTTGCAGGTACCGCTTCCACAGTCAAGTTCTCTCGTACCTGTATATCATCTATCCGAATCTCATGAGACGGATCAGCAATGTACAATGTACTTTCTTAGCTGAGATACATGGAAAACGTCATGCAAATTTGCAAGTGACGGCGGCAAAGCAATCTGATATGCAACTTTCCCAACTCTCTTGGTAATCTGAAACGGACCAATAAAACGTGGAGTCAACTTCTTTGACTTCAAAGCTCGACCAATACCAGTCATCGGAGTAACTCGCATAAAAACATGTTCTCCTTCACTAAACTCAAGATCCTTCCTCCTCTTATCGTGATAACTTTTCTGACGACTCTGAGAAGTCCTCATCTTCTCTGAATCATTTTAATCTTTTCGAAGTTTGTTGAACAATTTCCGGTCCAATCACAACACTCTCTCCAGATTCATACCAACATAACGGTGTCCGACACCTCCTACCATACAATGCCTCAAACGGAGCCATACGAATACTCGAATGAAAACTATTGTTGTAGGTAAACTCAATCAATGGTAGATAACTATCCCAAGCTCCAACTTTCTCCAAAACACAAGCTCTCAGCAAATCTTCGCGGTAGAATCGTTCTTTACGTACATCCATCTGCGGATGATAAGCGGAACTTAAATGCAACTTAGTACCCAAAGCTTCTTGCAATCCCGTCCAGAACTTAGATGTAAACCTCGGATCTCTATCCGACACCATACTAGAAGGAATACCGTGCAAACTCACAATCTTTTCAACATACAATTCTACCAACCTCTCCATCGGATAATCCATTCTTATCGGAATAAAGTGAGCAGATTTTGTCAACCGGTCCATAATAACCCAAATAGAATCACAATTCTTGCTGTCCTTGGCAGCGGACACAAAATCCATAGAATTCCATCCCATTTCCATTCGGAACAAACAACGGTTCCATCAATCTGGCGGTTTCGATGTTCGATTTTCGACTCTTGACAAACCAAACAAGCATACACAAACAATTTCCTTTTCATTCGGGCCACCAAAATAATTTCTTCAAATCATGGTACATTTTAGTAGCAGGGATGAATACTCGACCCTTCGATGTCGTTCTTCCAAAATGCTCTTCTAATCTCGGCAACATCGAACACACCCTATTACCAAATCTCATAACACCATTCTCATCAATTCTGAACTCACCTCCTTGACCCTGGGTTGATCAATGTCAATTTATCAACTAACCCAACATCAGATTTCTGCCCATTCCGAATTTCTTCCAAAATACCACTAGTCAGTTTCAACATACCCAATTTCACACTATTCGGAGTAGTTTCGCAAACTAAACTTAAATCTCTGAACTGCTCAACCAAATCTAATTCACGGACCATTAACATCGACATATGCAAGGACTTTCTGCTCAAAGCATCCGCAACAACGTTTGCCTTACAAGGATGATAATTCAAACCGAAATCATAATCCTTTAGGAATTCTAACCATCTCCTCTGCCTCATGTTCAACTCTTTCTGATCAAAAAGGTACTTCAACTCTTGTGATCACTGAACACCTTGAACCGAGAACCATATAAATAATGCCTCCATAATTTCAAAACAAATACAACAGCTGCCAACTCTAAATCATGAGTCGGATAATTCCTTTCATGTACTTTCAATTGTCTCGAAGCATAAGCCACCACCTGCTTATCTTGCATCAACACACCACCTAATCCCATTAATGATGCATCACAATACACAACAAAAGACTTAGTCGGATTTGGAAAAATCAAGATCGGAGCACTTGTCAACCTCCTCTTCTGCTCTTGAAATCCTTCCTCATTCAACATCCTAAGCGAACACGACCCTTCTGGTCAACTTAGTCAATGGCAGCGCTAGTTTGGAAAATCCTTCAATAAACTTAATAACACTTGCAAGACCCGAACTACGGATCTCAGAAGCATTCTTCGGCGCTTCCCACTGAGATACTGCTTCTACCTTTGTAGGATCCACAGCAATTCCATTCTTGGAAATCACATGACCAAGAAAGCTTACTTCCTCTAACCAGAATTCACACTTGGACAACTTCGCATAAAGCTTCTTCTCTTTCAACAATTCCAATACAACTCTGAGATGTTCTGCATGTTCTTCATCACTCTTCGAGTAAATTAATATATCATCGATGAACACCACTACGAACTTGTCAAGATACGGATGAAATATCCTGTTCATATACTCCATGAAAACACCAGGTGCATTAGTAACTCCAAACGGCATAACAGAATATTCATAATGTCCATACCTCGTTCTAAATGCGGTTTTGAATATCCTCGACTTCACACGAACGATGATATCGGATCTCGGATCAATCTTACTAAATACACAAGCTCAACTAGTTGATCCATCAAATTATCAATCCTCGGCAAAGGATACCGATTCTTGATTGTAACTTTATTCAGCTGTCTGTAATCAACACACAACCTCATTGAACCTTCTTTCTTCTTAACCAACAACAGAGCACCCACGGCGAAACACTCGGACGAATAAACTTCTTCTCAAGCAATTCCTCTAACGCTTCTTGATTCGACTAATTCGGATGCCGACATGCGATAGGCGCCATCGACACCGGACTAGTTCAAGAATCAAATCTATAGTAAATTCTACCCTCTCGGTGGCAATTCACTAACGTCTTAGGAAACACCTCGGAATTCATTCCTGCTGGCAATCCATCACTCTTTGCCTTTCCTCGCTTCTATTGCGAATATAACATAAACACCACAACACCATCTTTCACGCTAGGTTCATCTATTTAAGCGACATAGTCACATCACGACACCAACCTCTTGGGAAAAATAACCGTCTTCGAAAGCGGTTGATATGAACACGGTTGAATTCCAACGATTCATTCCAAGGATGATATCAAGTTGTTCTAGCGGTAGGCACCTAAATCCATACGAAACCCCTACCAAAAATCACAATAGGACAATTCCTACAAACATATGAAGTAGTCATTGAACCCGACGCAGGAGTGTCAATAACCATACTTCCATCCATATAAGAAATTTCCAAATTCAATCTTTTAGCACAATCCAAAGAAATAAAAGAATGTGTAGCTCCAATATTAATAATCGCAATCAAAGGTATGTCATTAATAAAACATGTACCTTTAATCAGCCGATCATCTGGCTTAGTATCTGTTCCAGACAACGCGAACACTTTACCACCAGCTTGCTCTTTCTTGGGTTTTGTGCACTGAGGACGAGTATGACCTTCTTCACCACAGTTGTAACAAGTCACCACTCTCACCCTGCAATCATTGGCCACATGGTCGAGTTTCCCACACTTGAAACACTTCTTATCATTACTCTTACAGTCCACCATACGATGTCCTGTCTCGCCACACCTGTAACACTTAATGGAAGAACCAGAATCTCCTCCACCAGACTTCTTCTAACCACCGAATCTCTAATTACTCCTATCATAAGGCTTACCACGATCCATCTGTTGCTTACCTTTCCTATCAACATACCCTCGAGCATTTGACTTAGTGCTAGCAAGGTCCTCCTCTAATATCCTACTACAGTCAACCAGATCAGAAAATCTTCGGATACGCTGATACCGAATACCTTGCTTAATCTCGTCACGCAGACCATTCTCAAACTTGATACATTTGGAAAATTCTCCATCTACATCGTTAGTATAATGAGCTTAATACTTCGCCAACTCAGTAAAATTTGAAGCATACTCACTGACAGTCTTGTTACCCTGCTTGAGTTCCAGAAACTCAATCTCCTTCTTACCTCGAATGTCTTCAGGAAAGTACCTCCTCAGAAAAGCCCTCCTGAACGCAGCCCAAGTCAGCGCAATACCATCTTCTTCCATTTCAGTTCTGGTAGCAACCCACCAGTCATCAGCTTCCTCTTCTAACATGTGAGTTCTGTATCTCACCTTGACCCTTGACCACGATCAATCACTCGAAGATCCTCTCGATCTCCTTCACCACTTCGAGCACCTTCGGGATCATGTGCACCCTTGAACAATGGAGGATTATTCCTCTGAAAATTCCCCAATTGTCGGTCAGTACCAATCACAGCTCCCTGCTGGTTCCCTCCGACCACTCCAGCCAACATTCCCAATGCTTCAGCAATAGCATCGTCATTCCTTCCATTACCTCTTCCGGCCATTGTTCTGTAACAAGACAAAATAATCTACATCAGCACACAAGTATCGATAGTGTTACTTCACACTAGTCGTATACTAAAGGGATAACGACACGAGACAAGACCAACTATGCTCTGATACCACTATTGTAACACGCCTTCTAAAAACCCCAAATAATATTAATTATATCAATGATTAAAGTCATGATTCATCAGAGTTAACACGGAACAAGGGATGTCACTATTATTAAATAAAATAAAACTTCCAATTAAACAGTAGCCATGCTACACTGGGAATCATTAATCAATTAATTCAATCAATTTAAGACCATGTCTTACACAGCGGAAATTACCAGAAACCAAAACTGAATAAACCATAATTCATTTCAATGAGATTCAAAGAAACAATGAAATAATAACTAATTCCTCAACTAAACGTTCCCCAGTGTTACAATCTAATCAGAGCATGACACTGACACGCGGACTTAAAAGACAAGCTCTAGAGCCATCCTCACCAACTCCTCAGCTGCTAACTTTAATCTGAAATTGTAAAGTAAGGGTGAGACTTCTCATAATTAAAACACATTATAAGCTTTTCAATCAATAATATATCACAAGCATATTATTTCACCCATTAGCATAAATTCAGATTCAACATGCCACCACCAACATACAAATCAATATGCATAATCAATAAACAACAAAAGAATTGTAACACTGGAAGACATCCTAACATGTTACAATCCCATGCAAACACAAATGCAGACACAATGCATGTGGTACCAACACGTGACCAAGTCACCCAACACTGATCCATCATCAACCGGATACAGTAACCATCGATTCGTCCATAAACACCCAGACACGAATCCAGCCTAACCACCCATCCTCACTCGGGTATCGGTTAACGGCAATCCAAGTCAAATTCCGCACAATGGGAATTAACTTCACCAAAACAATGCATATGCACGCACATCACTAGCATGCAACATCAAATCAGTCTATGAAATACATCAACTTATCATAACTGAATCAAAACCAAAAACATGATATTCCAACCATCACGCATACAAATAACAGCAGCATAAACATGCCTTACAATCACACAACACTAATACATCCATCACCACATGTTCACTGCTACATACACATCAAGGTGCGTCAGTCAATAATCACCTATTTCGGAAATTCGACTCATTTTCAAAATAATTTCAAGTTTTAGAAAATCTTTTCATTTTATAAAATAGAGCATTAAATTTAAGAAATAATGTTCAAAAGGGCACTCAAAACGGACTTACGGTTTAAAAGTTATGAATTTTCAAAGTTTGACATTTTTCAAAAATATACAGCAGAACCCGGTTCCTACCTATACAGGAACCGGTTCCTGCGAAGTTCAAAAATCAGCTTTCTGGAAAAATGTATGGGAACCCGGTTCCTACCCATACAGGAACCGGTTCCTGAGTGCAATTTTTCAAGTTTTCACAAATTTTTCAAGTGGAACCCGGTTCCTACCCACTAGGAACCGGTTCATACGTGTTGCAGAGCCAAATTCTGCATTTTTGACAGCATTCCTTCATTCTCCACCAAACTCAAACATACCCATACGAATTGCTATATGAGAAACACCAAAATATATCTATTTTGCACCATTATAACATCAAACCACAATATTCCATCATTCATATTCATCAACTGACACTCTAATTGTTTTCAATCTATAATCCGACACAATAGGGATAATTCTACGGAACCCTAACATTCTAAACCGGGATTCCCTAACATACTATGATCATACCATTGAATATCTAAACCGATAATATGCATTAACTAATCAAAATCACCCCTTACCTTGTGGATTCTTCGAATTCTGACACCTTAGGTTTTCTTCCTTCCTTTCTCCTCTTCTCAACTTCACGTATGTGTGTTTTCTCCAACAATAACTCTTTTTCCTTCTTTACTTCTTTTATTCCTTTTATTCCTCTATTATAAATAAATTAAATTAAATAATGTGAGTAGAGTCTTTTACTCCTCACACCCTCACTTTACTCAACACACCTCTAATAATTTCATTCCTTTATTCCATAATTAATCTCAATAAATCCAATATATTAATAAATTATGTTCTCAATTAAATTAATAATTAAAAATCATAACTATTTAATTATCGAATTATTTTGGGGTGTCACAACACGTATTTCTCCATTCATCATAGGAATTGTCAAGGAGATGGAACTATTGTATGTTGTGTACCTCTATTTTTCAAATGGATTGTCTCACACTTGCCTAAGTCTCCTATCTTCCGCGAAAACAAAGACAATTAGCATTGGTCTCGAAGACTCATGTCTCTTACCAACGACGATATCCATTGGTATACATTGGCAAACAATGAGAATGAAATCATTGAAAGCTGTGGAGAATTTGCCAATGTTCCTCTCATCGGTACAAAAGGAGGAATTAACTACAATCCATTCTTGGCGAGACGTCAACTTGGGTATGCAAACTCTAGTAAACCCCTTGGTTTTACAATAGAAATCTACTTTTATCATGAAGGGGAAGATTCCCAAGGTTTGAAAGCCAGAATGATAAGAGCTTGGCATCACATCCGAAGAAAAGAAAAGGGTAATGCAAGGAATTGTGTAGCCATGGAAATCTACACTTCTTGGGTGAAGAAAAGAGCGAAGGAATTCCGAATGCCTTATGCTAATGAGGCACCTATGTTTTCAGCAGCATTAAAATCGACCACTTTTCCCGTTGAGACTATGAGAGAATACCAAGAAGCTTTGGCCAAGATGAGGCTAGAAAAGGAGGCTTTGGAAGACAAGTTTTTTAAGGCTGACTTTGAAAACGAGAGGCTTAATAAGCAGGTCAAAGATCATGAAAAGACGCTCTACTTCCAAGATGAATGGCTCATGGAGAAAGATGAGAAGATTCGTCAGAAAGATAACGCGATCAAAAGATACATCAAAGAAAGAAAAAGAAAGCTTGAGGAAATGAAAACAAGCAATCTTGCTCCTGACGAGTGGAAGAAAGTCATCAACAAGCTCAAAGCCGAGAAAGCTGAACTGAAAGCTTACTATGGGAAAGAAATCCTGAAGTTGAAGCTACATCAAGCATTTGGTTCTTCACCAGACGAAGACGATTAATTAGTTTAGCTTTAGCTTTATCATTTATTTTATCATTGTAAGAGTTATGCTCAAAACAAAAAATTTGTTGTAATCTTATTTCAATAATTAATAAAATAAGTGTTTTCCATCCAAATATTTACTAGAAATTTCTCTTTTAGTATAAATTCTTTGGAAATTATTTTCTCTTTGCATTCATAATCATGCATCATACTTTGCATATCGAGTTTGTTATTTAGAATCTTATCTTTTGGAAATTTTTTCCAGAAAGAGAAAGATCGTCAAGCTGTCGCGTCTTAGAGTTTCTCGACTATGCTCACAGTCAAGTCACAGATACAATACTCGTTCAAAGAGGAGAATGGATGATTTTGAACAAGAAAATGTTGAGCTTCATAACACAGTGACAACACTTCAGGAAGAGGTTGAAAGACTCACTTCTTTAGTAAGTTTGTTGGCAACTACGCAAAGTCAGCAAGCAACATTAAACAGTCAAAATCAAGCGACGATTTCAGATATCACTACTACTCCAGTTTCAGCTGTTGCAGTAAGTAATTCTCTCTTCAGTATGCTAGAAGGTTATCCATGGGGCATGCCTTTCAATTTCGGCATTGGATTTCGTCAACCCGCTTCTGAAGTACAGGCAACCACGATCAAAGTTCCTACTTTACAAAACTCAGCATTTGCTCCGCATCATGGAGTAACCTTTCCTCAAGTCACTATGTCGGTTTCTCGACCGATCATGACAAACTCAACTTCTATAGTTCACGCTACTGCGGACGAAGAAGTCTATCATAACCCAGGCAACAACACGAATCCTCGTGGCAAGATGGAGAATCTCCAGGAACAATTCCATAAGATGCAGCTTGAGATCAAAACAATTCGTGGTAAGGAATTGTTTGGGAAGAATGCCCACGATCTATGCCTAGTTCCTCGCGTAAGGATACCTGCTAAATTCAAAGTCCCCGATTTTGAGAAGTATAAAGGAAATTCCTGCCTGCAGAGTCATCTTACAATGTACGCTAGGAAGATGTCTACGTATAATGACAATCACCAATTGCTCATTCACTATATCCAAGACAGTGTTACTGGTGCCGCACTGAAGTGGTACATGGGACTAGATAGTGCAAATATCCAGACATTCAATGACCTAGGTGAAGCCTTCGTCCAATACAAATTCAATTTGGACATGGCTCGGTCGAGATCAACTCCGTTCTATGTCTCAAAAGAAAAGGCGTTCAAAAATCGCCCAGCGTTGGAGAAATTCTTGCCAAGTCAACCCAGTTAGAAGAAAAAGAAATGACCAAGGTTTTCCTGAACACTCTTGGCCCATTTAACTGAGCATAGTCGCGGTGCTCTCGAAGATTTCACGAAATGGTAAGCATGGGGATGCGACTAGAAGAAAGTCGAACGGGACACCTAGTCAAAGAGATAGGATCTTCAGCGGAACCAAGAGGGTGGAACGGTTTCCCAAAGAAAGAACATGACATAGGAATGGTATCGAGAAACCAAGGAAACGTCGATCGCCAACAACAAGTAGCCACGATAGCACCGATTATTAATGCAAGTTCAAACATAAATTACTCGCAATTCCGGCAAACTTGACCTCGGCAATGAGCTCGACAATCGAACCGTGCACTCGGATCTCGGTTTGATCAATTCGATGACATACGGAATTATATCCTTCCTTGATAGAAAGGAATCTTGTACAAACAAGGTCACCACCTCTAGTACGGAAAAATTACCTTGGAGTACCAGCGGCGTGTCTTGCCCTTTTCATCAAGGGCACGGTCATGATCTCGAGCATTGCATAGCACTAAAGTGAAGTCCAAGGTTAGTAAGGACTAATCTCCTCTCTTCAGAACACAAATCCAAATGTACAAGCAAATCCACTTCCCAATCATAGTGGACATACCGTGAATTTGATATTAAGAATCGAGATCGGTATCTTGTCACGACATAAATATGATAAGAGAAAGCTACAACTCCATGATACATACAATACAATGGGCGCCTTCGCTAAACATGACTACACTTCGAGAATGCCTTACGAGGATTTTGAGGATGTCCAAGCTATGAAACAAACATTCAGCGGTTAATAGACATTGGTAATATTGAATCTTTAGAAGCAGGAGCGATTATAGCGTGAATATGGTAGGGCATTTTCATGAGCTTTTAGTCTCGGATATCAACTCGAAGTTCCGAAGTAAGCGTCATTATCCCACCTTCAATATACCCAAGTGTGTAGAAGTCAAGTACAACGGTCCAAGTTCGGAATCTCCTTTGGTGATATGTTTACACAGTCTGTTCCTTCTGACTACGATAAAGCGGTTCCTATCAATACAATACAATTATGATAGAAGATGGGAAGGAGAAACCCATACCAGCTCTTTCGGTATTTATTAACATCTGAAATCGGACGAAGTAACCTGAAGTGGGCGTGTGTACACCTATTGCCACCAAAGCAGCCCATTGCTCCCATTGTGGACAAAATCCGGTTAATACACCTCCAGAATCCCATGGGGATTCACATTGATGTCTGAAACATAAATGTTGGTCCATCTGATGGAACCAACATCAACTCAAACTTCGATGAGATCTTAAAGCTAATCAAGAAAAGCAAGTACAGAGTTGTGGATCAACTAATGCAGACTCCCTCCAAAATTTCAATACTATCTCCTCCGAAGCCCACCGAGAAGCTTTGATGAAAGTACTAGATCAAGCTTACGTAGATCACGACGTGACTACAGATCAATTTGGTGGAATCGTAGGCAACATAACCGCTTGCAACAATTTAAGCTTCAGTGATGAAGAACTTCGAGAGGATGGAAAAGATCACAATCTGGCTTTACATATCTCTATGATTTCCCAATCAGACTCTTTGTCCAATGTGCTAGTAGACACCGGTTCATCCTTAAATGTAATGCCAAAAACGACTCTCGCTCGTTTATCTTACAAAGGAACACCGATGAAATCCAATGATATAGTGGTGAGTCTTTGATGGGTCAAAATCATTATTGAAATCGACCTTCCAATGACGATTGGTCGTATACCTTCAAATCACTTTCCGGTCATGGGGTACTGCTTTGCTTACATTTGTTTGCTAGGACGACCATGGATACACGAAGCAGGAGCAGTGACATCCACGCTCCATCAGAAACTAAAGTTTACAGTAAATGGGAAGCTAGTAACCATCATCGGTGAACAAGCTTTACTAGTCATCCATTTATCTACCTTTTCTTTCATCACCGTCGATGATGTTGAAGGGACACAGTTCCAAGGACTCTCGTTAGAAGGTGAATCTACAAGGAAAAGCATATCGTCTATCTTCTCTTACAAAAGCGTGAATAGTGAAAAGCGGTAATGTCGTAGGTTGGGACAAGTAATAAAACATCAACAACAAGACCAAAACCGGGCTCGGATTTGCTCTAGTATTTCCAAAAGACAACCAAAGGGATGAAGCTCTTCGCCCAATTAAGGAGGTATTCCACAGTGGGGGTTTCTTAAACCCTGTTCTTCAAGAGGTTAATGTTCTTATCGATGAAGGTAATGAAGACAATCTCTCTGAACCTGAAGAGTGGAGCACTTATCTTACTAGCTACGAATATATGTCTCGGGAAGAATCGTCGTGCCTTTCTATCCTCCGTGACCAATTCAAGGTATGTCCTTACAAAAGAATGAGAATGAAAATCCACCAATCCCTTACGAAGTTTGGGATACCTTGGGAGAACCAAGTGGAAAGTTTGATTACATGGTGAAATACACTGCTGAAAGCTCAATAATCAGAATTGAAGACATCCAACCAAGCTGGATGGACGATCCTTTGATATCCTAGTCAACGGAAGAGTTATACACATCTTCTCGATCTCATCATCAGTTGAGATCCCAAATGAAGATCTTTGCTTTATCGCCGCGAGTTTGTCAAGACAGATCTTAACTATCATTACATCAACGTAATTACCGAAGATCAAGAAGACAATTTTGGAAGCGAGTTGGAAAGCATCATGAGACAATGAGTCTCTCCACTCGAAGATTGGAAAGAACATCCCAAGAATCTAGAATACCGTCCTTAAAAGCACATATCTTGCATACTATGCTCCTCGATTTGTCAATCAAGCGAAGAAGATCAATGACACAAAGGCAAGTCAGTGTCCGAGTCTTCAAAGCTGTTGACCAATGACCAAAGTCTACTCAAGAAATAAGCCAAATGGAAAACTACGGAATATCTTGACTTCCAGGTTAGCCACTATTGGAAGCTTTGTTAAAGCTCGGTGATGTTCATAGTTCTAAGTAGTTTATCTTGCTTTTGTTTTGAACTCTCGCCTCGCTTAGAAGAGATGTTTATAGGGTTTAGCTTTTAAATAATTTCTCTTTGTCTTGCCCAAGACAAATGAGTTTGTATTTTAGGCCTGTTTCATATTGTGAATCATAAATAAAAGCGTTGTTTTGATTCCACATTTTGTATTTTGTTTTGTTTTTACCCTTTTCTAGAAATGGTAATCTAAAAACCAAATAAAAACAAACAATCTTCAAAAGAAAATATAATAAATAATGCATACACTTTCACATTAACTTTTTCTAAAAAAAGAAGAAGGAGTTAATTAATCAAACATAAATGAAACATGCAAATTAGCAAATGGACAAATCCATTGAGCATAATAGCTCTATGCTCTCTCCGACTTTGAATTCCACATGTTTGTGTAGGAAGAAGTTGAAGAAGAGATCCGGATGAGATTTTCGACTACTTAAATACGAGAAAGAATCATTCACCTCAAAAGAGCCTTTGGAAATAATCAACTTGGGTTACGGGGAAGATAAAGTGAACATGGAGCTCTACTCGGCAACAAGCGTCAAGGGCAATGATAGATCTTCTCAAAGAATATGTTGATGTGTTTGCTTAGTCTTACCAAGACATGCAGTTTAGATACCCGGCATTGTGGGCATCACTTGCCATTAAAACCTAAGTGTATACCAGTTAAACAAAGGCGAGAAGAGTTCACGGACATGGTGACAAAATCAAAGGAAGTCAGCATTTCATGTGAGTTTCCTTGTCACCTCTGAATATCCTCAATGGCTAGCCAACATATTTTGTCTCAAAAGAAAGGCAGAGAGAAAATTGAGAATACATTGACTACAGGGACAATTCAAGGTCAAAAGATGATTTCCACTATAGTACATCGACATGCTAGTGGATATGCAAGTTCAACGTCTTTTTCCTTCATGGGCCGGTTTCTCTGCTACAATCGGATCGAAATGGCTCCGAAGACATGGAAAGACATCTACTCATCCGCCATGGGGCACATTTGCTACAAAGTAATGCCGTTTTAGATTAAAGAATGCGGTATGACTTACAAGAGACGTAGCTACTCTCTTTCATGACATGATGCACAAGAGATCGAAGTCTCGTGGGCGACATGATAGCAAAGTGAGACGAAGAAGAGCATATAGAATATCTCAAGTTGTTTGACGACTAAAGAAATTCGGCCGGCTTGAATCCTAACAAATGCACAGGTAAGATCGAGGAAAACTCCTAGGTTTCATCGTCGATCAAAGAGGTATTGAAGTGGACCACGACAAAGTCAAGGCTATTCAAGAAATACCTCGCCACATACGGAAAAGCAAGTAAGTTTCTTGGATGGTTGAATTACATCTCGATTCATCTCTCAAATAGCGCTACTTGTGGACCCGATATTCAAGCTTCTCATAAAAATCAAGAGGTTGTGTGTGAGAAAGATTGCCAAAAGCGTTAAGCAGTATCAAGGAATACATCCGGAACCTCAATATTGATTCCTCAATCGAAGAAGACCATTAATCATGTACCTTACCGTGCTAGAAGATTCCATGGGCTGCGTGCTTGGGCGACAAGATAAGCGGTAGAAAAAAGCATACCATCTACTTGACTCAAAAATTCACATCTTGTGAAACTCGTTACTCATGCTCGAAAAAACATGTTGTGCTTTCGTGTAGGCATCAAAATATCTCCATGATACATGATCAATCACCACGACTTGGTTAATCTCAAAATGGATCGATCAGTATATCTTTGAAAATCACGCATAGCAAGGAAGAATTGCTTTCGATGGCGAATCGTTATCCCCGAATATGACATCGATACCGTGCTCAAAACGGTCAAAAAGCATTCTTGCCGATCACGGCTTATCAACCAATCAAGCGAATACCAATCTCTGGGTTTGACTTCACTGAGGATGTTATGTACTTAAGATTGTGACGAACGTTACGAAGAAGGTCTTGATCCAGAATCTAGATGGGGCTTGATTTTGATGGAAGCGATTAACGTTTTAGCAATAAATTGGGGTGAATTATCATTACTCCCGAGTTCTCATATCGTTTCTTGATTACTATTTGATTGCACCAACAACATTGCGAATATAAACTGTATCATAGAATTGAAAAGCCATCGACTTGAGGATCAGATCCTTGACATATATGGAGATTCAGCCCTTGTGATCAATCAAATGAAAAGACAAGTATGAAGCATCATCTTGGTTTGATTCCTTACGGAGATTATGCAAGATGTTTGTTTCTTCAACAAAGTTGAGCGGCATCATATCCTCGAGATCGAGAATCGAATGGCGGGCCTTGCTTGCACTCTATCTTCCATGTTCAAAGTCAACCATTGGAACAATATGCCTAAGATCCATCGGATGCCTTGAAATACGCATATGTGTTTACCAGAAGTCATCGATGATAAAGCTGTGGTTCCACGACATCAAGCAGCGCTTCCTTGAACTTCGGAGAATACCCTCGGGGCGCCGCACAAAGATAGGAAAACTCTAAGGAGGCTTTCTAGAAATTTCTTCTGAATGAAGATATGCTACAAAGAAACTTGACATGGTCTGCTCGGATCGTCGGCCAGTTCTGGCGTTACGATGGTTCACGAAGTGCGAAGGGTCCTTTAGAACCCATTCAAATGGGCATGCAATGTCGAAAGATCTTGAGAGCATGATACTATTGGATAACAATGGAATCGATTCTTTGTAAACATGTCAAGAGATGTCACAGTGCGGATCTGGATAAGATCCATGTGCCACCGACTCTATCACGTTCTCTCTTCTCGTGGCGCTTTCTCCATGTGGGGCATCGACATGATTTGATGATGATCGAACCAAAAGCGTCAAGCGGACATCGCTTCATTTACAGTGGCTATTGATTACTTCACCAAATGAGTTAAGCGGCATCTGCGTAGCGTTACAAGACAAGTGGTTGTGAGGTTCATCAAGAACAACCTCATTTGCCGATGGAGTTCAAGTAAGATCATTATATACA